>BSBK01002397.1:665000-1235828 GCA_027943335.1 Chamaecyparis obtusa
AAAAGGGATGGCACCTTATATTGGATGATTTACCTTAGTTCAAAGGTACCTTCAAATGAAGTTTCTTTCTATAATGTTGGAAATAGGAGCCTTAGCATAAGAATGCAAAATAAGACTTTATTCATTCATTATTTCTACATTATTGATCCCTTTGAAAATTAATCAAAGTGTTTAGCTCTTATTTGGACTAAATTTTGTTGGAATGGAGAGATAAGGGAATGAGAGAGGAGGGGTGAATCAGTACCCTCAAAAACTTTTAACAGATTACTCAATCTGCAAATAGTAGTAACTAATCTATCCAACTGAATCCATTATTTGCAACATTCATTAAATTGACTTGTAAATGTAAAGTGCACGAAAAATAAATAATAAATCAATCACATAACACATATATTTTGGTTATGCAGAAACCCTTGTTAGAAGGTAAAAATTGCAGTGGGGATGACACCCAAAAATTCTTTACTACTGTAAATAGAAAAGTATGTCGGATAAGGCTACAAGTTGTGATCACTTCTGGTTATCTTACCTTGTTAGGAGTAACAAAAGATCAACTAGATCTACCTTGTTAAAGGATTTAAACAACACTACTTAAGTGTGTACTCGGTTAGGAGATTTGTAAAAGACTATTAAGTCTACTCTGTTAGGAGATTTTTCTAACTCTATTATAATGGTTAGAGAATAACAGAAAGTATATTTAATTGACAACTTATGCTTGTCTAAATCGGATCTATGAAATATCAAATATATATCACCTCAATGTGTAGATATCTTTCCTTTGTACTGCTTGGTAGCCTTGACTGATTCTGAATAACCTAAATGTCTCTGATTACTACTCAACCTTGTATGATAACTGATGTCTTGAAGGTGACTACTTGCTTCAAGATCTCCTTCATATCCTTCTCATTCTTTTGTCAAAATGACATGAATTACAAATATATAGCATACTACTATGATTTTTCATGACCGCCTAGCCTAATTAGGTTTACATCTTCTTAAGAAAACCCTAAGATCAACGGTGTACAAAAATAACCTAGATCAGACTATTACATAGGAATCATTATTACATTAATGATTGCATCTACAATAAATGTTCCTCGATCTTGGTAAATCATTTTATGAAACTGTGTAACTGTTTACATAGATAATTGTGCCAAAACTGATTACTATATTATTTCCTCAATTGCTCGGTAAACACCATCAATACTGCTCGGTGAATACACTAGTGCTTAGTGTCTAGTCTGCTCGGTGTTTATTGACGCTTGGTAAAACTGCTCTAGTGCCTGATTAAACCTATTTTCGTTTAGCTCTCGATATTGCCTTATGAATACTCATTATGAAGTCTTATTTGTCTAACAGACTAGCATAGTGGCTTGTAGTTCTTCCTTTTACCGACTAATCAGCATAGATAACTGACTGATTTACTTTAATACTAATGACAACACTTAATGCTCCATAGAGATAACAATCTCCCCCCTTTGGCATTAGTATCAAAATCTGTAATGTATATACACCGATATATCTTTCACTATCCTTGCTTCTTATATATACATGACAAATTTTTCATAACTCTGCAAAATTTGCATTATTCCCCCTCGGTGCATGCTCCTGGTATATATGTAGTACACTTAGCATATAATTATACAATTTTGACATATATTTTATGTTTTCCCCCTTTTTTGAGATTAATGCCAAACTCAAAAATATGTACTTACAGTTTATCAAATATGTGTTGGTGGGTTTTCTTCAAAGAATCTAAGAGGTCCTCCCATTCCTCTTTCAAGTTGGTGAGAGAAATGTGCTCAAGACCAACTTGTGCATGCATGTCAAAGATGTTCTTCAACATAGAAATATTTGGTGTTGTAACTAAAGCTTGCGCTTTGATAATATACCTTTCAATTATCTTCAGGTGGGGAAGTAACTCAACCTGAATCTTTGTGACGTGGTCACTTATTTTGTCCTCTTGCTTCCTCAAATCTTCTCTTAACCTCCTAAGTTCTTGAACTTTGAGTATATGCTTATTAAAAGCATTAGGCTCGATTAAGGCTGCTTGTGCACTAGCTTTGATTTCGGTATCCAGTTGTTTTATCTTCTCACTTATCTCAGCAATGAAACTTTCTATAGTGCAAAGCTTTACCAACATTTGAATAATTATCTGAGTAATAGATTGAATGTCGATAATCATCTTAGATAACTTTACCTTATTTATTGCTACTTCCTGGCTAATTTTCTCTACTAATTTGTCTTGTATCTTGGATTCTGCCCTTTACTCTATTCTCTTTTCTGCTTCCGTATTCGGGGCATTGATTTCTTGAACTAGAGTAGCAAGTTGGTCCATTATTGGTGTATCTTCATTAATTTGTACCTCAGGTACAACCTATTGTAAGATGTCTCTTACATCTTGAAGTATTTTCTTTCTTTTACACTCTTTCCTTAGCTTCTCCTAAGTTTCCTTCCTCGTACATAGCTCCCCATACTTTCTCAATTCTTCAGGGTCAAGGGTCCTTGGATCAAATTCTGATATCACAATGACTTCTTCTAAAATGACCAACCCTTTACCATGTTTTTTCTTTTTCTTCTTTTGCTCTTGAGGTGAATTCTTAACAAAAGGTACAATGTCCTTTACCTAGACACTTGGCATTTTTTGCCCGGTAGACACATTATCTTCCTTCTTCGACTCCTTGGTAACCTGTGTGTCAAATGATATGGAGGGAGCTTCAGATGTAGTGTTCGGTGTGGTGGTATCGATAGTCTTAGGCTCACTCTGGCCCTGTGTCTCTGCCTCTTTTTCCTTAGGCTCTTTTGACTCTATAGGTGTGCTTGTCCCTTGACCCCCTGATGTATCTATTGGTTGCTCAGGGATTGAGCCTTCAAGTCCTTCCTTGGAAATTATTTCTACAGCTTCTATCAAAATGGGAAGTTCACCCAGTATAGCTTTTATTGCTGGCTCGATGAGGTTTCCTTCTTCTTGTGTTTTTGCTACAACAACAATAACATCCTCATCATCAGCTCAGTCATCAGGATCACTGTTTGTGATGTCCTCAATGAGTACATCAAGTGCATTATTGTCTATCATTTAGATCTCAACTTGATCTAGTGCATCTTGTGTAAGATTTATTTCCTCGATAGCAAGTGATGTATCAGGTACCTCAGTATCTGATAGGTCAATTCGTTGTGTGGTTTCCAGATCTACATCATCAATGTGTATTCCCTTCCCTTTTCTCTTTGATTTCTTCTCAGGAATTATGGCTAATGCCATCTTTTCAACTTCCTCTCAGGCTTGTATTATTGAAGTCTAGATGAGTTGACTATTCTCATCTATGTCTACCAAATTTTCATCAAGTATCTATAGTGCCCGGTTATTTACTCTAAATCTTTTTGAATATTTTCTCATGTATTCCTCAATTTCAGAAACTGTCAATTGAGGTATTTCCAAAACTAGGGATTGTTCCCTCATTCATTTCTCAGTATCCAAGGCATAGGACCACTTTTATGAAATTCTTTCATCTAGTGCCTTGGGCAAGTATTTGGCAAATTCTATTGGGACTCTTTTAAATCTAATCATCATCTAGATGATTGCCTCTTCAAGTTTATTATGATCCTCAATTGATAGGTGCTCAAACCGACTAATTTTAGGATCACTAAGTCCACCATTTTCTATTATTTCTTCTGCTACCTCATCAATTGACCGATTTTTATTACTAACAACTTTGAATTGATTATTACCATCTTCTTCATCATCTAAATCATATTTCCCTCTAATCAACTTTGTTCTTTTCCTGGGGGCATCAGTAGATGATTTATTACCTCTTTTTGTATATGTCTTGGTCGGTGCTGCTACTTTTGGCCTTGATATCTTCACAACTCCTATCTTTAGTGGTGGTGAGGTTGCAGTTGTTGAACATGTATGTGCCCTTGTCTGCACTTTTGACTAATTTTTCTATGGAGTGGGGGTAGTGGAAACTGGTATAGATTCTTCATTATTGTTAGATTCAATTTCTTCACTATCATGTGGTTTGTTAATTAGCATTAACTGACCTTTAGTTGCTACCTCAGCTGATGTGTACTGTCAGATGATCCTACATCATCACCAAACTTCTCTACAAGATTTTTCATCATTTTCCTTGATTTCTTTGTTATCTTACCGATAACGAAGCGTGTTTTAATTCTTGTCTTGGCCTCTTCATATGTCCCAAACCTTTCTGCATTTACATCCTTTGGTACAACCAACAAAGATTTTATTGATTTTGAAGCAAAATCAATGTCTATCTCATATCCCATAGGGGCTAACCATTTTGTCCTAGGCTCTATAGCCTTAATCAATGTGTGGTCAGTGTCAACAAGAAAACATGTGTCATGTTCATAATCTTCCACTAGTTGACTGGGAATTTTGCTCTGAGAATTCATTCTACTCTTGAATTGTTCAAAGTAATTATCTAAAACACTATTAAGATTATTTCCTAAGCTCTTAATCAAATCTAAAATTTTTGATATCACTAACTCGTCAGTTGACCACTCTATATTACTGATAGAAGGGAAAAATAGTTGCACATAAAAGAATATGCAAACTAGTAGGGATCCAAACTTACATATGTTAGACTTCACCGACTAGATTTTCTTCATGTTCTCTTCAACTTGCTTCAATAGAAGCTTGGCAAGGTCCAAATGATAACCTTTCTTAACTATTCTTTAGGCAATGTCAACTGCTCCACAAGGTACACTATTCAGTCTACTTGACTGGTAAATCTTATAACTGATGACATGTGCCACATATTTCACATTTGGGTCTTTAATCATGTTGATTTTCATTGCTCGACTGTCCCACTCAACTCTAGTGTTTTTCTCAATTTCTCCCCTAGATGCACTACAAACTTCTTTTACCTTATCAATGGTAGGATGCCCAATAACATCATGAATCATCTTCTTCATTATTTTTACCGGCCCATCCAACCACAACTTTCCACCATGAAACCAGCTAAGAACAACCCTAATCCATTTGCTCTTAAATTCCCTCAAAAAATTTAGGGCATTCATTAAACCAATAACCTCTAGTTGTTTGTGTTCGGGTTTCAGCTTTCCATCTTCTCCGCATAGCTTCTGGTAAGCTACATACAATTCAAAATCTCCAATTTCTCCTATTTTGCAATGAATATATGATTGCATGTCGTTGACTAGTAGAACCCTAGGGGGTATGCTTGGAAAATCTCCTGCTTGATCAATTTGCGATGCAACTTCAGGATAAAGTTTGTATCGGGGTTCATTATAGGTAGCAAACACTATAAGGTTCACTTCCTCCTCTTCTGCAATCTTGGATGTGTTTACTTTTGATGCATATGCCATTATTTCTTAAAATAGAGTTTCAGTAAATACTCATATGAAATAGCTCGGTAGTAATAGTACTTACACAAAAATGTCGATGAGATCACTCGGAAGATTTTGAAATAGCTCTTAAATGCTCTAGAAATCTGTTGCTTGAAATTTCTCTAATACCAATTGTTGGAATGGAGAGATAAGGGACTGAGAGGGGAGGACCCAAAGGCAGATCTAAACTTGAGCTCGCAAGCCTCCAAGAAATCTCATTGTCTCCAAGCAAACAAACCACTAGCTCTGCTATTACAACTATCAGATAACAATCTAATCTTCAAGATCTCGCAGGATCCAATTGCTATCCTTATCAAATATACTTCCAAATCTATCTCCCTCCCTAAACATCTACCCAAACACTCCTTAAATACATTTCCTCAACCACAAGTCAGCTGGAAGAAACAATTAACTCCTAAGCCAAGTCGGCTTCTACTACAAACAAATATTAAATGCAACAACAGTCGGCTCACAAATAGCCTTACAGTTATTTAATTCTCCATGTTGGCCTCTAGATCCACCTAGGAGAATGTAACAAAATCTACCAACATTAAATACACCAATTCGGCTAACCAAATATCCAAGATGTCTCTGCACTCTTTACTTAGGTGACCGACTTTGTGACAATGTAAACATGCCATACCAGTTCTTGTCCAGCTTTGAGATTTTCCAGCCCATCTCTTCCTCATGCAACTGGAATATGTCTATACCTTCTACATACTGTGCAGTTAACCCAAGTGTTATAATACCAAGTGTAAGAATTACCTTGTCTACTCGGTTGATAGGATCTATTCTGTCCTTTCAGTGTCCAGACTTGCTTCATCTTTGTTTTGCATTCTTGTGAAGTGTGTCCATGCATGTTTCAAGTGCAACAATGTTTCTCCATGTAGGGTTTGTTAGGAGTCCTATTCAACTTAGATCTACATTCATATACTTGATGTCTAAACTTGTTACAATTATAACAATGACCATTAAACTTAGGAGTGGTTTTAGGTTTACCTTGTGCTTTAATCCTGTAAACATTTGAAGTGTGTCCTAGTTTACCACATTGATAGCATGTCAATGCCTTAGATCTTTGATTCTAGTTGTTATTCATCTATTCAGCATGTCTAGATGGTTCTCCTTGCTCGGTGTAGCCTAATATAGTAGTGCTTCCAAATCTTCTTTGATTAATCATAAAATTATCAATCTTCTTGGAATTGTATTTAGCATTTTTCATCATCTCATTGTGTTGTTTCTACATCTTCACTTCATTTCTTAACTTTTCATTTTCTTCTCTAAGTACTCCAGTGTCTTCAAGTTTCCTTGATAACTCATTATTCACTCTATTGATCTCTTGACTTACAACAGTCACCTGATTGGATATTTTGAAGTGATGCTCGATAAGTCTCAGTATTTCAGATTCCTTTGCTTGAAGTTGTTCAGTCATTTGTCTTCTATCTTCAAAAACCATATTTCTCTCTTGATCAGCTTGTCTAACATTGTTCATCACATCAATCATTATTACCATTTGTGTCTCTTGACCAATCTGAAGGGCTTTCACTTGTTTAGTCAAATGAAGATTTTTATCAGATAAATCAGAGATTGCACTTTCAGAACTGTCAGATATACTGCCTGAACTAGATCCAATGTTCTCAAATAGTTCATCAATATTTTCTTCATGATATTTAGTCTCACATTCCAGAATATCCATGTTCTTTCTTTGAACCAGTCATTTTTTCAATTCATCCTTAGCTTGCTTGTATTGCTCAATGAACATTTGCATTTGAATCTTTTGATTCTCTATAGTTTTGTCTAACTTGTATCTCTCCATGGTTAGATCTTTCCTCTTTAGTGGTTAAACTGCCCAATAAGAGATCTGAGCTCTGAAACCGATTGTTGGAATGTAGAGATAAGGGACTGAGAGGGGAGGGGTGAATCAGTACCCTCAAAATTTTTTAACAAATTACTCAATCTGTAAATAGTAGTAACTAATCTATCCAACTGAATCCATTGTTTGCAACATTCATTCAATTGACTTGTAAATTTAAAGTGCAGGAAAAGCAAACAATAAATCAATCACATAACACAAATATTTTGGTTACACAGAAACCCTTGTTAGAAGGTAAAAACTACGGTGGGGATGACACCCACAAATTATTTACTACTGTAGATAGAAAAGTAGGTCGGTTAAGGCTACAAGTTGTGATCACTTCTTGTGATCTTACCTTGTTAGGAGTAACAAAAGATCGACTAGATCTACCTTGTTAAAGGATTTTAACAAAACTACTTGAGTGTGTACTCGGTTAGGAGATTTGTAAAAGACTATTAAGTCTACTTGTGTGCTATAATTGTGTCAGACTTCTATGAATCATTACATTCAAGAACACTCAAGAATGAGGTCTCAAAAATTGATCCATAGCTCCCTAGGCATGGAGTGCAAGGGTTTTTAAGAATGCTCTCAGCTAGAGCTATTTAGCCTATAACCTTGCTAGTAAACCATGCAATGGAAGATTCAATGAAGACAAGGGCAAAAATGCCAATATCCTCAAGAATCAAGAATGAAAATACAATGCAATGCTATGCTAGAAATGGAAATGCGAGCTAAGCTATGGAAATGAAAGAACAAGTATTACAAAGCCTCCTAGTTAAGCTAGATGAATTAATCTAAAGCATAAAGGAAATCTAAGCTAAGAATGCCATGAAAATGAAGCTACTATGCAAGAAATGAAACTATGATAACATGTAGATGCAAAAGCCAAGAATGCTCCAAATCTCCAAAAAAGCTCCAAAGTGACCTAGAAAACCTGCAGCATAACATTAGCATAAAAAGTTGAGGATCTAAAATGAAGAAAAGAGCTCTCCTTTTAAAGGAAATGAGAAGGAATGGACCATGGAGATTAAGAGGCAAAAGATTTAATCAACGGTGGAGCTTGAAAGAGGAGCAATCCATGTGCACAAGTATCCTCCAATGAGAAAATAGGAGTTGACTTTTGTGTCCATATGAGACAAAAAGTGCTTTTTCCCATTTTATAAAATAAGAATAATGCTTTATTTGTGCAACTTAGGATAAGAGGAAAAGTGGGGGCTTTTAATTTATTAAAAGGGGAGGAAATATTCCTTTTAAATAAATAAAAACTTAGGATAAAATGGTTAGCCCATAGAAAATAATTGAATAAACAATAGAGCTAGGATTTGATCAAGAATAAGCAATTGATGATTTAGCAAAAGGGGCTAATAGTCTAGATGACCATTTTTAGGTGTATACATTTTGCCCCTCTTTGACTAATGTGTGATCGATCTGGGAACACATTACGTCAAAGAATAGATTAGCCAAGAAGGCAAGCAAATAGCCAAGAAGGCAAGCAGATAGTGATCTAACTCCAAAGAATGAAGTGCAGAGAGATAGCAAATCCTGTATGGTCAGCCTGGTAGCGATAGTACTAAACACTTAGGAAAGAGATAGCCAATAAGATATGATGTGTCTGACCCCTTGGGATCAAAAGTGAAATCCAGGTAGAGGGAAAGTAGATTCAAGAGCAACATGATCAAATCACTAGAAATCATAATCGAAGATGAAAGATGATAGGATAACCATCAAGCAGTGAAGGTATGCCCCCACATGGGACACGGGGCACGAACCTATCAGTCCCTCAACCTGTAAACACCATGGAGAGAGGAGTTGAACTTGGGAATTGAAAGTGAATGAAAGACTGGAAGTTTGAAAGAGATGGGGATGAAGAGGTGAAGAATGCCCCAATGAAGATGGAAGGACCAGGCCTCAAAAGGTTAGCCAACTGCACGGAAGAAGGAGAAAGATGATTTGGATGATCAAGGTGAACGCGGATTTTAGTTTCGATCCCAAAATGAATAGAAAATGATGTGATATGAAAGACACGAAGTGAAAGACATGATCGAGAAGAAGTGAAAGGCGAGTGCAGTTGATTAACAAGTCCACGTAAGATGAAAAGGAGAGCTCTCTCCATATGCAAGATGCAAAACTAAACTAACATGAACCTAACAATGCAAGCTACATGAAAAGTGGTTTACTTGCAAGGTTACGAAGCCAATAGACATCTAATTATCATCATCAAGCATTATTAGTAGCATCATAAGATCATACAATGCACACTAGAATAACTATGTGGATATGAATATGATCTTTATAAGATAGAAATGTGGAAATCCCACCTAGGCATCAAAGACATATAGGTCAAGATGACTAGTGCAGTGAGATCACCTAAGTTTGATATGGCGAGATTATGCTTGTATCAAGACACATGAAAGTCAGGATAACTAAAAGCATGCACTCGCGAAACAATCAAGGATAATACCTTGTAGGTCCATAGTGTCAAGTAAGACCAGCATAAATGCTCATGACAGTTAGAACCAACAAAATATACCCACAAGCAGAAAAAGTAATAAAACATGTCCTCATGCCCTCAGTCTTCTAGCTATGCATCATAAAAAATGATCATAGGGGGAGAACACTCAGCGAAGAAATCATCATAGACAACACACAAAGAAATAAAGCCAAGCAAGTCTCAGCAAGTCAAATGTTTAAGTGCGTGTGTGTAGGTCATAGAGTCAAAATTTGAGTATCGCATTTTCCAGTGAGAAATATTGCATCATCTAGACTGCGGATAGGACATCTGATAAGTGTTAAGAAACACTCAACGCTAGGGTAGTGTTGAAAAACATAGTTGGGGGGTGTTGAAAAACACTGTTTGCGAGGTGCCTAAGAAACCTAGACACACAAAGAGACCCAAGGTAAGCTAGAACAACATATGCCCGCTAGACTAAGACAAGAGTCAATTCCAGGCTACGAGAGGCAAAGCGAGAAGTGAAGCAAAGGAGCACTATGCAAGACTGATAGACATAGATGCAGAGGGTCTCAAGTAGCGCCTGCATCCAGGTTTTCACCACTTGATAGATTTTTTTAGGACTTTTTATAATTTTTTTGATTTTTTTGGTGAGACATCAAAGCTCCTATTGCTAGGTTTTCACTAGGATGTTCATTTTTTCAGTACTTTTTATGCTTTTTAGGATTTTTTCAGCATCATATATGAATTTTTTTGGAGTTTTTTCAGGATCAATAAAAATATGTACAAAAAATGCCCCAGATAGAAATGGGCATCAAGAATTTGCTTCCTCTGATGTAGAGAACTGATAGGCCCCAAGCCTAGATGCTGCAGCTGTGATGATAGGAGGTCTCAACCAGTTTGACCAATAATAACCAGCCCTAGGCAATATCTGAGCTAGCGAAGGATCATTAGAATGTGTTCCACATATGCCATCGTGGATTTCAGCTAGCACTTTTTCTGACTCCTCTATTTCTAGACACTTAAGGAGAGTTTCATCTAGACCCTTCCTATACAAGTCACCAGAAACAAAGGCAAAGTGTAAGGGATGACAAGAAGAATGGCATGGTGGATTTTTAGGAGGAATATGAGGTGGAAGACATGAAAAGATGGCAGGATTGTAGGATTTGTAAGCAAGATAGCATAATTCATCCACCAAGAACTTGAAGTGAAATTTATGCTTTTTCATTTGTAAAATGGATGTCGAAGTAATCAAGGCATTACCAACTTTGTTCTCAGCTCTATGAATGGGCTGAAGTGTGAGAGATATGAGATCATGTTTGAAGTAGTGCACCATTTTTTTGTAGAGAATCAGCTTGTCATCTTTTATTTGAGAATCATTATTTTTGAGCGGATTTTTATTTTTACTTTTCTTAGGTTCGGATACCACCACAATGTGGTTTTCACCATCCGACCATTGCTCTTTTCTTTTGACTTGATGACTATGATGCTTGATTGTTGATTCAATCTTTTTTGTTGCTAGTTCGCTGGTGGAAGAAGTAACAAGTGTTGATGCGAGATGAAATGAAGTGATTGGTTCAACAACATTTATGTGAGAGGTGTCATCTCTAGTGACAAGAGAAGTTGAGCCTATAGGGTAAGCTCCAAAAGTAGCTAGATCTAGATTTGTCATAGAAGGACCAACATAGTCTACTAAGGCAATACGGGGAACAAACTCATCAGACCTTGCATGAGACTCATCAACTATGTCGGGTGGGTTACGAGAGGTATGAACTACATCAACATCCATATCTATCATGGAAGAATCTTCTAGAAGAGGCTTAAGATGCTGAGAAGTAGAGATACACATGTCATTATGTGAGAGATCACCTCTTTTTAGCAGCCGTGCAATGTTGCAACGTTGTCTATCATAGTGCAATGATTCTTTAGGCACATAGGTTCTAGACATAGAGGCCTCAGCCATATCATCAATAGATATACATTCTTCTCCCCAAAGAAGTGAAGTAGAAGGAAGATCATCTCCCATGTGAGCCATAGTGTGTAGTGGTGACTCATCTGTATCTATGTCTGAATTACTAAGCATGGGAGTATTTCTAGAATCCTCTCTATAGATCCAGTCTTGAACAACTTGTTCTTCTCTTTCTGCTTCTAAAGGAATGGATGAAGGAACAAAAGTATCAAAGATCACCATAGCAGAAGTGGAAGGCTTCATGTTATCAGAAGGTTTCCCATATGACCTAGGAGAAACAGGTATAGAAGCAAAGGAATCCATCATATATTCACCCATACCAAGGCTCATCATCTTAAGTGATTTCTCAGCAACAACTAGAGACATACTAGGATCAACAGTAGGTTCATTGTGAGGGACAAATTTTTCAGCAGCAGCAAGAGCATTAATAGCAATAGTATGGTCTCCAGGAATCACAACTTCAGTGCCATTGTACGGAAATTTGACGCACTGATGATAAGTGGAAGGAACAGCCTACATGTCATGGATCCAAGGATGACCCAAAAGAATGTTATATGCGAGTGGGATGTCCAATACTTGGAAGTTAATATCTTTCATGACAGGGCCCACTCGGACAGGCAATGTGACAAGACCTTTGGAAGATCTTTCCACTTCATCATAAGCTTTTATAGTAATCTTCTTCTTAGAATCCACAACAAATTCTGACAAACCCAACTGTTGTATGACATTGAAAGAAATAATATTTAACCCTGCACCATTGTCTATCAGGACTCAGTGGACGCGGGTGTGATAGACTAGAACTTCAATGTGTAAAGCTAGATTATGAGGGTGAGCAATAGATATGTCATCTTCTGTAGAAAAGGAGAGAGATAGTGGAGATGAAATGTGGTTGACCATAGCCTAAAATTGATCTGGATCAATGTCATTGGGAACACATGTTGTATGTAGAGCCTCATCAAGAATCTCTTTATGTGAAGGGGATAATTGAAGCAACTCAAGGATAGATATCTGTGCTGGTGTCTTTTGCAAATGTTGGACAAGATCATAACTAGGGGTGGCTGAAGGAGTCACTTTTTTGGAAGGCAAAGCTTGCTTGGGATCTTGTGCAGTTTTAAGGACAATCTTGGCTTGCCCCCTAGTAACAGCATTCAGTGTCTCACTTCGGGAAGATGAAATACCACGTGTTTGCAAGACCAACTTTGGCTTACCATGATTGGCTTTATTATCATCTTGAGACCTCATCATTAGAATACTCTCAACAGGCTCTACCATGTTAATCACAGGCATATTAGAAGGATATGTGTAATTGATTTTTGCATCATGATTCTTCTTATGTGCTTGAGAGGTTCCCCCCTTATCATGCTTAGGTAAAGGATCTTTGAAAGCTGTGTGATCAGAATTTTTAGTTAAGCCATCAGTGGAGATTGTGCCATTCTCAATAAGATCCTGAATATCATCCTTAAGCTTAAAACAATTGTCTGTAGGATGTCCCTTGTTTCTATGATAATGAAAATAAGAATCCTCTTGCCACCAATCAGGATTATTTAGCGGATCCCAGTTACCAGGTCTATCAAGAAGCATAAGATATCCATTGTCAACCAAAGTCTAAAGGATCACATCGTAATGTTCTACCAATTTGGTATAGACTCACTTTCGAAATGACTTCTTAGGCTTATCTGCATATTGAGGTTTAGGAGCACTGTGAGTGTTGGTAGCTTCTTGTTGTTTTGCTGCATAGATAGCATTGGAGAGATTGAGAGTAGGCTCTTTAGCTTTAGGGGCATGAACAACCCCATCATTGACAACATACTTGTTTCTATTCCAAGGCTTGTTTTTGTCTTTGCCATTGCCTTTAGCATCTTTATTAATAACAATATCCCCTTTTCTTATAGCTACATCCTCAATTCGATATGCACTTTCAACCATGTCATGGAAGGAGGAGAACAATTGCTTCCTTAGATCATAAAATAGCTCAGGCACAAGTGTGTTGATGAAAATGTCAATCTTTTCTCTTTTAGGCAACGGACGGGGATACCTAGAATACAATGATCTCCAACGTTGTAAGTAAGTTGCAAATGGCTCACCTTGATGTTGTCTTAGATTACTAAGATCTATCATGGTGATAGGTTGTTGGATGTTGTAAGAATAATGTTGGGTAAATTGTTGAGCCAACTCATCAAAATTCTTAAGAGGTGGTGTCAATTTCGCAAACCATTCCAAAGCTTGGCCTCTTAAACTTCTAGGGAACAGTCGTAGAAGAAATGTGTCTTCATGAAGCAAGTCCATGCTAAGAGCATAAAAGTGATGCACATGGTCATGGGGATCACCATTTCCATCATACTTGTCATATTTGGGAACCTCAATATCCCTAGGAAATGGGACCATGTATAGATTTTTATCAAAAGGAAGAGCACAAATCGATTCTACAAAAGAGACCTTTGGAGGCTCTCTTTCTATTGCCATTTGGGTAAGGCGTTGATTTATCCGACGCAATACTTCTTGAAGGACTTCCAATTTAGTTGGTACTCTTTGTTGGATAATTTGTCTGACATCATAGCCGAGAGGAAGCTTGTATCCTCTAGAAGTCATATATTGAAAATATTGATCGCCATTACGCTCTAAAAGCTTATGCATCATTCGTTGGGAGACCACATCTTGTTCAAATCTCATAAGATCCTCACTAGAAATCTCATCATCAGCCTCTACCTCATGTTGAGAGGGAGGAGGCCTAGGAGGTGAAGAAGGCATACCAAAAGTGGGTCTTAAAGGAGATCTTGGTGGCGTGTTGTTGCCATTGTTGCCACTAAAAAGAGGTCTATGCTTAGAGTTACTAGTCTCGGGTTACTCATAAGACACTCCTCTATAAGTCATGCATCTAGTAGCATCCATCCTTTGTTGATTGTATTCTTTATCTAAGCGCACTTGGTTATCCTTATGCTCAAAGTGTTCTTGCAAGCATTGAAATTTTTCTTGTTCAGTCAAAGTGAGTGAGACACTATCTGTGTTTTTGGGGGGTCTTGAATGCGGAAAAGAGGAAACCTCCTTTATACCACGGGGTAGCCTTAGAATCCTCAGATTGGTCAGAACTAGAACTATTGTTGCTAATGGGCACTCGTGAGCATCTATTTGGAGAAGGTAACTGTGTATAATTGAACGGAGGATGACTCTCTTGCTCAAATCGAGACTGAGTTGTAACTGGCATCAAAAGAGATGTTGGTTGACTAATAGAATGAGACAAAGTTTCTCAGATTTAAGATAAGAAAAGCTAAAAAGGATCACTTGTCAAAGTAGAACAATAGAGAGAGATGGCTCATCAAAATTTCTCAAACACTTATAGCAATCAATTGACTAAAGCCGAGCAGTGAGCAAGAAGCTTAATAAGCAAGTAGCTAGAGAGGTAACCATGATGTGACAAGTGATCAAGAGTAGCATTCGTTAAGCTCAAATCCAATAATTTTAGCTCATTTGTGTCAGTCTATAACAAGTCTAAGCATGCGGATAACAAACCAGCTTCACGTAAGAACATAAAAAGACACTCTACGATAGGTTAAAATGCAAGTTTAGCAGCTCCGGATTGCAATAGCAACAAGACAGCAAAAAGGTTCTGGGCAACACTTTCCAAGCAGACAAGGCAATAGTTTATAGCGAGGTGACACTTTTCCCTAAGCCAAGCAATAGTTTCCAGTAAGGCCGGGTGACACTTTCCAGGCAAGCGGGGCGACGGTTGTGTAGGAACAAACTGTCGCGTGATATTTTTTAGAATAGGGTGCGACACTGTTCCAGGGTCGTATGACTCTTTGACCAGTGAACATAAAAATCTCAGTTTTGAAGTGTTTTGATCAAGTTCAAAGGTTGGATAGTGCAATTTCTCAGTTTGACAAGCAGTAATAGCAGATAAAAGATAGGTTTGCAAACAATATAGGATCAAACATGTCATAGAACACTTGAAACAAGGGCAAAAGAAACCTTGCCAAGACAAGCACTTGTGATATCAAAATAGAGAACCTTATGAATGCTACCGGTTGTTTGAATGTTGAGAACATTTACACTGGTATAGCACAATCGAAGACAATTCAAACAATTACTACCTAGAAGGACAAGGCTCATTACTTAGCAACTTGGCCCACAACTTGATGCTCCCTTGCCTCACACCAAGTGGTTGCCCACAAGAGATATTGGTGTTGTCATGGAAGTGTCAAAAACACAACCAAAGGAACACATATGGCGAGTGTCTTGGGGTGATCTGGGTAAGTCCACTTGGATCAATCCTTGCACCAAGAAGCTAAGCGGCTAAAATAAGGTGGCTTCTAACTAATGGTTCATAGTAAGGGCTTCCGTTCATAACACCCCTCTTGCTCCTCATAAAGGACTAGGACCTTGTGGCCTCAAGAGTACCTTAAGCATTCTTGCTCAATGCTTTCCCCATGGTCGCAATCCCATGAGCTACTCACATCAAGCGAAGACAAGTGTTATGTCTACCAAGGTTTTGTGTCCTCGATAGCCTTGAGATTATAGTGGGTTGGAATAGCTCGGTATTAGCTTGTCCCCACTTGGGTCATTCCTCTTGATTGCTCAAGAGCAGGCCCACTAAAGGATTCTAAATCTAAATAAAAAATAGATCAATTCTTGAGGTTCAAGGTTTTTGGTTCACCACAAGGGTGAAGAGCATACTCCCCTATCTCAAAAATCTCTCCCAAACACACCAAGAAAAGATTTAATTACCCCCTTGCTTTCAAAATCCCAAGATGGGTCAAGATTTCTGTTTCACCACAAGGGTGAAAAGCATACTCTCCTACCACCTCAAAATTCTTACAACAAGGTATTAAGTGCCTATGAAATGAAACAACTAGTATATGCCACACTCAATAAATAAAGCAATTAAACAAGCACTTGATTTGGTTTTTATGCTTAGGGTAACCCTGCAAAACCATTAGTAGCCCTCTTTGACATGCGTTCTTTTAGCAAAATATCTCAAGCAAGTGCACCTACAACCACAACTTGTTAGGCCCACAAGGGTTAGCACATAAAAAATTAGATAATCTGCAAGTAAGATAGCTAATCAAATGGTAAAATCTGAGAATGAAACTAGCATGGTTGGATTAGGCTTGGAAAGACCTTTCCAACGATATATCACACTTAAACTTTTGATACCATTTGTGAAAATTTTGAAAAAAATGGGTGCCCATTTTCCAGAGTGGCACGAATTTGAAAATGCTGAAATTTTTCAAAATTTTCAAAAAGATAGCAGAGAACCGAAAACTTGCAAAATAACTAAAATAGCTCAAAAATAGCTCACTATCAAGTACAAGTGATA
Source organism: Chamaecyparis obtusa (assembly GCA_027943335.1). NCBI lineage: Eukaryota > Viridiplantae > Streptophyta > Pinopsida > Cupressales > Cupressaceae > Chamaecyparis > Chamaecyparis obtusa. The sequence goes on from BSBK01002397.1 coordinate 681,943, forward strand.
GTACAGTCACCAGAAATGTCATGCGGCACTTTTCCGTATATGGGTGCGACTCTTTATCTCTAGGCGATAGTTCACACTATATGCAGGCGACAGAACTCCTCAAATAGTGCAACACTTTCTATCAAAGGGGGTGACACTTTTAACTAGTAAAGTGTCGCGCCACTATACAAAGAACTATCGCACGACACTGGCAAAATGTTGCGCGACACTCTGAGACAGAAAAACCAGAGACCAAAAATAAAGCCAAAAATTGACAAATTTTTTTATGGAAATGCAAAAAATAAAGGACAAAGTTAAGCTACTCTACCCCACGGTGGGTGCCAAAAATGTGTGCTATAATTGTGTCAGACTTCTATGAATCATTACATTCAAGAACACTCAAGAATGAGGTCTCAAAAATTGATCCATAGCTCCCTAGGCATGGAGTGCAAGGGTTTTTAAGAATGCTCTCAGCTAGAGCTATTTAGCCTATAACCTTGCTAGTAAACCATGCAATGAGAGATTCAATGAAGACAAGGGCTACAAATGGAAATGCAAGCTAAGATATGGAAATGAAAGAACAAGTATTACAAAGCCTCCTAGTTAAGCTAGATGAATTAATCTAAAGCATAAAGGAAATCTAAGCTAAGAATGCCATGAAAATGAAGCTACTATGCAAGAAATGAAACTATGATAACATGTAGATGCAAAAGCCAAGAATGCTCCAAATCTCCAAAAAAGCTCCAAAGTGACCTAGAAAACCTGCAGCATAACATTAGCATAAAAAGTTGAGGATCTAGAATGAAGAAAAGAGCTCTCCTTTTAAAGGAAATGAGAAGGAATGGACCATGGAGATTAAGAGGCAAAAGATTTAATCAACGGTGGAGCTTGAAAGAGGAGCAATCCATGTGCACAAGCATCTTCCAATGAGAAAATAGGAGTTCACTTTTGTGTCCATATGAGACAAAAAGTGCTTTTTCTCTTTTTATAAAATAAGAATAATGCTTTATTTGTGCAACTTAAGATAAGAGGAAAAGTGGGGGCTTTTTATTTATTAAAAGGGGAGGAAATATTCCTTTTAAATAAATAAAAACTTAGGATAAAATGGTTAGCCCATAGAAAATAATCGAATAAACGATAGAGCTAGGATTTGATCAAGAATAAGCAATTGATGATTTAGCAAAAGGGGCTAATAGTCTAGATGACCATTTTTAGGTGTATACACTACTCTATTAGGAGATTTTGCTAACTCTGTTACAATGATTAGAGAATAACATAAAGTATATGTAATTGATAACTTATGCTTGTTTGAATTAGATCTTATATGAAATATCAAATATATATCACCTCAATGTGTAGATATCTTTCCTCTATAATGCTCGGTAGCCTTGATTGATTTTGAATAACTTGAATGTCTCTGATTGCTACTCAACCTTGTCTGATAACTGATGTCTTGAAGGTGACTACTTGCTTCAAGATCTCCTTCTTATCCTTCTCATTCTTCTGTCAAAATGACATGAATTACAAATATATAGAATACTGCTATGATTTTCATGACCGTCTAACCTAATTAGGTTTACATATTCTTAGGAAAACCCTAAGATCAACAGTGTACAAAATTAACCTAGATCGAGCTATTACATAGGAATCATCATTACATTAATGATTACATCTACAATAAATTTTCCTCGATCTTGGTAAAATGTGTTATGAAACTATGTAACTGTTTACATAGATAATTGTGCCAAAATTGATTACTATGTCATTTCTTATATTCCTCAGTAAACACTATCAATACTGCTCAGTGAATACATTGGTGCTTGGTGTCCAGTCTAATTGGTGTTTACTGAGGCTCGATAAAACTTCTCTGGTGCCCGGTTAAACCTGTTTCCATTTAGCTCTCGGTACTGCCTTATGAATACTCGATATGAAGGCTTATTTGTCTAACCGACTAGCATAGTGGCTTGTAGTTCTTCTTTTTACCGACTGATCAACATAGATAACCGACTGATTTTCTTTGATACTAATGACAACACTTAATGCTCCATAGAGATAACAAAGTTGAACCTTGTTAGTTGTTCCCCAATGAAGTAATCAATGAATGCATAAATCGTGAAAGAATAAGGTATTAGTTTGCATTTCAAGATGATGGATCCTATTTCCAACATTATAGGTGAACTTGACTTTCTTATGAATACATTACTTTAGATTTTTTGTTTTAGATCAATTTTTAAGCTTCAAATTAATTTTTTACATAATTTTTTTAGATTTAGAGGCACTCATTTCTTAAATCTATTTTTTTGTTCTTGCAGTGGTTATTTAATCAGAATATTGTATATTGATATTACTTTCATCATTTCTATCTCATTAATAGGGCATATGTTATTGTTACAAAGCAATTTTATTTCATTAAATAAGTTATCATGTTAACAATATAATTAGTAGCTCTATTACAAAGAATTTCATATATTTGATTGTGGCTTGTCCCTTCTTAGATCACTCTATCCCTTTGTTGGACACATCCAAAGACTAGTGGGGGAGGTGTAAATCAATATTTAAAAACCACAATGAGAGTCACCTCACAATATATAAAGAACAAGTGTTACAATTTGTTTTAAGGATCCTATCTAAGGAAGCCTACGTCTCTCTAATGGAATAGTAGAGAGAGATACAATGATATATAGACTTGTCGAAGAGATTCACTATCTAATAGTAAGATACTTGAAGATTACAATGAGAAACATGAATATGAATTATAATAATAAATGCATCTGACTTAGGTGAATGTGCAAGACCCCTTTTTGCACACTCACTACATTTTACTCAATTGATACAATTCATAAATGATTTTTCCTTCTATTTGTATCCTCTACAACATCCTGAAACACCAAATAGGTCGACTCCAAAAGTGACCATTAGATGAAACATATAATACAATACATGTTGGCTTCAATCATGTCCATCATGAAGTAAAAGGAGTTGAAAATTAACCTAAAGAATAACATGGCCCAAAACATCATAAACCATCCTCAAAAGAAAATATAATACTTTAGGATCAAACCAAAAATGAAGGAACCAAGATTGTCTGCCCAAACAATAACAACACTACCAAAATTATCAATTGTACACCTTTGTGCCATTGAGAAGACCAAAATCAACATTGGAAAAAATATATGAGAAATGTAAAGAATACATATCATCCTTACAACCATATCCTAAAATATTTGATCGTTATGTGCTAGTACAAGTAAATATACCCACTGAAATGCAAAGAATGGAGCATCCTAGATAGACTGTGACACTTCAACATATTAGATACTACAATGTAGTATATCAAATCATGTTTTAGTGTTGTAAATTGTAAGAATCTTGCTAAGGTGTACAATATAAACTTATTTAGCACTCATTTTAGTGTGCAACCATTCTTTTATGCATCGTAGAGCTTTTTCATGTATTTAATTAATAAATATTTAAATGTTGATCCTCTTGGGAATTAATTTCTATGAATCCCCTGACTTTTAGGTGTGCCACTTTAATTAATTCCCCTCATTTATTTTCCTCTTTCATACATAGGCCCTATTTAATTATGGGTGGCCTTTTGTATTTGTCTTGAGTTCAACCTTGACCTTGAATACATTTTTGGAATCCTAATATCCCAATTGGCCCTTGATTTGAATTTGTGCCCAAAATTGCTAGTATAGGTTGAGTTTATGGGTATAGGGTGAGTCTAACTCACCCCATACCTAGAAAGTCTTCCCACACTCTGTACCTTGTAGGAAAAATTTAATTGTGGTTTCAACCTAGGTTTTTAGCGATATTTTTAATCCTAGTCGACTCTCTTTGATTTTTGGGCTATAAAAGGGCTAGGTGAGGTATAAAAGAAAGTATACCTCTCTCATTTTGGAAACTACTATTAATATTAATTTAGGTATTCAAATAATTAGAAATTCATTCAAGTTCAAGAATTATTCAAGTATTTCAAGTAACCAAGACATTTCATCTTTCATTTGTGACAAGATTTCATCAATTATCATGAAAGAATATCTTTTGTGATGTCCTTTTAGGTATTTTTGGATTCATGCTATTGTATCAAAACTCATCAAATTGTAAGATTTTCTCATCCTTATTATTAGACCTCTACCACTAATGTTGTGCTTCCTTTCCATTTCAAGAACTTTCAATTCAATTTCAAGGTTGATTCCCAAACAGGGGTTTGACCAAGGCAAATCACTTTCCACAATAATTTTCTCTATTTCACTATGTGAAAGTGCATGTTATACGTGGCACAATTGTGAAGAGAATGGAAAAAAATTGTATTTGGTCTTGATTGGTATAAGGTGAGTAAACTCGCCCCTAACCTCAAACTCATCCCAACCCCTTAGAGGCATCCCACACTTTCTATAGAATTGTATTTATGATCAAAGGTAAATCATAGTACTAGTTCTTAGATCTGTTTGCATATTTGGATTTGTTGTTTAGATCTATCTACATGCTTAATCACATAGTTTTTCTCTCCATTCTTTCATTTCTCATTCCTAGTTTGCATAGCCAACTCATCAACCCAATAACGAAGGAATTTGTGCATCCTCTTAACACTTGAGCCTCCTCAAGCCTAGTGTATCAACCTTACTTCTATTGTTTATTTTAAAATAGGTGCGAGCTTCCTAGTTTGGTCATCCATCCTAGTGGTTACTCCTTGCATCCTCATTTTCTTTCATCACATTTTAGTGAACTTGACATCCTTACATTTCCACTTTTGATTTTTATTCTTAGATCTAATTTGGGTATTTTTTATTTTCATGATGGAACTTACTAAATTTTATTGTTGTATTATTTCTCATGTGATTGCATTCCTTCTTACTTCCATTTATCAACACATGAGGTAGAGAATAGTTTCTTTCATTGCATGTTGCTTGCATTCCTTTATGATACTCTTGTATATGGAATCATGAGAATTTCAAAATATTCTTCCTTCCTAAAAATCATTCTTTGAGACTTTTATCCATGTTTTATGTGGCTTTATCATATAATTTTTAATGAAATTCAAGGAATGTGCTAATTTCATAAGATTCTTTGTTGAAAATGATGAATCTAAAGATGAAATTGACATAAAAAAATATTAGTACCTCTCCTATATTATTGTTTTATAATGAAGATAGAGATCATGCTCCTAAAAATACCACATTAGAGAGTATTAGGTCCACTCCTCCTCAAGATATCTTAGTGTAAGAGAACAAGAATGCTAGTCTATACTAAGTAAGGATGAAGACATTGATAAAACTTCTTGTTTTTTTCCAATGTAAAGAGGATGTGACTATAATGATAGGATTTCTAATCTCCCTAAAGAGATCAATCCTTCTACTATTCCTCCTTATAAAACATATTTCCATAAACCTCAAGATGGAAATCTTTCTCCTTCTCAAATAAAGACTAATTTTAATATAGGCTATGATATTACCTCTCAACATGGATATAGTGGACAAGGTCTTGGTATTAAAAAACAAAGTATAAAGGCCCCTATAGATCCACCTACACAAATCGCTAGAAATGGTATAGGATTTATACCTCAAGCCAACACTTTATCTTCTTCTTCAAATCCTATCGATCCTTCTTCATCAAAAACAAAAAATTCCTTTTTTACAAATTCTTTTTCAAACCCCATCACATCATAACACTTCTTTGGATGATCATTTGGCCTTGTCTAAGAGATTATTTTGGAGGTGTGGAACTGTAAATTGTAAGAATCTTATTGGTGTGTACAATTCTACAGTTTTTTAGCACTCACCTTATTATGTTTCTTTTTATCATACATTTTAGGACTTCATTTTGTACTTAACAAATACTTAATTTAAAATATGAGTCCTCTTTTAATTAAATTTCATCAAAAACTTACATGGGGCCTTATTTCTAGTTTTACCCTTTAATTATTTTATCAATTCAATCAATTCTCCAATACATAGGCCTTAAGTCATCATGTGTGGCCCTTTGTATTTCATCAGGATACCATAACCTAATTTCCCTTGAAATCTAACATTCCTCCCCCAAGCATGACTGATGATTTCTTTTTTGAGCCTAATTGGAGGTATAGGATGACCTAGTCAACTTATACTTGGGAATAGGTCAACCAAGTTGGTGTATTCCCTAATGATTTACCCGAAATTGGAACAGTGTGACAATAATTTAGTTTTGGAGGGAATTTTGAACCCTTTTTGGATTTATTTAAGTTTTGAGGTCTGAAATGTATATAAGCATCTTACTTTATTTTGGGGAGATGAAAGTAATTACAAGTTTGGCTCCACAATTTGAAGACATAGAATGAAGTGAAGATCTACAAATAAAAGGAAAATCATTGAGCATCAAGATTCAAGATCCATTTCTTAACATCAACATCAACCTCAACATGAAGGATTCAAAGGATTATGAAGATGACTATGAGATCATTGACTAATGATTAGCTTGTACTCCTCCCCTTGGGTTGGGTATGATTTCATGTTATCCTAATATATACATTTATGCGTCATATTTAAGGTCATTTGTTTTAAGTTACTGTAAAGGATAAAATATGGATGGGGTCCTAGAACAATGGTTTGCACATAAAAGAGACCCCAAAGCCAATATTTTACACTTACATGAAATTGTATTGATATGGAAAGTAAATATAGATGACTAATATTGAAATTAAGAAATAAAGGTACTTACCTCTAAAAAAGAATCGGTTGAAAACCCTATCAAAGGATCTCAAAAACTGTTGATTTTCATGATTCTACACTGAAACTACAAGATTTACAAAACCCATAAATCTTTTTTCGAGGTTTGAATCGGGTCAAAAGTGAGGTTGGGTCAAAATCGAGGTTGTACCTAACTAGGTTAGGTTTGAGGTTGTACCTAACCAGGTCAGGTTCAAGGTTGTACCTGACTAGGTCAAGTTCGAGGTTGTACTTCACTAGGTTAGGTTTGAGGTTGTATCTGACTAGGTTAGGATTGACCTTTTTATTCTAAAGTCTAATTCAAATTCTATTCGTAGATCCTAGAAGTTTGTTGAAAAGGGTATCCAAATCCACTCTTAGATCTAAAATTCCACACCTGTACCTGCAAGAAAAATGGTTTTGTTTGTTGAGGGGAAGGAGTTTGCCTCAGTCAAACCCCAATTTAGGAATTAACCTTGAAATTGCTGGAATAAACAAAGTAAATGGAACAATTCACCTTGCTTGAGTTGAAACCCTTGTGGAGGATTCAAATCCTTGAATCCACAAGAATGGATGAATGGAGAATCAAATATAGGATGTCTCCAATCAATTGTCTTTAGATCTTCAACAATAATCTTTAATGGATCTTGAAATAGGAAGACGCTTGAATGCTTGGAAACTTGATTGCTTGCACTTGAGAGCTTGATCATGAAAGTGGATGGAGAAAATGAGAGAGGAAGGCTCCCTTTTATAGTGATCTAGGGCACAAGAGGGGCCTCATAGAAAACAATAATTAAGGGCCCATGGCACAAAATTCTAGAGAGGTGCACATTAAATTAAGCTCTTGACACAAAAATCTAGGAGGGGACCACCCTTAATATAGAAATAAAATAATTATTTAAGAGCTTTGTTACAAAATTCAAGGTAAGGCCAACCCCAAAGTTAATTTGAGTATTAGGCATAAAACTCGAGAAAGGCTAATCTCCAATAATAAATTAGGAATCCTATACAAATATCAAGAAAGGTCCACCTCAAATATTAATTTGAGAATTCGACACTTACTCTGAGAAATAGTGGCCCTGAAGAGGGAAAATGCAAGATTTTGATGTGATCTCGAAATCAGAAGCAAACCCTGAAGATCTGGAAACCTAGGGTCAAGGTAGAGCTTGAACCTGACTAGGTTAGGGTTGAGGTCGATCCTGACCTAGTCAGGATCGAGGTCGACTTTGACCCCATAAGGTCGACTTTGACCTTATGGTCAAAAACCTCAGGTTCATGGTCCAGAATGCTAGGAAAATGCTAGGAAGAAGTGGAAAATGGGGTAGAACAGGGGGAAAAGCTAGATCCAAGTCAAATATCCATGCAAGGCATTCAACATGACCCCAAAACACTTATTTAGAGGGCTAAATGCTCTTACCATGGAAGTGCTTCCATTTTAAGATGATACATTAAGCCCCCACTTTAGCAAGAGTATGGAGTCGATGCAAACTCTTGGTAAAGGAGATCATAAAGAAAAAGATAATCTTATAAAATCAAAGGGACAAAGGAATCCTCAAGCCCCCAAAGACTCGAGTCTTCATCAACTCCAAGATTGCAATAAGAGATACATCACTAGAAGAAGACAGAAAAGGGAAGAGAGGAGTGGTTAGCTTGCCCAGTAAGATGTGTATATCTCACTGTGAACCACAAAAGGATAGGATGGCCCACCACGAAAACACTTGATAGTCACCCCATAATGTTGTGCACCTTCTCGCAGCTTTGTGCATGTATGTACTATGTCTTCTGATGACTTTTATAAAGTACCCATGGATCCACCTTCTTGTATCACCATGGAATACAAAATGTGTGTCTCCTCAGGATTTAGCAACCTATGTGTGTTACCCTCGAAAGATTTAGCATATTGATGCGTGTCTTTTCAGGATTTAGCAACTTATGTGCATTACCATCCAAGATGTAGCATATTTGAAACTGGAAATGTGTATCCCTTCAGGATTTAGCAACTTATGTGCGTTACCTTTAGAGGATTTAGCATATTGAAAATTGGAAATGCGTGTCCCTTCAGGATTTAGCAACTTATGTGTGTTACCTTCCAAGATTTAGCATGCTGCAAAACAAAAGGTTAGAACAAAAATACATAATATAGAGCAAAGGAGGCCGTATATATGCCCCCCTCCTTAATATGGAAAAAACATACTATTTTGACATGTTAAGGAAAGAAAAGAACAAGGATAAAACCTTCTTCAGCATCAAGAAAATATCCATAGACAACACCCAGTCCAAGATAAGAAGGTCATAGCTCCTATGAAGCCATGGAAGGGATGAATGCAAAGAGATATCATGCAAGAAGTGAAAAAGTAACCCTTGTGAGGGATAGCACACTGTTCAGCTTCCAAGGTGAGAGATTTATCCACCACGGAAACCCAATGTCAAACAATGAAATAGGTTGTGATCAAGGACAAAGATACTCCATGCAAACCAAAATATGTTCATGTATGATTGGATATCACATAATAGATAAATACTGCTTAACCAAGGAAAGAGGTGAATCCCGAAAAGATAGAAAAAAAGGAAATGACATCCTTGCGCCCCAAGTATAGGAAAAAGGATGGAAGGAGACCTATTATATCACTCGCAACACTATGCAAGACAATGAGCCCCCAAGTATTAGGCTACCATTGTTTACATAATGTGGAGCTCCATAATAGGAACATAAGTGTTATTTAGAACAAACAGGATTGAAATACAACTCATTATCACATGATATATAAATAACATTACTATCAATGAGCTGCCTAATCTTATAATGTAAAGCTTGAAATTAATTAGTAGAGTGATCATGAAATCTATGATATAAACAAAAAGGAAGAGTCTTCATGTGTGGACTACATTTCTTTTTGTGTTTAGGTCTAGTAATCATCTTAGCACGAAGGAGTTTAGGAAAAAGAACTTCTTGGTCAAATTCCTTCATAGTTTCATCATGTTTTGAAGTGTTATTCAAGATGTTGTTAATATTGATTTGTTGTTGAGGATTAAATCCTAATCCATAAGAATGCTCATGCCCCCTAGTGTGTAAGGGCATTTGAATTCCTTGTTTATGCTTACCACATCCTTGAGCATTAAATCCTTGTTTAACTAGGAAGTGATAACCAGGACCATAATGAGAAGACATATCAGGAGGAATCAATGGAACTTTAGTAGTCACTATGTCATCATTAGTAAGTTTGATAGATCCATTGTGGATAGAAGCAGTGACAAAGTTGTTACTAAGGGTATTAGAAGTAGAAGTAAAAAATCGTTGTTCAAATTCTCTTTGTTTCTTCATAAAATCAAGATCATTAATCTTATACTCTCAAATAATGGTAGGAGTAAAATCCAAGGTTCCCTAATCATCGTCAGGAAGAGCATTAGAGGAAGGAGGATTACTATTAGAAATAGGAGTAGTGTGATTTTGAATATTAAGACAAGGATTAGGTGCATCATCCACACGAAGTGTATACATCACGTTGTTGTGTATAAACTTGACTTTACGATGAAGGGTGGAAGGAACAACATGCATCTCATGCAACCAAGGTCTACCCAAAAGAAGGTTATAATTGAGAGGTCCAAGCATAACATGAATAGGTGTATTCAGGATGACCTGTCCTACTTTGATAGGTAAGGTAATAATGCCTAAAGTGTTCTTAACAATGTTATGAAAGCCAGGAATAGCAACATTGTCAGGTTGAATAGTTGAAAGATCAACATTAATTGCTTTTAGCATGTCCATGCTACAAACATTAAGCCCAGATCCATTATCAATCAAGGTCCTATGAATGATACTTTTATTGATAGAAACAACAACCATAAGAGCATCATATTGATTTTGAACTTCTTTAGAAGGTAAATCCTTTTGAGTAAATACAATGTCAGGAGGACACGGGGTAGCATGCATGCATTGTAAGAATTTATTGATGTTCTCTTGATTAGGAGGTGGAGTAGGAAGAGTTGCTAGAAATTTTTGCAAGGCTTCATAGTAGGTAGGTGAAGTTTGAAGAAGCTCCCATAAAGAAATCTTGGCAGGAGTATTTTGTAATTGGGTTATCAAATCATACTCCTTGCTAGGAAGACGAGGTGGAGGAGGAAGAATAGGTTGAGAAGGTGGAAAAGAAGTAGAAACCACCGGATTAGGTTGAGGATTATTCCTTGTATGATATGTGTGAGCTATCAAATCTTTATCATTGAAAGAATCCATAGGTTTACCTTTAATAGTAATGCGAGGACAACCTTTGACAGTCAACAAGGGTTTAGGATAAACCATTGTAGTTGTCTCAACACTAAAAATAGACTCACAAGAAGGAAGAAAAGAGGACATCCTAGGAGGATATGAGGTAAGATCTTGATTCTCCATAGGATCATCACTAAAAGGGAGAGCATTAAGGGAATTCATATCATTCTCCACTAATGCCTCATCACTAGAAGGAATCTCAAATGAAGGTAGAGGATCTATAATATCATCTTCTTTCACTAAAATGTCTACATGTGTTTTAGAAAAAGAGTTATCATCATGTATCAATGTGTCATCTATTAATAAATTTCCCTCTTGTATCAAAGATTCTTCATGAGGAGGGGATAAATCAATGTCTTTATCCAAGGGATCATCTACAATGGTGTCATGAGGAAGAGAGTAATCAACATCCAAATCCAAAGGTTCATCCCAAATAGGAGGATCATCATCCCTACCAATAAAGCACGTCGTAGGATCCCTAGGGGGTAAATTATGTTCTAAAGTAGGCTCATAGAAAAGACATATATTAGGAGAAGAATTAACATCAATCCTTAACTCATCTCCATAAAGAAAAATATGATGGAGAGATAGATTAAAGTCATCTTCTTGCTCTAATATATCCTTACAAGGAAATTCAAAAAAGGACAAAGCAACATCACATGCACTAGATAAAGTCTTTCTAGGTGTAACATCATGCAATGGTAAGGTAAGAGGAGAATGTTGTGTAATCCCAAAAGTTATAGAAGAATGTTTGGAAAATATTTGAAACAACTTGTGCAATATCATAAAAAATAGATCTAAACATATCCAAATGCATTCAAATGAACTTTATAAGCATGAAAAGGAAATCAAACACACAATAGGGCATCTAATTCCACAAAAGAAAGAGGATTCATAAAATGGGTTCACCAAAATGTAAAGGATAAAATATGGATGGGGTCCTAGAACAATGGTTTGCACATAAAAGAGACCCCAAAGCCAATATTTTACACTTGCATGAAATTGTATTGATATGGAAAGTAAATATAGATGACTAATATTGAAATTAAGAAATAAAGGTACTTACCTCCAAAAAGGAATCGGCTGAAAACCCTGTCAAAAGATCTCAAAAACTGTTGATTTTTGCAAATCTAAACCGAAACTAAGAGATTTACAAAACCCAGAAATCTTTTTTCGAGATTTGAATCAGGTCAAAATCAAGGTTGTACATGACCAAGTCAGGTTCGAGGTTGTACCTGACTAGGTTAGGATCAACATTTTTGTTCTGAAGTCTGATTTGAATTTTTTTCATAGATCTTGAAAGTTCATCGAAAAGGGTATCCAAATCCGCTCTCATATCTTAAATTTTGCACCTGTACCTACAAGAAAAATAGTTTTGTTTGTTGGGGGGAAGGGGTTTGCCTCAGTCAAACCCCAATTTAGGAATTAACCTTGAAATTGAATTGAAATTGCTGGAATAAACAAAGTAAATGGAACAATTCACCTTGCTTGAGTTGAAACCCTTGTGGAGGATTCAAATCCTTGAATCCACAAGAATGGATGAATGTAGAATCAAATGTAGGATGTCTCCAATCAATTGTCTTTAGATCTTCAACACCAATCTTGAATGGATCTTGAAATAGGAAGAGGCTTGAATGCTTGAAGGATTGAATGCTTGGAAACTTGATTGCTTGCACTTGAGAGCTTGATCATGAAAGTGGATGGAGAAAATGAGAGAGGAAGGCTCCCTTTTATAGTGATCTAGGGCACAAGAGGGGCCTCATAGAAAACAATAATTAAGGGCCCATGGAAAAAAACTCTAGAGAGGTACACATTAAATTAAACTCTTGACACAAAACTCTAGGAGGGGACCACCCTTAATATAGAAATAAAATAATTATTTAAGAGCCTTGTTACAAAATTCGAGGTAAGGCCAACCCCAAAGTTAATTTGAGTATTAGGCACAAAACTCGAGAAAGGCTAATCTCCAATAATAAATTAGGAATGCTATACAAATATTGAGAAAGGTCCACCTCAAATATTAATTTGAGAATTCGACACTTAATCGGAGAAATAGTGGCCCTGAAGAGGGAAAATGCAAGATTTTGATGAGATCCTGAAACCGGAAGCAAACCCTGAAGATCCTAGAACCTAGGGTCAAGGTCGAGCTCAAACCTAACTAGGTCAGGGGCAAGGTCGATCCTGACCTAGTCAAGATTGAGGTCGACTTTGACCCCATAAGGTCAACTTTGACCTTATGGTCAAAAACCTCAGGTTCATGGTCCAGAATGCTAGGAAAATGCTAGGAAGAAGTGGAAAATGGGGTAGAACAGGGGGAAAAGCCAGATCCAAGTCGAATATCCATTCAAGGCATTCGAAATGACCCCAAAACACTTACTCAGAGGGCTAAATTCTCTTACCATGGAAGTGCTTCCATTTTAAGACGATACCGTTACATTATGACATACAATTCCAATTTCAATTTCATATAGGGTTTTACTCTAACACATTTGAGTAGATCTCTAGATCACATTTATGCATCTAGCTCATAGAAATCTTAGAGACACTTAAGATTAGAGAGAACACATTTCTCTTTATCATACTGGCTATCCATGGAGGTATAAATCATCAAAATGGGGGCTTGACTAAGGAAAACCCCTATATATCCCCCCCTAACACACACTCTCTCTCACTATCTATCTGTGTTTTGTAGGTTTAGATACAACCCAGAACTATTTTTGATAGAGGAAACATGCTTCTTGCTTTGATACATTTATAGATCTATGTAATTTAGTCTCTATTGCATGGACTAAGTGAACTAGGTTGGTCTAGTCTTAGGAATAGGTTGACTAGGTTGGCCTAGTCCTAGGAACGGGTCAATTGGGTTAGCTTAGTCCCTCCAAAATCAACTCAAATTTAGTCATGGCTCAATTGCATACAATGGGAACCCAGATCCAAAACCATATTAGTCTATGTAGTCTTAAAAATTTTTCAACCATATCAACATATTTTGAGAGTAACAAACTCATATTTGAATCACATGTGCACAAGGCTTTTCTTAGTTTACTTCTCTACTCAATTTATGATTTTAGTATTCCTTTTTCTATCAATTTCTATTATTAGCATAAAAATCCCAGCTTAACCTTCTCTTGATTATAAGAAACAAAGAAATAGAAGACCTAAGAGCATAGATATTGAATTGACTCTCTTCCATTAATATTTGTTCAATCATATTCATCTTGTGGAAGATTTGTATTCTAATGTGAGTGGAAAAGAGGTTTTTCAACCTAGTTTGACCTATCCCTATTTCCCACAATCACATTTTGGTGAACTTAACATCTTTTGCATGTTACTTTTTTATTAGATTAGATAGATCTTGCATGTATATGTTTATAAATAATAAAAGAATAAAAATATTTTCTTTTATTAGATTATGGTTTGTTTCTTTGTATTTGCATTGCCATTTTGAAACATTAAAAGAACAAGAATATTTCCTTTTTGGTTATGCATCATTATATTACTTCCTTGCATTTATTTTCTCAGATTAAAATGTTTTATTTCTTTTTGAAAGAATTCCATGACTTTCATGAGTCATTTAGTAGTGATGTTGTTGTGTTCCCAGTGTTTTGGGCTAAAACTTACATGGTTTCTCTGTCAGATATCGATCTTCTGGGAATAATTCCAATAATTGTGTAGCTTGTTCCTATGTGTGTGAAAATTGTAGAAATGTGTGTGTGAAAATTGTACCTGATCTATAGACACAATACTCAGTAAAACATTAGAGGTTAGCAAAAATTGAAATCGTGCAAAATTGAAAACTATGTAACCAAGCGATTTACTGCCTTCTAATAGGTGCGAGATTGATGTTCTCAGATTGTAATCGAGATCAGTGACCTAGACGACACCTAAATGAAGGATTTGAATGCAATTAATCTAGATATGAGATTGAATGCAATTAATCTATATTTTTGATATTTTCTATGCAATAAGAATGATAAACTGATATGCTATGAATGCTATTGAAAACTGATATGAAATGAATGCTAAATGATCTAACAATGAAGATTCTAACAATGATATAAAAACTATGAAATTCTATGCTAAGATATAAAAGCTATGCAATTAAAATTGATCTCACAAAGCTTTGAATTCGCAAGTTGATTCCTCAGCCTGCAATTCTCCAGCGTGATTGTGCAAAATATGTGGATGCTTGGATGCAAATTTGAGAGATGATTGAGAGATGAATTATGAAGAGCTGAGCATTGTTTTTATAGAAATCCAAGGCTTTGGAGGTGCATGAGAAAAAAGCCATAAATCACTCAAATAACTCAAGTTGATTTTTGAGTTATTTTTAAATAAAGATAATTAACTCACAAAAACATGCAAAAGCTAAGCTTTAACTCAAAATAGAGTTTAGCTTTAATTGATAATTGATAGTTGTCTGCTTTTATGATTGTGCATGTTTTATTTATGAATTAATTTAATAATAAAGTGATTTATGCTCAACTTAACTGATTTTTGAAATAAAACAATTGATTTATGGGTTAATCAATTATTTAATCAAATTTTTATTAAAAACTATATTATTAAATAATGACAACATGCTTTAATTAATTAAATAAGAATTTAATCAATTTATTCATATGATATTGGATTTATTGTCAAAATTAAATAATACAATTAATAATAGATATAATTAAATTTAATTACATAATTAAGTGGCAAATATTAAATCTAATTAATTAAATATGAAAATATTCAATTAATCAAACTTTAGGATAAATGTGATTTATTGCCAAATAATTATAAAATTAAAGATAATTATGATGATTAGGAATATTACTAGGAATATTCCCCGATGCAGAATTTAAGATAATCAATTAGGTTTGATGATGTTTAGATGTGCCTTAGATTAGGACTTCGATGTCGATTTTGTTCGATTTGTCGATGTAGGAGGTTAATGAACTTATAGCCCATTTTTGGGGTATTACATTTTGCCCCTCTTTGAATTACTATGCGAAGCGCAGTGGTTCAAAGATAGTCTGTGTTTGATAAAGATATGAAACTGATTCGAAAGATAAACCGATCTCAAGATAGAAACCGATTGAGAGATATTGAGATAGGAGTTGATTGATATTGAATTGATATGAAGATAATAGATCCTGAATGACCAAAGATAATGTTCACTGTAGCAGCAAATGAACCTATGATTGTGAAAAAGTGTCAAAACGCCTGATTCCAAACCTTAGGATTGCAAAGAAGTGAGTGACCCGTTCTAGACTCGATTGTCTTAGCAGAACTAGCAGGTATCACATCCAAACCCTTCAGTTGCCGAAGAACCAAGGAAAGAACACTATGATCTGATGGTTGCAAAAATTGATACAGTTTACAAGATTAAGAGAATACCAGATTGATATGGATCGATGAATCTGATATGCCCCAAGTGATGATAGATTTGCCCCGAGCGATGAGGTCTTTTTTTTTGATGAATCAGTAACTAGACGTGATTGTTTGTCTTGATTACTGATGAAAGATATTGATAGAATTTGATTTATAGACTTTGAATGATGTGCAATACCATGCCCCCTTCGGGATTAAAATTGAAATCTGACAAGAAAAGTCAGTGTTATAGTTTAGAAGCATGTTAATTGATTTGAGAAGTGTGGTGAAACACATTCAAGAACACATTCTGCATCGTTGGAAGGTCTGAAAAGACCAAGTTTGACTAGGTTTGACCATGAGTTGACCATGGTTGACCAAGTTGAAATTTTGATAGTTTGAAGTAAGATAATTAGTTAAGTTGAAAAATGGATTTCTACTATGATTAAAGGTTGATTATGCAAGTAGTTGACAATATGAATGATCTCAGATTT
This sequence comes from Chamaecyparis obtusa, assembly GCA_027943335.1. Taxonomy (NCBI): domain Eukaryota; kingdom Viridiplantae; phylum Streptophyta; class Pinopsida; order Cupressales; family Cupressaceae; genus Chamaecyparis; species Chamaecyparis obtusa. Next base: position 698,724 of record BSBK01002397.1, read on the forward strand.
TGATTTTGATCCCGAAAAAGGATTCTACTTCTATTTCGTTGGAGGAACCTTCGTGTGGGATTCAGCTCTTGTTAGATTGGAAGATGCGAGTGGAGAATCATTTAAGCTTCGAAGTTTATTTAGCCATTGTGAGATCATGCAAACATGTAAAATGCAAAGAGACATGCAAGATGAAATGCAACCTAAGACCTAGGACCTAGTCACTGATCATGTGTCGATTTGTTATCATCATTGAACTTTTAGGTAACCGGATAAATCAATACAATGCCCACTAGCTATGAAACCATAGACATATGAATATCGATTTGTATGCACATGAATCAATACAACACCCACTGGTCAACAAACATGGATATATGAATATCGATTTTATTTTCAGAATGTCGGATTAGATATAAGCACCAAGGCATAAATGCCAGGATGACCTGAATATCATGTCCATTTTGATATAGCAATTGGTACAAGCATCAAAACATAAACATTGTGATGACTTGAATATGCCTTGCGTTCAAACACATCAAACAGTCAAGAGATCATTCTAAATCCAATGTGAATTACCCGTAGTGACCCTTTATCATTCACATCCTTAGGAAAGATTGTGTTCCACAATAGGAGAAAGAATTTACTTCAAAAAGATAATAGTTAGATCAAATGTCCTTGAATTTTCCGGGTATCAATGGTCGAGGTACGCATGGCCATCCAATTTGAGATAGAGGCTCTTATAGTTGGACACCATTTCAATCTAGAATTTCCAAAGTTGTTAGATTTTCACATACAAGCAGAAAACAAAGAAAAGATTATGCCCCCAGTCATCACTCTCTAAATCCTATAAAGGACATCATCGAAGAGCTCGAAGGGACACAATATGCAAAAATCTCAATGCAAATCAGTAAGCATACAAGGAGATAAAAGCATGAAAAGAACATATTGTTTTCAGTTTGTTTTGATGTTTGATTGTGTTGTTGTAGATGCAAAATCCTTTTTGGAGGCAAGATAGACAGACTGACTCAACTGGAAGCTTCAAAGGACTCTGAATGGATAGGAAATGTCTAAGATACATGGGAGACCATAGGATATGACATTGATTGCCCCCAAATTTGAACATTGATAGGATACAGACGCTTGAGCTGATTGGTGTACAGACCGACTTATTGAAACCATGATATGCAGAAACAAACTGGGAGATATGTACAAACTAAAGCAAGACTGAAAGCTGGGAAAGACCAAGATTGTGCTGATAGATGGAGCATTTTGAACAAGTGGCACCCGTTTGCCAGGTTTTCACCATCTTGGCAGAGATTCTATTTTTGCTACCAAGGCGCCTGTTTCCAAGTTTTCACCAAGGCACTTTTTCTTTTTTCATTTTTTTGTATTTTTCATTTTTTTGATTTTTTTTTATTTTTGATATTTTTTGATTTTTTTGTGAATCATCAAGGTGCCTATTGCTAGGTTTTCACCAAGATGTTCATTTTTTTAGGACTTTTTCTGATTTTTAAGATTTTTTCAGGACATTTACCAAGCACTGAATGCCTTAGGTGTAGAATTTCTTCAGATGGAGAACGTTGATTGGTTCTCGGAGTTGTTCTCCTTCAGTCATTGAGAGTTGATAGGCACTAGAGCCAAAAGTAGCAGTGATTACAAAGGGACCCAGCCAGTTGGGTTCAAACTTCCCCTTGCATTCTCGATGGGATTGATTTTTAGGATTTTCTCTCAAGACTAGATCACCAACCTGAAATTCTCTGTGTCGGACTTTCTTGTTGTAGCCTCTAGACATTCTTTTCTGATACACTCTGAGATGATCATATGCTGCTTGCCTACGCTCATCTAGTAATTCTAGTTCTTGTAACCTAGACACTCTGTAGTCTTCATCAGTGACAAGTCCATGCATTCTGATTCTAAGTGATGAGATTTCAACCTCAATAGGTAGTACCGCTTCAGACCCATAAACTAAAGCGAAAGGTGTAGCCCCTGTAGGCATTCTGATACTAGTTCTGTATGCCCAGAGAGCTGGATTGATCATGAGATACCAGTCTCTTCCTATTTTATTCACTGTTCTGTGCAAGATTTTCAAGAGATTTTTGTTTGAAGCTTTAGCTTGTCCATTCCCTTGAGGATAGTAGATAGATGACCAATGTTGAGTAATCTTGAATTTGGCACATAAGTCATCTAGGTCCTTGTTTTTGAATTGTCCCCCATTGTCTATGACTATGGAATGAGGGATCCCATATCTGCAAATGATGTAGTTCAGGATGAACATAGAGATCTGTTTCCCTGTTGCTTGTGTTAGAGGAACTGCTTCTACCCATTTTGTAAAATAATCTGTAGCTGTGATGATATGGGTATGTCCATTAGAAGAGTGCAGATGGATAGTGCCTATGAGATCAAATGCCCATTGTTGAAAAGGCCATTGTGTAGTAAAGGGAATTAGATCTCTCCTTGGGGCATGAATCAAGTTGCCATGTACTTGACACTGTTGACAATTTTTAGAAAATTTAATAGCCTCTTTCTCCATTTCAGGCCAATAGTACCCGGCCCTAATAAGTTTTCGAGCTAACGTTAAACCATTTGAGTGTGACCCACATATACCCTCGTGGACTTCCTCTAATGCACGTTGAGACTCTTCCTGTTCTAAACATCTAAGCAGTGTACCATCTAGACCTCATTTGTAAAGATCATTACCAATGATGACATATCAAGATGCGGATTGGATAAGGTTTCATTCCTCAAAATGGTTAAAGGACTCAGGGATGATTTGGTCATGGAGATAGGAGAATAGATTTTTGTAGCGAGATGAGTCATAACCTACAACAGTGCAAATCATGCAGGTTTCAAGGTAGTCATATACAGGATAGGATAGGGCTTCCACCAGGAACTCATAGTGTAGCTCATGTTCGGGCTACTGTAAGAGAGTAGATAGTGTCGCCATTGCATCAGCAGCCTTATTCTCTGTTCTGGGTATTTTCTCAAATGTGATAGAGATGAAGTATTTCTTTAAATCATCTACCATTCTCTTGTAAGGAATGAGATTTTCATTTTTGGTTTGGTACACATCATTGACTTGATGGATAACCAATTGTGAGTCTCCATGGATGTGCATCTCTGTAACTCTCCACTGTATTGCCATTTTCATACCATTGAGAAGTGCCTCATATTCAGCAATATTGTTTGTGCAAGGAAACTTTAGTCTAAATTCTTTGGGTATTAAGTATCCTTGAGGAGTGATGAACAATATGCCTGCTCCAAATCCATTCTGTGTGTAGGAGCCATCAAAGAATAACCGCCATGCTCTAGAAGAGAGGTGCATGATAGAGGAATCAAGAAATTCCATTTGCATGGGTGTATCATCAAACATGGGTGCATTGCTAGTTGATCAGCAATGACCTGTCCTTTGATAGCTTTTCTTTCAACATATTCAATGTCAAATTCCCTCAAGAGCATGACCCATTTAGCTAGTCTACCTGTGAGGGCAGCTTTGCTTAGTAGGTACTTCAGTGGATCAATCTTAGCTACCAAATGAGTGGTATGAGCTAACATGTAATGTCTCAGTTTCTGTGATGCAAAGATCACAGCGAGACAAGCTTTATCAATCATAGAATAGTTCTTTTCATACGCCACCAATGTTCTGCTTATATAGTAGATGGCTCTTTCCTTTTTGTTCTCATCATGCTGTGCTAGCAATGTCCCCAGTGATGTATCTGTTGCGGAGACATATAATATTAATGGCTTCCCATGAATAGGAGGCATTAAGATAGGAGGATTCGAGAGATAATTCTTGATATGATCAAAATTCTTTGCACAGTCTTCATTCCATGCAAAGGTCACACCTTTATGTAATGTTTTTGTGAAAGGTTGTGATATGTCAGCTAACTGTGATATGAATCTTCTGATGGACTGTACTCTCCCTTGCAAAGTTCACATTTGACTGATATTCTTGGGAGGTTGCATCTCTATGATAGCTTTCACCTTAGCTGGATCGACCTCAATGCCTTTCTTTGAAACTATGTATCCTAAGAGCTTTCCAGAAGTGACACCAAAAGCACACTTCTTAGGATTTAGTCGGAGACTAAACTGTTCCATTCTGTCTAGGATCATGCTCAAGTCTATTAGATGTTCAGTTCTAATCATGGATTTTGCCAAGGTATTATCCACATAATCCTCCATTGTTTTATGCATCATATCATGAAAAATAGATGTCATTGCTCTTTGATATGTAGCTCCAGCATTTTTGAGTCCGAATGGCACAACATTCCAACAGAAAGTTCCCCACGCACATGTGAAAGCTATTTTCTCTTGATCTTCTAGAGCAATTTTGATTTGGTTGTACCCAGAAAAGCCATCCATTAAGGAATACATTTCATAGCCCGCAGTCATGTCCACTATCATATCAATGTTAGGCAGTGGAAAATCATCCTTAGGGCATGCTCTGTTCACATCTCTAAAGTCCGTGCACACTCTGATTGAACCATCTGGTTTTGAAATAGGTACAATGTTAGAGATCCACTCAGCATAGTCTATGACACGGATGAATCCAATTTTTAGGAGTTTTTCTAGTTCTACTTTGACTGAGAGTGCAACATGAGGATGCATCTTTCTTAGTTTTTGTTTAATTGGTTTTACTCCAGGAGCAATGGATAGATGGTGCATAATGAGATTGGGATCCAATCCTGGCATATCTAAATATTTCCATGCAAAATTGATCTTTTTTTCTGATAAGAATGTAGTGAATTTTTGTTTCTCTTCTTCTGATAGAGATTGTGCTACATTTACCAATTGTGGTTCCTCTATTGTACCCAAATTGATGGATTGAGTTGGCTCAATCAGAACTGGAGATCTATCCTGTAAATGACTCGGAAGGACATCAAATATCTCATCCTTAGGTGCCTCAGAGAGGGTTTCACCTTTAGATACGTCTTTTCTTTTTACTTTTGTAGGATCTGAGACTGCCACAAAGTGGTTTTCACCCTCAGAACTCTTTTTCTTTTTCTTTTTATTTTTTTGACTAAGATATTTGATGTTTGACTCGGTCATGCTGACGCTCGGTTTGCTGATGGAAGTCCTCATAGGCTTGACTGCATTGAGGTAACAAGCAAGGGCATAGTCACTGGAAAAGGTGTAAACACCATGGCTTGGGTTTGTGGAAGTTTGGTCGATAAGATCAGGGCATTGGATAGTTAAAGTGGGAAAGGCTTGGGATATGGTGTTCACAAACATGGATATGTCATCATTGGTCCTAACCTGACGCTCAAGTTCAAAGGTGATATTACAGCTCAAAATGTTCAATTCATGAATAGGCTCAACATCATTATGGGAGTCCTCTTCAGCCATAGGTGGATCAGACACGTTAAGTTCATTGTTTCGCTCTAGACCTACGCTGGGTTGAGATACATATTGGTGAATAACATCAATATATTTCTCTGTTATAAGCTCATCTTCTTCTGGAATGGCACCCCATTCATAGTCATTTGACTCAGCTTCTGATTCAGGATCTCTAGGAAATCTTAAAAAATGTGTGAAATCAGGATGAATACTCCAAGAAGGATTACCCTCAGTTTCTGACTTGAATTCATATTCATGGGAATCAATGTCAGAATAACTACTCTCTGCTTCTGGATCAGTTTGATCACCTTTGAGATTGGCTGGTTCTTGTGGTGCAACCATCTCTTGCGCTACAGTAGGTTCTTGTGTTTCTACTACATTAATTCTTTTGATAGGATCATCTTTATCATCAAGAAGATGTTTGATCTCTTTAGGCAATTTTTCATAGGGGATGAGTTCTGAACTATCTGAATCATCATCTGAGGGTTCTGTCTCTTCTTTCTTGAGAAGGGGTTCTCCTGGTGTAATTTGTTCTATGACATGAGAACAACCACCTTTGAGATGATAGGGTTTCTTCTTAAAGCCTAAGCCACCAGTATCTTTGTTGGCTCTACCAATATGTGAAATGGGTGTCACAAGACCCTTTCCTCTGATTCCTAGAGGTCCTTGACCGGAGTATCCCATCTTGGCTATCAATTTGTTTCCTAGACCATATGAATTAGAAGGGATTGTAGGTGCTATAGATTCACTAGGTTGAACAATTTTAGATTCAGAATCCTCTTTATATAGCCATGCCAGCACAACTTCATCCTCTTCAAATTCTTTTTGGATACTTGCTCCACCACAAAATTTCTTTTGTATGCTTCCATAGGTTCCTTAGGTTCTGATTTAGACTGCTTCAAGGATTGTCCATATGACTTAGGGGAGATTGGGAGAGATGTCAAAGACAAGACTGGCTCTATAGTGTATTCTCCCATCCCATTTTCTTTGATATTGATCTCTTTAGCAATGTCTTCCATCTTAGATGTGGAAGCAACATTTAGCTACTTGATGGAAGATTCTCTGTTATTGGGAACAAGCTTATCGGCACTTTCCTTCAATGTATTGCAAGTTGTACTCAGATCTGCTGGGATAGTAACTTCTACCCCTTCATAGGAAAATTTCAAGCATTGATGGTATGTAGAAGGAATGGCTTGCATTTCATGGATCCAGGGTCTCCCTAGAAGGAGATTGTAAGCCAATGGCAGATCAAGCACCTGACATGTGGTATCTTTGATGACCGGACCCACTCGGATGGGTAAGACAATGGTGCTTTTAGAAGCTCTTTCTTGTTCATCATAGGCTTTTATGGTGATCTTCTTTGGAGGATCAATAGCCATCTCTGAGAATCCCAACTGTGTGATTAAGTTGTAAGAACAAATGTTGAGGCTTGCGCCCCCATCTATCAACACAGGTTTGACTCGACGGTTCTGGATCAAGACTTCTATGTGCAAGGGCTGATTATGTGGGTGACTTAGGGAGTTGTCATCTTCCTCTGAAAAGGAGATATATTGCAGAGACGTTAGATGACCAACCATACTTTGGAACTTGTCTAGATCTAGATCATCAGGAACATTAGAGCTGAGCAAAGCTTTGTCTAGGATATCTCTGTGAGCTGGAGATATTCGAAGTAACTCAAACATAGAGATTTTGGCATTGGTATGCTAGAGTTGTTGGATGATGTTGTAAGATGTAGGTCTTGTATCCTTTGGATTGGAAGATTTCAAGGCAGCCTTCTATTTAGAAGCAGACGTGAGATTGAAAGGTATCTTAGGGACATTAGATGAACTTGGTGTTTGTCCTTTTAGATGAGCCTGAGCTTGTGATCTAGTAACCGCATTAGCTGAGGAATGATTTCTATCTCTTCGTACAATCATGATGACATTGCAGCTCTCAGAGAGACATGGTTCAACCATATTGATGATAGCATTGTTTCCAGGGTAGGCATAGTTGACTTTTGCCCCCATGTTAGGCTAAGAAGTGGAAACTCCCTTGCCATGTTGTGGAAACAGTTCTGTAAATGCTGTGTGATCATTATTGCTGGTAGGATTATCGATCGTGATGTCCCCTTGATCTATCAAGTCTTGAATGGTATGCTTCAAGTGGAAGCATCCATTAGTTTTGTGGCCTTTAGTCTGATGGAAAGCACAGAATTCATTATCTTTCCACCAATATGGTTTTGGATCCAGATCAAGTTTTTGGATTGGTGGTAAAGAGATCATGTTATCAACTATCAGGATTCTTAGGGCAGATTCCAAAGATTCTCCCAGGGGAGTAAACTTTCATTTATTATCTCATCGTTTGAATGGCTTCTTTGGAGATGGTTCAGCAGATTTTTGCTTTTAAGCTTCAATGGATTTGGTGGCAAGGGTGAGATTGTAGGCCGATGCCTTTGATGGGGTGCGGATAGTATCAACAACACCATCAGAGATGATACCTTTGTTTCTATTTCAGCTCTTGTTTTTATCTTTTGAGCTAGATCCAGATTCAGACTTGTCTTTTTGAAGTGTGATTTCTCCTTTCTTGACAAGTACTTTCTCAATCTTGATTGCATTATCCACCATTTTATCAAAAGATACATGATCTTGCATTTGTAATGGATAATTGAGCTCTGGAACAAGGTTATTGATAAAGATTTCAAGTTTCTCCATTTCGAGAATTTGTCTAGCATATAGAGAGAACTTCTTTCTCCACCTCTTGAGGAAAGTTAGGAATGATTCCCCTAGATATTGCTTGAGGTTACAGATATCGATCATGATGACCAGATGTTGAATATTGTAGGAATATTGTTGATAAAACAATTTAATCAATTCCTCAAAAGTTTTGATCGTAGAAGGTAATCTTGAAAACCACTGAATGGAGGCTCCTCCAAAGGATCTAGGAAAAAGATGCATTAGATAAGTCGGTTCATGCATGAATTCCATGGATTACGTACAGAACTCTCTGACATGATCTTGAGGATCAGAGTGTTCATCATATTTTTCATACTTTGGAATCTCCACTCTTTTTGGGAATGGTGGCATATACAAGGTTTTGTCGAATGGGAAAGGACATAGGGCCTCCATGGAGAACTCCTTGGGCTCCTTCTCCTTCTTAAGATTGTTAAATTCGACTTGTATAGCATGCATCTATTTTGTCATAGCTGTGAGTGGAGTTTCTTCCTCATGTGTGATTATATCATCAACGTTAAAGTTGGGAGGAAGCTTAGCCCCTTCCTGGGCTAATTGTAAAAAGTATGCCTCTCTATCCACTTTCAAGAAATGCCTCATCATTCTTTGGAATTCATCGTCATTCTGACATCGATGGATTTCAGAGGGGGTAGGTTGTTGGTCGGCATTATGTTGAGAATGGTGTCCTTGGGACCCTCCTCCTAGAGAACCATGGTTTGTCCCTGCTTGAGACATGATAGGAGTTTTTGGGCTCCCTGGAACAAATTGAGGAGGAGTTTTCTGATTACCTCTGTGAGTTGATAAAGGAGGTATGTAACCAGTTTTCAATCGAAAGTTACCAAGACTGTCGTCTTCGTAGATAACTAACTTGATGAGTTGTTCAAGAGTTGGACCTGGGGTATTGGTCAAAAGTAAGTTCTGAGATGTTTCTTTTGATTTCTTGTGTGAAGAAGCTCTGGTCTCCACCATTAACTTTGAATGAAACAGAAGAAAAGGATGAAGACAACTGAAGAACAATTTGATTCGAGAAAATTGGATGACGCAACCTTGTCAAGATTATGATAGTTTTGAAGATCTGATGAGATGTGGGTGAAGGAAACTGTGCGTTGGATGTATGGGATAGATCACCCAAAAGATAGCAGACACGAGTTCTCAACACTTACTCTATTTTTGAAGATTGATTGAAGATTGATAGTTATGACAAGGTTTTGACATGAGATAAAAAGGACTCAAATTGATCAAATAGAAGACTAGATCGGATTCAAAAGATCAAACTCAGAAAATGGTAGAATGCTCAATAGCTACTGCTCTGTTCCTGACACAATGATATTTTTGACAGATTTTGGAACTAGGCTGGAAACATTGGATATCTTGCAATTTGACAATTTCTGACAACTCTCTCAAATTTTTCCAAATGACACTCTGTAGACTCATACGACACTGGGTAGTCTATGAAATGATAGTTGCTAAACTCATATGATAGTTGGGTAGCAATGAAATGACAGTTGACAAAACTCGTATGACTTTCTGACCTCCTGAGATGACTTTTGACTCCAGAAAAGAATTTTACTTTAGATTTTACAAATTTTAAGGTTTTCAGTTCTGGATTGTTTGCAAATTGTACTGTCCAGATTTTGAAGGTTATACCAGATTTGATCATTTTTAATAGCCAAGTAGATAAACAAACACGCAGAATAGCAAGCAAGTGATTCCAAGCACGTCTGAAAACAATGAACAAGGGAAAAAGCAACCTTGCACATGAACAATCAAGTGACCAAATTGTGCTAATCCCTGACAGTACTAATTGTGTATGTTCTGAAAAGTTTTGCAATAACACACATATACCCTATAAAATGAAAATTTGGCCTCTCTAGGGTTTTTAGTAATGGTTTGACTCTGCAACTTTTATGATTCAAAGGGGTGAACTCCAATCCCGGCGCACCAGGGTTTTGACACAGTCTGAGAACTTAATCTTCAAGAGCTACTAGGGAGATCTGACAACCCAACAATGAACCATACCCATGGAGATTTCTTCCACAAGGACATTTATATAGTGGCTGTCACTACCATGGTGAAAATGGCTATTACCACTTGAGGTTCTGTCAATGCAGTTTTCCCTGTGAAGGGATTGTCCGCTACGGTTAACCCTCTCTAAAGGTGACTCAGATTTATACCACAAGGGGACTTGGCTCCAGATTCAAGGTTTTGACACCTCTTCACTTTTAACCCAAACAAAGCAAGCAGATTAATCCAACACACTAAGACAAAGTTCTGTTCCACCAAGGTCTGTGATATCAACTCCATGTGATCTATCAACCTCTCCGAGGAGAGAATGTATCAATCAATAAGAGAAGACACACTAACCAATTTTGATTCACCAAAGCTCGTGATATCAACCCATGTGATCTATCAACCTCTCCGGAGAGAGAATGTGTCGATCAATAAGAGAAGAATCACTAACCAAATTGAATGTGAAACGCACTAAGTATCATCCCTACCTACAAGGATTCTGTCATCAAGGAAGGATTTCGCTAGGAATCCAATCTCTCAAGAATCACAAATAGTGTTCATAGAGCTTAATTACTATGTGAGCACATATATATTCCCGAAAGCAAATCTACCAAAAGTACTCAAAAAGTAGAAAGAGGAACACTTAACGCTTAAAGCGAATATGAGATGAGTCCACAAGGTGGAACACTTAACACCTCACACAAGCTGAAAATGAGTCCCCAACTTAGAAAACAAGTGAGTTCCTAAAAGCACAAAAGGGTTGCCAAGTGGAACACTTAACGCTTCTGTCCTGTTGACCCCTCCCCTTTATGGCGCTGAGATTGCAACCACGGGGTGGAAATGAGGGGCCGACGGATTAGCGAGTCCAATAACCTAAGATAGCAATCAAGATCAATCACAAGTATTCTAAGACTACTTAATGAATCCTTAAGGGTTCACAACCTAGTATCAATTATGCAAGTGTGTAGAAATAGATCAAAAGCATGAAAAGATGCACACAAGCTTGACACATAAGAGATTTATTTTAAGTCCCAAATCAAAATATTATTAGATGAAGGAGAATACCTAGGATCCTCACAACGTGCTTAGTAGATTTTACTTGATTTTTAGAAATTTTTGTTGAGCTTTTCCATGCAAGCAAGTGTCAAACTCTCCAACAAGCAAACAAGCAAACAAGATATGCAAAATATATTCAACTTATGAAAACCATAGGGTTAGCTCTAAAAATCAATTATTATTAGTAATAATAACCAGCAATTAACCCAAATGACAACTCATATCATTCATTGAACCATGTAAAAAAAATAAGTGCATACCCATCACAAAACTTTATTTTTTTTGCTGCATTTGACCTAGTCAACAAGATCTAATTTTTTTGATATGATTTTGTCCACAAAAATAGAAATTTAGAATAGAGACCCCTACTAAAAAATAGAGAGCTTTGCAAAAATACAAAAATTTTAGAAAAATCTCTTCATTTGTGCCCTAGAGACCCGTTTGATCAAAACAGACCAGTTTTTGTAAATTGACTATTTGAGCTATTAGATCATGTCAAAATTTAAAACAAAAAGAATGAACCCCCTATAGAATTTAAAGAGCTTTCCAAAAATATAAAAATTTCTGAAAAATATGCTGATTTGCGTCAGATATTAATTTTTTCTAGAATTTGAAGAAAAAATTATTAAAAATTCAAAACATCTTAGAAAATTCTAAATTTCTTACTATAGCTTCTTTGATATGTCACCAACTTGCAAATAAAATTTCAGACCAAAACTCCAAGCCGTTTGGGAGATAAAATTAAATCTTTGAAACTTTGGGGTTTTAGCTCCCAAAAAAATTAAAACCAGCATGCAAAGGTGGGTTTCCCCACGGTGGGTGCCAGAAATGTGTGTGTGAAAATTGTACCTGATCTATAGACACAACACTCAGTAAAACATTAGAGGTTAGCAAAAATCAAAATCGTGCAAAATTGAAAACTATGTAACCAAGCGATTTATTGCCTTCTAATAGGTGAGAGATTGATGTTCTCAGATTGTAATCGAGATCAGTGACCTAGAGGACACCTAAATGAAGGATTTGAATGCAATTGATCTAGATATGAGATTGAATGCAATTAATCTATATTTTTGATATTTTCTATGCAATAAGAATGATAAACTGATATGCTATGAATGCTATTGAAAACTGATATGAAATGAATGCTAAATGATCTAAAAATGAAGATTCTAACAATGATATAAAAACTATGAAATTCTATGCTAAGATATAAAAGCTATGCAATTGAAATTGATCTCACAAAGCTTTGAATTCGCAAGTTGATTCCTCAGCCTGCAATTCTCCAGCGTGATTGTGCAAAATATGTGGATGCTTGGATGCAAATTTGAGAGATGATTGAGAGATGAATTATGAAGAGCTGAGCATTGTTTTTATAGAAATCCAAGGCTTTGGAGGTGCATGAGAAAAAAGCCATAAATCACTCAAATAACTCAGGTTGATTTTTGAGTTATTTTTAAATAAAGATAATTAACTCACAAAAACATGCAAAAGCTAAGCTTTAACTCAAAATAGAGTTTAGCTTTAATTGATAATTGATAGTTGTCTGCTTTTATGATTGTTCATGTTTTATTTATGAATTGATTTAATAATAAAGTGATTTATGCTCAACTTAACTGATTTTTGAAATAAAACAATTGATTTATGGGTTAATCAATTATTTAATCAAATTTTTATTAAAAACTATATTATTAAATAATGACAACATGCTTTAATTAATTAAATAAGAATTTAATCAATTTATTCATATGATATTGGATTTATTGTCAAAATTAAATAATACAATTAATAATAGATATAATTAAATTTAATTACATAATTAAGTGGCAAATATTAAATCTAATTAATTAAATATGAAAATATTCAATTAATCAAACTTTAGGATAAATGTGATTTATTGCCAAATAATTATAAAATTAAAGATAATTATGATGATTAGGAATATTATTAGGAATATTCCCCAATGCAGAATTTAAGATAATCAATTAGATTTGATGATGTTCAGATGTGCCTTAGATTAGGACTTCGATGTCGATTTTGTTCGATTTGTCGATGTAGGAGGTTAATGAACTTATAGCCCATTTTTGAGGTATTACAGTTTCTGCATACAAAAAAATCAAGACTAAGGTTGTGGAATGTGGTTTTCCCTAGTCAGGCCCTATTTAGGCATCAACCTTGAAAATTTAATGAAATTTCATAAAGGAAAGATGAAATAGAAGTTAGATCTGAATAGTAAATCACCTTATACCTTAATGATGCAATTCCTCTCTAGATGTGATCACAAATGTTAAATAAATAGCTTGAACTCCACAAAAATCCAAAAGGAAATCATGAAAGATAATCCTTGTGTAATGGACATTGTATTTGCCACAATACTTGATGAAGAAGAAGAAAAAAAAATGCTTTGGAGACTTGAAGACTTGGATTATTGAATACCTTGAGAATGATCTTAAAATCCAATTGCTTGATTGATAATGGTTTCTTGATAATCCTTGATGTCAAAATAAAGAGAGATAGGAAACTTATATACCTCTCACTACATCACAAAATTCAAGATTGAGCTAGGCTAACCACATGACCTAATCTCCCACCAAAAAATGACATGGGGATCTGTTAGAATGATTTAGAATAATTGGGGGGAGGGAATCAATTATCCTCATGTCTAGATGTACCAATTGAACTTTTTAGTACTTCAACAACTCATAATTGATCAACAACTCAACTCGGTCTCTATAGCATATATTAGAAACATATAACATGTAGTCCACTATCCAAAAGTAGTTAACTTACATAATATAGAACATTCATATCAAAACATTCACACAAGTATAACACCAATATTTTTAGTGGAAACCCAACTTGGGAAAAACCACTTTGTAACATGCTACTTATTTTCACTATTCTGAAGTGAGCTCTGTGAGAAGCCAACCTGATTAAAGGTTTACAAACACACTGTTAGGTGTGACCTTGTTAAAGGATTTAAAACACTTTCAAAAGTGGCCTGGTTAGAGGACTTAAACTAGTGCTTGGTCGACACTAACATCACTTGGCATATAGTAGTGATCGGTCGACACTAACATCACTCGGCTTAAACTAGATTTCTTCACTTTTACTCAGTTAAGCCTACCTTTCCAGTCTTTCTTCTTATTTAGATAAAAAATACATTATCTTATCAATGTGCCAACTAATCAAGTACCCATTGAAGTATCAAATAACTCAACCTTTCCTTAGGTTCTCTTGTTATCTCCTTTTCCAAATCCTCTTCATCAATCAATAGATGTGGTACTCTCCTAGATAGAAACTATCTTACCAGTTAAGGTTTGACATCAATGACAATATAAAAATTGTTTTAATTGTAGTTTCCAACATGGATCTAGGCCAAATTTGAACCATTTTAGGTGGGTACATAACATCTCAAATGTTATCAACTTGGGTACTTAATGTCTAGAACATTATGTACCTAGGAAAATCAATCCAAAATTGAACTAGGTGCTGGGATGATAGGGTAGTTACTAGAAAAGAGAGCACAACTGATTTCAAATTTGGGAAGGGTTTCAAAGGCCAAAAATGGTAACATAGGGTCTATGCATACCAATAAATGATTGAAGAATAAAAATAGTAAAGGAGAACACTTAGCAATAAAGGTTTACCTTGAGTTTCACAAGACTTATATTATTAAATTAATGGTCCAATGAGCATTAAGAGACTGCAAAATCAATGAGGGAACCCATGCATACTAAAATGGGGCTAAAATGAGCATCTATTTATAGATGCTTCCATTTTAGGATGGTAGAAATTTTATAAAATAAATAAAATTTATATGAGTGATCAAATAAATTTGTGAATTTACATCTCAAACTTGATTATGTCTTTAATATGTATGAATCTAATTATGCTTGAGTCTTTTAGGTATATGTATATGTTTATATATATTGTATGTACATACACATATATGTACATATACACATGTATGCATATATAATTAAACATATTTATGTACATGTATATTTTTATAATTGTACAATCATAATATTTAAATATATGTATATGTATATACTTATATACATTACTAACTATATTTTTATGTATATACATATACACACACATATAATTTTAATAATTTTTTATAAATAGAAAAATAGAAAAATAAAGTTTATCTACTTTGTTATTAGAGGGGTGACCCCTATATAGAGGTCACCACCTCTTTAAGGAGGAGAGACCTCCATATGGAGGTTGCATCTCCATTTTAGAGGTGCACTCTATGTGGAGGCCGACCTTCCCAAGGGGGGTCATTTCTAAATTCATCTTTACAAGAAACCCTCACTGCACACAATGAAAACTTTAAGGGGTTTTGTTTTCAACAAACATAACTTGAAATTAGATTGTCGATTCAACCCAATTTATCAATCATGTAATAAGCTAAAATAAGGTTAAGATTATAATAAATTAAAAACTTTTGAAGGAGAGAAAAATAGTCATTATAATATTTTATTTTATATCAATGAGGTGGACCCACAATAGTGGGTTGGCCCTTTTTTTTCTTGAAGTGACATTGAAATGTACATTCTAAACAAAAATCTTCACTTTTATACACATATTGTCGCTAAATTGTTACAAATTGGAAGATGAAGTAAATTAGAGTCTTTTAGGATTTTGTGTCTAGATTATAAATATATATATACTTTTAAAAATGGATTTCATTTTAATCCCTTTTTCTATCTCCCATGAGAACTAGTATGTTGCTAAAAACATGATTTTTAAAGAGTGACACTCACTTCATAATGCACAACTTTTTCTTTTTTTCTAAAATAGACATCAATGCAATTCTTTCGAATTTTGTTTTGTAGCATCCATATATAATGTATGGAATTGGTTTCATGACTTTATCATTAGTATTTAATATTTTGTTAATGTTTGAAGTTGACTTAACTGTAATTTTGACATATGTTCATTTCATAGCTTGTAACTTGTGTATTTTTCCAAATTTTTTTTTCTTTTTATAGAAAGAAGACTTCAATACCTAGTGCATGGTTATTTTTTAGAAATTTTTACTCTTGTTTACTATTTTTCCATGTTGAACACAGAGGGTTATTGATGGTAAGAAACCTATATTTGATTGACATAAAAAAACATGTACATAATAAACTCAAAATTTATTAAATTTATAACCATTGGAAAGCTCGTTTCGAGTACTCATGTTATGAAAATGGGATTGTCAATATTGTTCCATTTGAGCCCTCTAATTGAGCCTCAAAGACATGAAATCTTAAGAAATAATCTATTTACAAAATAGGCCTAATCATGAGGTTTCGATAGAAAGTACTCGCCAAATTTGACGTGGTTAAAAGTTTAGCTCAGGTACTTTTGATCGAAAGTACTTTCCTAGTTTTGATAGAAACCCAACCAACCGATTTAATGTTTTTTTAGGCTAGTAAAAATTTCATATAAATAAAGATGATTTTTTTTAATTTTGGAAATTTAAAATTTGAAGAATAATTCATGTTTTTTGAGAAGGAAGACATCTCGAAGTGCATTTTTTATATTTTGCCAAATTTTAGAAGAGTGTTTTTGTGAAGGAAAGTTGTGGGAAATAAAATGACAAGGGTAAATAAGACTACATGAAAGTATTCACCTGAAACCAAATGAAGACTACGTGAAGAAGCATTGGCAAGATACTTTTATAGGAAGGAAGGTTTCTCTCTCTCTCTCTCTCTCTCTCTCTCTCTCTCTCCTTTTAGCCTCTTTCTATTGGAAACTGAATTGAAACAATTATTGTATTGTCATTGATGTCAAACCTTAATTGGTAAGACTGTTGCTACTTAGGAAAGTACTATATCTATTTGAGTGTTGCTAAGGGGCTAAGCAAGGTTGGTAACAATAGCACCTAGGGAAAGGTTGAGTTATCTTGATACTACAAAGTGTACTTGACTATGTTGCACTATGATGAGATAATGTATTGTTTATCTTAGTAAGACTGAAGACTAAACTGGTAGGCTTAACCAAGAAAAGAATGAAAAATCATGTTTAAGCCGAGTGATGTTAGTGTCGACCGAGTTAGTATATGCTGAGAAAAATTCTAGTGTCGACCGAGCACCAGTAAATTGCCGAGGAAGATAGTGCAAGCCGAGGAAACAATTTTAGTATTGACCGAGCGTTCTACATAGAGACCGAGTGAACAATCACAGTATTGACCGAGCATCAACAATTTTATATTTGAAGAGAATTTAATTTTGGAGCCAACATTGTTGAATTCTTGGATTATGTAAAACGTGTTGACTTTATTTATTGATTGTTTGGAAGCATTAAATGCATTGTAAAATGTTTTATTGTAAATCTTTAAGAGATTTGAGATGATTCTAGAAAAGGAGCTGAAGAACATAAAGTGGGTAGATTCAATGAATTTGACCTAACCCTAAGATCTATGAATGAGATTGAGTGGCAAAAGATAAGTTAACCTAATTGAGGAAAATATAAGGGAACCTGAACATTGTGATATGTATGTACATGGTGAACAGAGAATGTTGGAAGAGAAAAGTTTTATTGACTAAATAAGCAGAAAAGGCTAAAGGAGAAGTGTGGTGATTGCTTGAAGAAAAGTTTCGAGAAGATCAGAGATGGAAATGGAAAAGTTTCAAAGTCAATAAATTAGCATTAGTGTACCGAATCGGATCTGATATTTGCAAAGTGAGTTGTATATTTTTTAGATAATACTACTGCTACTTTCTAACCATTGTAATAGTCAAAATCATTTTAACAAAGGTTGACCTAACAGTCATATGTTAAATCCTTTGAACAAGGTTGCATTCTAATGGAGTGTATGTAAGTCCTATGACTAGGCTCACTTTTAACAGGGTGATTGAAATCCTTTAACCGGGTCACATTTGATAGTGTGTATTGTAACCTTTGACAGGGTTGGATTTTTACCAAGCTCACTTCAGAAGAGTGAAAATAATAGTAGCATGTTACAAAGTGGTTTTTTCCCAAATAGGGTTTCCACTATAAAACCTGGTGTTTATACTTGTGTGAATGTTTAGATCTGAACATTGCTATGTTTTACAAGTTAAGTTACAGCTGGGTAGTGGACTGCATTGTTAGATGTTTCTATTATTGAATCAGTGATGACTGAGTTTGTTTTGGTTTTGGATCTGATTTAAGGATAAGTTTATGATATTATTTTATACATCTGGACTTGAGAACAACTAATTCACCCCCCTCTTTATTGTTTTAAATCATATTAACAATTGGTATTAGAGCTAAGTTGCTTATTATTAGTGTGGACAGATATCAAGTTTAAAGGGGCTTGAAGCAAATGATCATGATGTATAAGAAGGAGGTACCGAAGCTGAACAAAGAAAATTTCCCTGCATGGCAAAGCTTGATGAAGCTACATCTGATTGGTATTGGTGATTTTGCAAAGTACTACAGTGAGAACAACTATGTCTCACCTGTTGCACCTTTGACTGTTGAAGAAATGAGAGCTAAGCAAGAACATAATCAAGCAATGCTAGAAATTGCATCTGCCCTAAGCTATCCAGAATTTTAGGATATTAAGGATTGCACAACTATGAAGGATATGTGGGACACTCTTACAAGGATCTATGGTGGTGACTTGAATGTGCTGAAAGCAAAGGCTGAGAGTCTTAGAGGTAAGTTTGATGAAATGAGAATGCAAGAAGGTGAAAACATTGCACAATATTGTAGTAGAATAAAAGAAGTTGTGAATGCTATTAGAGGAGCTAATGGGACTATTGATGATGAAACTATAATTGAAAAGTATTAAGAACCCTACGTTCTATATATGCTATTAAGATCTTAGCTATTCAGGAATCTGGATGTAACTCTACTAATGTGCTTACCTTGGAAAGTTTGGTTGGTAAGCTGACTGCTTTTGAACTCTCTAATTATGATAATTTCACTGCTGGAAGTATTGGAAATGTTGAATCTACTTTTAAGTCATAGCTAGTTCTGAACAAGCCAAAGAAAGAAAAAGAAAGATGCATCAGTGAAAGTGAAAGTGAAAGTGATGGTGAAAGTGACAGTGACACTTCTGATGAAGACCTAGAAGATCTAGAAGCTCTTATGGCTAGAAGACTGAGAAGGGGAAAAGGAAAGTCTAAAGGTATACTCCCTATTATATTTTTTGCATGTAATAAAGTTGGTCATATAGCTACTAGATGTCCTGAGAGGAAGGATAAAGATGATGAAAGGAAAAGAAAACAAAAAGACAGAAAAGATGACAAAAGCTACCGATGGAACAAAGACTACAAGGGAAAAGGTAAGAAATCTTGTTACATTGCTGAAAAAGAGACTGACAATGATAGTGATGATTTTGAAATTGAGGTAGTTTATGTGGCAATGAAAGATGAATCTGATGAGGATGAGAAAACTGCATTGATATCCTATGTGAACAAGAATGATAAATGGATTATTGATAGTGGCTGTTCACATTACATGACTGGTGACAAAAATAAGTTTGAGACTTTACATCATTACAGAGGTAAAAGTGTAAAATTTGGTAATGATGCATCATGTCCTATTAGAGGAAAAGGTTTGATTAAACTAACTAATAAGATATCTTGTGAAAATGCATATTGGGTTGAAGGTCTTAATTACAATTTGTTAAGTGTTGCTCAGCTTAACAAAACTAGTTACCGAGTGGAATTTCATCACAAAAAAGCTAAAATATTTAATGCTACTGGAGAACTGATTGGAAGTGGAGATTAGACTAGAGGTAATTTGTTTTATCTTGACCTATCTGAAGAAACATGTTTGATTGCACAACTTGATGATATTTGGTTATGGCATAAAAGGTTGTGTCATGTTAACTTTGACAATCTGGTAGAGATAAGTAAGAAGAAAAAGGCAAGAGGTCTACCTAGATTGAAGAAACCTGAGAATGTGATGTGCAAGGAATGCTAGTTAGGAAAAATGACAAAGTCAAGTTTCAAGAGCAAATCCTTTACTTATGAAAACATTTTAGATTTGGTTCATACTGACCTTTGTGGACCTATGGGTGTACAAAGTTACTGTGGTGCTAGATACTTTATCTTATTTGTTGATGATCATACTAGGATGATGCATGTGATGTTTCTAAAAGAAAAATCTGAAGCTTTTCAATATTTTAAGTGGTATTTGGCTAAGGTTGAAAAGGAGACAGGTAGGAACCTAAAATGTCTTAGATCTGACCGAGGTGGAGAATTTACATCAAATGAATTTAATCTATTTTGCAATGATAGAGGAATTAAAAGATAGATGTCTGCACCTAGAACACCTCCACAAAATGGTATAGAAGAAAGGAGAAACAGAGCTATCTTGGATTGTGCAAGGACATTGATGATTGAAAATAATGTGGCATAGAAATATTGGAAAGAAGCTATAAGCATTGCTATCTACACTCTTAACCGAGTATAGATCAAGAAAGGTACAAATCTGACACCTTATGAATTATGGCATGGACATGCACTGAGTGTTAAATACTTTAGAATCTTTGGAAGTAAGTGCTATATATTAAAAGACACTAGGAATGGAAAGTTTGATGCTAAAAGTGATGAAGGCATATTCCTAGGGTACTCCACAAAAAGTAAAGCTTATAAGTGTTTGAACTCTAACACTAATAAAATTGTGGAAAGTGTGAATGTTAAAATTGATGAGTATGCAGAAAGAAATGAAGCTGATAGTAAAAGAGAACCAGAAGATTATAGATCTTTTGTGTGCATTGAAGAAAAAGAAGAAGCAAGTAACCAACTTGCACCTGATGCCAAGTCTCAGGTAAGCAATGCCAAGTGATAGATAGAAGTTGCCAAGCGTCAGGAAAATAGTTCTAAGAGAGAACAAGAACATGCCGAGCTATAAGAAAATGTTGTTGAATATCAGGAAGAGGTTGTCGAGCATTATAAAGTTGAATCTAAAAATCTTATTGAGGAACATGATGAAATAGAGGAGAGAATAGCTGAACCTATTTTGGCAAAATATGTGAGAAGACATCATAAGCCTGAATAGATAATTGGAGACAAAGATACTGGAATCTAGACTAGAAGTAAGACTAAGGATCCAACATGTCTATTATGTGAATTTGAACTAAAGACAACTAGAGAAGCATTGGAGAATGAAGACTGTATACAAGCAATGAATGAAGAAATTGTCTAGATTGAGAAGAATGATACTTGGACTCTGGTGTCGAGACCTAAAAACAAGAATGTTATAAGAAAAAAGTGGGTATTTTGGAATAAGATGAATGAAAATGGTGAAATCACTAGGAACAAAGCTAGGCTAGTATGCAAAGGCTACGCACAAGAAGGAATAGATTATGGGGAGACATTTGCCCCTGTAGCTAGATTGGAAGGAGTAAGAACTCTGCTTGTATATGCTGCTTATAAAGATTTCAAGGTATCTCAAATGGATGTCAATTCTGCATTTTTTAATGGTATAGTAGAAGAAGAAGTTTACATAGAACAACCAGAAGGTTTTATTGATCCAAACAAAAGACACATGGTGTACAAACTGAACAAAGCATTATATGGATTGAAGTAAGCACCTAGAGCATGGTATGAGAGGTTGCACAACTACTTGATATAGATTGGATTTTCAAGAACAAATGACACAAGCAATCTGTACATGAAGGATGAAGAAGGTAAAGGTATCTTGTTGGCAAAAATTTTTGTTGATGACATTATTTTTGGTGGACAAGATGCATTATGTAAAAGTTTCTCAAAGGAAATGCAAACTGAATTTGAAATGAGTATGTTTGGTGAGATCAAATTCTTTGTTGGTTTACAAGTATATCAGAGGAAGAATGGAATTTTAATTACACAGTCTAAGTATGTTAATGAAATACTAAAAACTTTTGGGATGGAAGATGCTAAACTAGTAGGAACTCCTATGGTTACTAGACAAAAGTTATCTAAAAATGATGATCCTGCAGAAGTGAATCAAACTCTGTACAGATCTATGATTAGAAAATTGCAGTATGCTATACATAGCAGACTAGATATTGCATTAGCTATTGGGATTGTGGCAAGATTCTCTGCCAATCCTAAGGAAACACATATGATGGTCATGCAAAGAATTATGAGATACTTGAAAGGAACTGCTGACTATGGTCTATATTATAAGAAGAATGACAAATTTGAACTCTGAGTTTATACAGATGCTGATTGGGCAGGAAATGTAGATGATAGAAAGAGTACAAGTGGTGGAGCTTTCTTTCTTGGATAGATATTAGTCTCCTGGACAAGCAAGAAACAAAATTGCATTTCCCAATCCACTGCCGAGGCCGAGTATGTTGCTGCTGCAGTGAACTGTTCAAACTTGGTATGGATAAAAGAATTGTTGATAGGCATGAAATAAGAAATCACTGAACCTGTTGTTATTTTCTATGACAACACAAGTGCTATCAACATTTCTAAGAATCTAGTGATGCAGACTAAGACCAAACACATTGCAATCAAGTCTCACTACTTGAGAGAATTAGTACAAGACAAAGAAGTTTGAATGGAATATGTGAATACAAAAGAACAACTAGCAAACATATTCACTAAGCTTTACCTAGAGAAGCTCATGAGTATTTAAGAAGTCAATTAGGGGTTCTTCCACTAACTGAGGCTACCTAGACAAGCTAGGAGCACTGCATCAAATGTGATATAGCAGAACATTTGACAAATTGATGCAGAAGATTGTCACACTTTAAGGCTAGCCTAGAGTTGTGAAGAGAAGCAAAGAAAATGAATCAGTCATAAGCAAGATGGCAAAGGGAGAAACACAAAGCTACACATATATTATCTACATTTGATGGATGTAAGTTTTAGTTGCTGCTTTGGCATTTTTGTCAAAGAGGGAGAATGAACTGATATGATAACACATGATACTAAAAACTAAGAGTTGATGAGTTGATGGAACTAAGAGAAAAGAGGATGATGAACTGAAATGAAGAATCGGGATAGAGGGAGATCTAATACTTCTGATGGTCACAGGAGTGAGGCTTACATGATTCTGAATCAGAATGAAGCTAAGGATATTATAAATAAGTTTCTAATGGACAGATAAGATTTTGGATTGGTTGGTAATCCATGTGTTATTCAGATGATATCATATGGTGTTGCCATGAATGCCAAAGAGGGAGATTGTTGGAAACTAAATTGAAACAATTGTTGTATTGTCATTGATGTCAAACCTTAATTGGTAAGACTATTGCTACTTAGGAAAGTACTATATCTATTTGAGTGTTGCTAAGGGGCTAAGCAAGGTTGGTAACAATAGCACCTAGGGAAAGGTTGAGTTATCTTGATACTAAAAAGTGTACTTGACTATGTTGCACTATGATGAGATAATGTATTATTTATCTTAGTAAGACTAAAGACTAAATTGGTAGGCTTAACCGAGCAAAGAATGAAAAATCATGTTTAAGCTGAGTGATGTTAGTGTTGACCGAGTTAGTATATGCTGAGCAAAATTCTAGTGTCGACCGAGCACCAGTAAATTGCCGAGGAAGACAGTGCAAGCCGAGGAAACAATTTTAGTATTGACCAAGCGTTCTACATGGAGACCAAGTGAACAATCATAGTATTGACCGAGCATCAACAATTTTATATTTGAAGAGAATTTAATTTTGGAGCTGACATTGTTGAATTCTTGGATTATGTAAAATGTGTTGACTTTATTTATTGATTGTTTGGAAGCATTAAATGCATTGTAAAATGTTTTATTGTAAATCTTTAAGAGATTTGAGATGATTCTAGAAAAGGAGCCGAAGAACATAAAGCGGGTAGATTCAATGAATCTGACCTAACCCTAAGATCTATGAATGAGATTGAGTGGCAAAAGATAAGTTAACCTAATTGAGGAAAATATAAGGGAACCTGAACATTGTGATATGTATGTACATGGTGAATAGAGAATGTTGGAAGAGAAAAGTTTTATTTACTGAATAAGCAGAAAAGGCTAAAGGAGAAGTGTGGTGATTGCTTGAATAAAAGTTCTGAGCATATCAGAGATGGAAATGGCAAAGTTTCAAAGTTAGTAAACCAGCATTAGTGTATGGAATTAGATCTGATATTTGCAAAGTGAGTTGTATATTTTTTAGATAATACTGCTTCTACTTTCTAACCATTGTAATAGTCAAAATCATTTTAACAGACGTTGACCTAACAGTCATATGTTAAATCCTTTGAACAAGGTTTCATTCTAATGGAGTGTATGTAAGTCCTATGACTAGGCTCACTTTTAACAGGGTGATTGAAATCCTTTAACCTGGTCACATTTGATAGTGTGTATTGTAACCTTTGACAGGGTTGGCTTTTTATCGAGCTCACTTCAAAAGAGTGAAAATAATAGTAGCATGTTACAAAGTGGTTTTTCCCAAATAGAGTTTCCACTATAAAACCTAGTGTTTATACTTGTGTGAATGTTTAGATCTGAACATTGCTATATTTTACAAGTTAAGTTATAGCTGGGTAGTGGACTACATTGTTAGATGTTTCTATTATTGAATCAGTGATGACCGAGTTTGTTTTGGTTTTGGATCTGATTTAAGGATAAGTTTATGAGATTGTTTTATACATCTAGAACTAAGAACAACTGATTCACCCCCCCTCTCTGTTGTGCTAAATCATATTAACACTTTCTACTTATTTCATAGATCCCCTTAAGACTCTCACTCTCTCTCACCCATTTTAGTCTCTTTCTATTAGAATAATCAGACCCTAATATTACTAAGAGGGGGGGTGAATCAATAATCTACTAATAAACACAAATCTAATCCGATAAAACTTATTCTTCAAATCCTTACCACATGCATGCAATAAGTAACCTTTACTTGTGATAAAAAAATACACCAATAAATAAGCATCCACACAAATTAAACATATAACACCAATATTTCTTATCATGGAAACCCAACTTGGGAAAAAACCATGATGGGGATGGATCCCACTAAGAAAAATGCACTCTTATGGAGCATGTTTGGTTAAGAGCTCAGCCTTGATAAAATCTTACAATAAATTCAACTTAACAACAAACCCTTTTGGGAGCCACATGGTTAAGGGATCTACCTATATCCCTATTAGGAGCTCTACCTAATTAGGATTAGCCTTGTGAAAGGAATTCAAACACTAGCTAAAGTTCCACCCTGTTAAAGATTTTACAAAAGAATTGTTAGGATCTATTTGGTTAAGGGATTTTGACCTGTTGCAACTGTTAGGGAACAACAAGAAGGTTGATCTAAAAAATAGAACAAATTCCTTGCTTGTACAGATCCAATTTGGCTCACACTTATTCCTCTCTTGTAGATTCACCTCTCCTCTAAATAACACCTCTTGATTTACTATATGTCTCTACCACACACATGATCTCTACTACTTATTTTTTCATACACATTGAAAAATACATTAAAAAATGATATAAATATATTTACAATAATTAGGGCATATAGTTGCTTGAATATTACATCTAAAATTCAAATTTCCCTCTATAGAAGTCTGCCAAACAAGTTGGAAACATTTTCCAACTTGCACCGACATTAGGATCTAATCAGACTTTGATTTGATACCAAAAGGTCAAATGAATTACACTTCCCTAGGTTCATGCACCTCTTCATTAATTATCAATCAAATCGACCAATAAGAATCATACCTAACATTCCACATAATCTTAGACACATCATCACATATTCTGGAATACTCAACCATCTTTGTAAATTGATCTACCTTCACTGATCAAGGATCTAACCGATTGTTCTTCACTATTTTTTCCTTCTTTTCTTGTCTGAACTTCAGATTCATGTAACTCTATCCACTTATCATAAATATTGATTAAATTGTAAT
The DNA here is from genome assembly GCA_027943335.1 of Chamaecyparis obtusa. Taxonomy (NCBI): domain Eukaryota; kingdom Viridiplantae; phylum Streptophyta; class Pinopsida; order Cupressales; family Cupressaceae; genus Chamaecyparis; species Chamaecyparis obtusa. The sequence goes on from BSBK01002397.1 coordinate 724,627, forward strand.
AGAAATCTAATAATATCATCAAGATCACACACCTTTGATCACAACACCTAATTTCATTCCTATGGGACATATCAATCAAATCTTTCTTCTTTGTTCCTTCACTGCTAAACTAATTCCCTGTCTTCACCATACTAACTGTAACTTGCATAAAAATCATCATACACATATGAAATCATAGATATATATTTGTACACATCTCTAGAGCACATTTACCAAATTGCACACCAAAATTCACAACATAACTCTCAATTAATCTTCTACATCATAACTTGGTACACCAAGAACATAGTCATCAACCTAAGTTGACATCAATGAAAACAACATAACTGAAAAAAAACATCATTAAACCATCAACATAATTAATCATCTCATCTACATCAATTATGCCAACAATCTCCCCCTTTGGCATTGATGGAAACACACCAAGCAATACCAACATGTGTTGAACCACTAAAATTTGTTTTCATCTTCATTTGATGGAAACACACCAACAAATAGGAAAACTCCCCCTATTTATCTACTCTTCATAGTTCATCTCCCCTTTTCTATCTTCTATTCTCTACCTTTGAAAATAATTCCAAAGGCACTGGTATAGTTCTCAAGACTCCATCTATCCAATTGCTCCCCATAAGGATTAGTCCCATTTACATCCATTCACTAAAAAAATAAAATAATAATACCCACTGTATTTCTACAACATTTTCATCTTAATTCTACTTAGGTATGGGTATGACCCCCAACTTACCTCTAAGGTACTCAAAAGTATCCTTAGGAAGTGGTTTGGTAAATATATATGTAGTTTTCTCTCTAGTTGGAATGTACTCCAACCTCACCACTTTTTCCTATACATGTTCTCTCAAGAAATGATACTTAATAGAAATGTTCTTGGTCTTCGAGTGCATAATCGAGTTCTTGGGAATGTTTATAGCACTAGTATTATCACAATATTTATTTAAATTGTCACTAGTATTATCACAATATTTATTTAAATTATCACCAGTTTTGTTACCTTCTCCTTAATCCCTTATAGGGTTTGCTTCATCCCAGATACATGTGTGAAATTTATAGTTACTGCCACATATTCCACTTTAGCATTAGATTGAGATATACAATTCTATTTGATATTTTCTCAAGACACAAGCCTACCACCTAGAAAGAATGCACCACCACTTGTTCTCTTTTGATCATCTACATTACCAACCCAATCAACATCAGTATAAACACTTATTAAAAAATCACCTTCATGAGCATACCTTAATCCATTGTCCATAGTTCCTTTTAGATATTTGAAGATTCTATTTACTTTTACTTTTTCCCAATTATGGATATAAGAAATTAACTTGAAGCTTGCATAAGAAACTAAACTAAGTAAACTGAATAATAACCATAGCAATAAAACAAATGAACTCATAACACCATGTTTTTTCTTGAGGAAACCCTGGCCAAGGGTAAACCCCAGTGGGGATGATACACACAACTGATCCACTAATCAAAAGCATCCGGTTAAGGATGTTGACCCTATTAGGAGTCTATTACATACATATAATGTCTCTATCCTAGTTAAAGGACTCTAGGCCTTGTTATAAGCCTCAACCTTGTTAGGAGTTACTATTACAAAACATAATGTTTGCATGATTAGCTCACTTCCCAAACATGCAATTTACAATGATAGCTTCTGATACAAAGGTAAAATACAAAACCTTTTACTGCTGCCGAATAGCTTTCCTATCCTAATTTAGCTTTGTAGGCTCTTCGCTTTCATATACAGTTCTTAATTTCTTTCTTCTTACAATATACAACTTCACATCATATATCAACTTATTACAATTTCTATATGTTACTTGTTACTTTTCACATTACATAATGCTTACATATATACAAGTTATTACAAAAAATAACTTCCAGTCGGCTTATAATACTTATACTCTCCTTAAAATACAAAATCAATTCATGCTGCCTTAGGGTAAACATCTAGGATGTTGTCCCTAACTAGTAAAGTCATTATTTTGATAAACAAAATAATCCCTTAACTCAATATAATCATATTATTTTATGCATACATCCAAGTTGTCTAAATCATTTATGATATTCTAGCATACAACTTGAAATACATGTGCATCATGGGCTGCTTGAGCTTTGACTATTGCAATATCTATTAAATTTGTAAATTCCATGTCAAACGCTTTCATAACTTCTTTTTCTTTTTCTTGGGGATTAGCCTCACTAACTTGACTTGATATTACACTTTGAAGTTTAATGGTTACCTCAAGTAGTGCTCCTTCCAAGATTTTTACCTTATTTTTCTTTCCAATTATCTTGTTCAGAGATGAGATCAACTCTATTTGATCATCATCGTCAACTTCTTTTCCTAAGCTTGAAAACACTGATTCAATGGGTGGTTTCTATGATGCTTCTATTGTGACCTTTGATTTAGAAATAATTACTAACTATTCCTACTGCACTGCATGCTCTTCTTCTATTGTTTTAGTCTGAATTTCTTCTTTTTCCTCTTCCTTCCTTGTTTCTACCATTTCTTCCTTATTTTCTGCTACATCCTTTTTCTCATTAATCTTTGTCAAATTGCCAACATCGACTCCTTGGTCTTTGAATGGGTTCTCTTTACTATCTAAGGTGATATTCATGCCTTTAATGTTCATAGATTCATCTTTAATGTTGATGGAGGGTGGCAGAGCTAGTGATGATTCAGTCTAGTGTTCTTCTTCAACTACTTGATCAGATCCACTGATTAATTCACCTGGTCTAGAGTTCATTACCTTCACAACCACTTCCTGTATTTCTTTGTTTATCTCCTCATAATTTCCTCCCATTATCAATATTGTTCTTCTCTTCCTTCTCAAATGAGTACTTAAGTTCTTCATTATTTCTTCAAAATGATTTTCATCTTTTATCTCACAGAGCTTTCTTACATACCTTTCTCTTGTTCCTTTATCTTCTTCAATAACTCTCTTCTTCCTATTTAATAATTTATCATAAAGATTGTCAGGGATCTTGCCTTTGATGTCTTCAAATTTCTTGTCTGTAAGGATCATATGTCTGAAAACTGCATTCTCTAGGTTTAACTTCTCAAAATTATTATACATCTCATAATACTTGTTCAACTTGGTGAAATCCCCTTCATTTATGATCAAAGGGTTCACTTGTCTATTTTGGGCTTCCATTGTTTCTTCTTGCTACTACCTGCCTCTTCATCTACCTATGGCTTCTCTACTGGTGTCTTTTCTCTTTGCACCAATGGAAAGATAGTCTTTTGTCTCTTAGCTGGTCCACTTTCCATCTCTTTCACTCCCTTAGTCGGTGTGGTGGAGGTGGATCTTTTGGATTTCTTTACTTCGGGTACATCCATTTTCTCAATCTCTACATCAATATCCTGAATTTATTCAGTGGGGGCTGCATATGATGTCAAGGGTGGAATTGATAACAATTCTTTCTATCCAATATCTCTAATTATTGTTGCGGTCTGCTTCACAATGGCAAAATCATGTTTGGTCATACCTACATCCTTCAATATTTTCTTGATAGTATTGTCAACTCTCTTCTTTGCCATTTTCTACACTTGTGATGTTTGTACTGAATTGAAGTTCTCTTCAAATATCCCAAATATAGGACTCTTTTCATCCAAATTACTCTTAATTAACTTACTCACATATCCTTCAAATCTTTGAAGATACTGACATCGCATTAAATTTCTTAAGTGCTTCATGCCAAAAAGTTGTTCCTGGTTACCTGCACAACTTCATTCTTTTTGTGTACTTGCATACATGTATATAAATTAATGTGCTCTTAATCATAGCTTTATTATATCATATACTAGCTTATATTAAATTCACAAGACTTAATTCAATCTATTCCAACTTCTACACTATTATGATGCCTTACTCTAATACATAATTCATGAAATAAATGCTTAATTACTTTGAGATGAATACGGAAATCGCTCACACTTACTCTCAGGTACTTGACCTGTCTGATTTCATGGTGTACTGAGTGTGCTCGCTTGATCTATGGCTTTAACAAACTCAACTTCTTCCAAGTTACTGCAACATTCTCTCTGACTACTGTTTGTGCTCACATTTCTACTTGTGTAGTTTCTAGGATTAGGGTTTCTCATTTTGTTCATTCTGCAAAATCTCATTGTGTGACCAAATTTGTTGCATATCTGACAAACTACTCCATTGTTTCCATATCTTGGTCTTGGCTGACTGATTTGTGATCTGTAATTTCTGGCAGTATGTCCAATTTCATTGCATCTATAACATACAACTCCATTCCTTTTGTTCATGTCTCCAATAGGTCTCTTATCTCGAGGGTTAGTATCTCTAAAACTTCTACTATTATTGTTATCATTAGATCTAGGTTTCTTACAATCAATAGCTCTATGTCCAAAACCATGACAATTATAACAATAACTAGAGATAGGTTTGAATTTCTTACCTATGCAATCTCTTTTCATATGTCCAAAAGAATTGCATGAAAAACATCTACCTTTGAATTCTCTTCGCATTTCTTTAGGTGGTTCATACTGATTAGGTGGATTAGGTATATCTTTAGATTTCTTAGATTCATCAGGCTTCTTTTCATCTTTATTCTCAGAGTGTTCTAGATCTAGTTTCTTACACTTCTCAATCTTCTTTCAGAACATATCTTCAAGATATAGAAGACCGGTTTTATCATAAGATGGTTTCTAATAAGACATTTGTTCATCAATATTTTCACTAGTAGAATACAATTTCTCAAGATGTTGTTTAGATTGAGTTAGTTCTCCTTTCACAATTGTATTATACTTCTCAAGTTCAGCATACTGCAAATTTGTTTTCTCAAGTTCAGATGTCACTTTGGTAAGTTTAGATCTCAGATCTACAGTCTTAGATTTCAGATTTGATTCATCTTTGCTATTGTCATCTTTCAAGCTTAACTTCAAATCTGTAATATTTAGTTCATGTTTAAGGATCTCATTTTATTTCTTCAGTTTTGAAACTTCATCACATTCCTTGACTTGAATTGTAGGTTCTTTCTTTGATTTCAGATCTTCCATCTTTTCTTTTAGTTCCTCAATGTAGTTTTTTGCATCATCATATTTCTCCTCCTTCAGAGTATCTCTTTCTTTAGTAAGAATATCAATATGTTCAAAAGCTTCATCAAGATTCTTCTGCAACTGATCCATATCCATAGAGATCTTACTCAAGCTGTTAGGTTTTCTCTGAATAACTTTTTTTTGAGTAACTAAGCTCTAATACCAATTGTTAGAAATAGGAAATATTGAGAGGGGGGAGGGGGGGAATCAGTATTTCACAAAATTTTAGTTTTTCCCAATTATGGATATAAGAAATTAACTTGAAGCTTGCATAAGAAACTAAACTAAGTAAACTAAATAACAAGCATAGAAATAAAAAAATGAACTCATAACACCATGTTTTTTCTCGAGGAAACCCTAGCCAAGGGAAAACCCTGGTGGGGATGATACCCACAACTGATCCACTAATCAAAAGTATCTGGTTAAGGATGTTGACCCTGTTAGGAGTCTATTACATACATATAGTGTCTATGTCCTGGGTAAAGGACTCTAGGCCTTGTTAGAAGCCTCAAACCTATTAGGAGTTGCTATTACAAAACAAAATGTTTGCAAGATGAGCTCACTGCCCAAACATGCAATTTACAATAATAGCTTATGATACAAAGGTAAAATACAAAACCTTTTATTGTTTTCAAATAACTTTCCTATTCAGATTTAGCTTTGTAGGCTCTTTTCTTTCATATACATTTCTTACTTTATTTCTTCTTACAATATACAACTTCACATCATATATAAAATTATTACAATTGTTATATGTCACTTGTTACTTTTCACATTACATAATGCTTACATATATACAAGTTATTACAAAAAATAACTTCCAGTCGACTTACAATACTTATACTCTTCTCAAAATAAAAAATCAATTCATGTTGCCTTAGGTTAAACATCTAGGATGTCATCCCTAACTAGTCAAGTTATTATTTTGATAAACAAAATAATCCCTTAACTCAATGTAATCATATTCTATCTTTCACTCAACATTGTCACTGTACAAATCTTTAATATCTTCTTCTGTACATTCCATACAGATTTGAGCTCTCTTATGTGGCTTTGATATACATATAATGATCATGTTCAAGTGCGCATGCACTGAACCTTATTCTATGAACATCGCTAATCAAAATTGCCTCCGATTAGACTACTAAAAATTGTTGTAATTAGACAATTTTTTAATGCGCTCATACAAAACTGCTTCCTTCGATTATGCTATCTTCATGCCAAGTATATGTTTCCATAATGAAAACATTATGATATCCTACTTAGCCATATTTCTAACACAACTGTGATACCTATAGTCCTATGAAGAATTTGATTTTCCCTATCATTGACATTTCAAATTATTTCTTCATCTCATATCATAAAAAGATATACTCATCTCATCGTCACCACCAAAAATTATGTCATCAATGAATACTTCAACAATTAATATCTTCACACCTTCAATCTTTAAGTAAACAATACTATCATCAGAAGTCCTATTGAAACCAAACTGAATTAGATAATAGTGTAATCTTTCATACCATGCTCTAGGGGATTTATTTGGACCATACAATTCTTTTTGAAGTTTTAATACCAATTTTGTTTCCTTAGTTATTGAAAATCCATTTGGTTACTCAATGTAGACCTCTTCTTCTAGAATTCTACTAAAAAATGTTGATTTCACATCCATTTGATAGACTTTTAATTTCTTGAATACAACATAAGAAAGTAGTATCCTAACACCTTCCAATATTGCTAAAAATGTCTCCCCATAATCCAAACTTCTTCTTGTGCATAAACCTTATACACAAGTCTTCCTTTGTTTCAAATCACTTCACCATCCTCATTTAATTTATTTTAAAAACCCATTTTGTACCTATCACATTTTTGTCTTCAAGCCTTGGCACAAGAGTCCAAGTTTCATTCTTCTCAATCTAATCTAATTCTTCATGCATTTCTCTCACTCAATCATCATTTTTAATTACTTCCTTTATTGTTTTGGGCTCAAATTGTGATATCAGACATATGCTTTCTCTAACCTTACTTCTTGTCAACACACTTGCATTCTTATCACCAATTATTTGATCAAAAGAATGATTCCTTTTCACATACATTATAATTACTAGTTCAAATATAGGAACTTCTTCTTCTGTCGGTTGCACTACTTCTTCCTCATTGTTCCATTTTATCAGTCTAGGCTCTTTTGATTCAATAAACTCTATTCCCCGATCATATTTTGTCTCCTTTTTGCTTGTTTCCTCATATTTATAAGGAAATTCATCAATCTTCACTTTGGAACTTTCAATAATTTTATTAGTCCTTTTACTAAAACATTTTTAATCCTTTATCTTAGTTTAATAACCAAAAAATACTCCGTCATCACTTTTGGGATAAAATTTTCCAAAAAATTCATCCCCTTTTATATAACATTTACTCCCACAAATTTTGAAATACTTTACACTTGGAGAATGGTCATACCATAATTCATAGGGTGTTTTTTCAATTCCCTTCTTTACTTGCACCCAAGTTAGAGTATAAACAACATTACTTATTGCTTCTCTCCAATATATCTATGGTACATCTTCTTGTATCAACATAGTCCTTACAACATCAACAATTGTTATGTTCTTCCTTTCCGCAACACTATTTTTTTGTGGAGTTCTCAGAGTATAAATCTACCTTTTTATAAAATTTTCTTCACAATACTTCATGAAATCATTTGATGTAAACTCACCTCCTCTATCTGATCTTAAGCACTTTAGACTTTTTCCTGATTCCTTCTCCACCAGTGCTCTGAAATCCTTGAACTTACTGAATGCATTTGATTTCTCCTTAAGAAATGTAACCCGCATCATTCTTGAATAATCAGTAGTAAATAGGATCAAATATCTATCACCATTATAACTCATTTGTCTCATAGGACCACACAAATTATTATGTATTATATTAAGTATATTCTGTAATGAATAAGATTTATTTGTGAAAGATATAATAGTTAGCTTACCAAGTTGACACTCTTTACACATCAAATTGTCTAGTTTCCCAAGTTGTGTCATTCCTCTTATTTCATTAGTATTGGTTACCTTAACCAAGCTATCAAAGTTTACATGGAAGAACCTTTTATGCCATAACCAACTATCTTTAATCTTAGCAATCAAACAACTGTTAACTGTATTTTTTAACTAAAATAAGTTACCTCTATTTTTCCTTACAGTAGCAATCTCATCACTAAAAATTCCAATGATCCTATACATTCCTCCTTTAAACTCAAGTCAGTATCCTTTTTCATTAAGTTGACCCACACTCGACAAGTTATGTGTTAGACCTTCAACATAATAAACATCATCTGCATTTTTTTTTCATTAAAGGAAATAGTATTGTTACCTTACACTAAGCAAGGTGAATTGTTTCCAAACCTTACAACACCACCATCAAATTCATTGAGTTTAATAAAATTACTTTTATCATTGGTCATGTGATGTGAGCACCCACTATCTATGATCCAGCCATCATTCCATCTGATCATATGTGAAACAAGTTCTTTTTCACCTTCTTTGTCCCTTGTAGGATGATCTTCCTTTATAGAAACAAAAACAATTTCCTCTTCATAATTGTCATTAGATTCCTCATCGATTACACCTTCATCCACAACCATATAACATTATTTCTTTGGGTTTTCTATGTACTTCTTGTATTTGTCCTTATCCTTTTATTTTTCTCCATTAGGGAACCTAGTAGAAATGTGACCAATCTTGTTACAAGAGAAATATTTTAAGGGTAATTTGCCTTTGGCACTTACTGATTCCTCTAGGTAACCTCCTAGATATTAATGCTTCAAGTTCTCCCTGTCTTTTCTCTTCCTCCAAAATAGCATCTATATCTCTAGTGAAAATAGAGAAGCAATCAGATTCAGTCATCAACTCTTTACCTTTTCTTGTAGGGACACTTACCATAGAAACCTTGAAAGTAGTTTCAACCTTTTGAATACTGTTATCATAATTAGTAAGCTCAAAAGTAGTAATCTTGCCAATAAATTCATCAATAGTCACTTTATCAAATTTTTTTATCTCATTAATTGTAGACACTCTAATGGTATAAGTAGGTAACAAGGTTCTTATCATCTTACTTACTGATGTAGGTCATGTAAGGAGGATCCAATTAAGGACAGTCCAAACAAGCAGTCAAACACCACAATGTGGAATAACACAACAAGATAATGTTTTCAACTAAATTTTCATTAACATGCCCGACTATAAGGCCTTCTGAGTAAGGGAAAAATATAATCAAAAGTATTTCTACAATCTCTCAGCTAGTCCAGCTCTGAAACAAATTAGCAACTAATGGAAACACTAAGGCATATCTGCACTTGAGCTCGCAAGCCTCCAAGCAATCTCCTTCTCTCCAAGCATGCAAACCACTAGCTCTGCTACTACAACTATCAGATAACAATCTGATCTTCAAGATCTCATAGGATCCAAGTCTATCAGATCTACTAACTTCACTGCCAATCCTCCTAAACAACTACCTAAACACTTCTTAAATACTAATCTTTAGCCACAAGTTGGCTGGAAGAAACAATTAGCTCCTAAGCAAGGTTGGCTCCTAGTACAAAAAAATATTAAATGCAATAACAGTTGGCTCAAAAATATCCTTACAAACATTTAATTCTCCATGTCGGCCTCAAGATCTACATAGGAGAATGCAAAAAAAGCTACCAATAATAAATGCACCAAGTCGGCCAACCAAATCACCAAGAACTCCAGTCGGTAAACCAGAACTACCAAGCACCAAAGAAATAATCAAGCACTAGTGAAACAACCAACCATGCCAAGCATCACCGGGAAATTATGTCAATCAAGCACCACAAGCATCATCGAGTACAAGTTCCACCGAGCACAAGAGGTTTCACCGAGTTCCTTTAGTGATCAAGCTTCTTTTAATAACCAAGACCATCGGTTAAAGCTGCAGCCGAGTAACACAAAACCAAAACAACACACCACCATGCAGATTCACTGAGTACCCTAGAATGTCCCTACATCAGATACCCAAAGTTCAAAAAGATGTTATCATAGGCTGGAAGAACATCTTCCAGGATTTAGCACATAAACCCCAAACTGGTTCTTCACATACAAGTCTTTCAACTCTTCACCTTGCATACTCTTCCACTTCTGTTTCTTCTAACTTTTCAAGTCTTTTCTCAATAACACACAGGTCTGTTCTCCATATTGATCATCCATCCTGTCAGGATCTGACAACTCAACTCGGCTAACAATACTCAGGCTTCTTCTACCAAGTGTTGTATCTAGAAAAGGCATCAAGGAAAACTTGTTGTCATCTTTCTCAATAGTAAACACATTCTTCACACAATCATATTGTAAAGGTCTACTAAGAAATATATGACAACTATTCATCTCCACAATATCACACAATACTAGATCCTTATATTGGCCAATCTAAACATCAACAAATCACTGCTCCCTTACTTCCAGAGCATGAGCATTTTGTAACTAGCCAATCCTACAAGGATAAGGATGCTTCATTCTCTTTAAACCAAGTTTCTAAACCATGTCCTGAACAACAAGATTATTAGTACTACCACTATCAAAAATTACATCACAAAGTTTACCTATAGACTTGCACTGAATCCTAAACAAGTTACTCCTTTGACAAGGCTCCACCTTTGCACCGAGCAATGTTCGCTGAACTAGCAAGTTCTTAGATTTAGGTTCATTCTTAATATTCTCATTTACCACAGCAGTCTGTTGGTCTCCAAAATGGTTCTATGTACACTCAAAATAATGGTGTCCTTCTTCACCACAGTTATAACAAGCACCCTTAAAGATAACCCTACCTATCTTATTTTTCAATTCCATAGGTTTTGGTTCAACTTCAATAGTCAGTTTTTCCTTCATTGAGTGATTAATCTTTTCCTTCCCTCAGGGATTACTATGTTGTATCATTTTCAACTTATCTTCTACCTTTCGAGCATACTGATAAACATCTTCAAAAAAATCAATCTTCAACATACCAACCTAATCCTAAATATTAAATTTCAAACCATTCACATATCGAGATACCTTTTCCTTACCAAGTTCTCTGTGCCTAGACTGAATAGTAAGTTTGTAGAACTCCTTGGTATAGTCTTCAAAAGTCAAATATTTTTGCTTTAGATTCTGCAACTTCTTAAACAAGTCAAGCTCATAGTAGGTAGGTATGAACTTAGCTTTCAATTTAGTCACCATCAACCTCCACTGATTGATCTTCATTTCACCTTCATCTTCTCTATCTCTTTGTAATTCCTTCCACCAAAGAGCAGCATGTCCTTTCAACTTAGTTTGTGCCAATCTTACTCAAAGAGGATCTTCAATTTCTTCAAGCTCAAAGAAGTCTTCTAATTCACTGACCCAATTAATCAAGTCCTCGGGTGTCAAAGTACCAGAGAAATTATAAACTTCCATTCGGTAACTAGCACTTAACTGAGTTCCATATCTATGCAATCGATCAGTTCTGTCTTCACCAGATCTATCTCTTTAGTTGTCACCACTAGAGCCCATAGCTTCAAAGTCTTCACCAGCTTCCTCATAACTCTCATTAGTACCAAGATTCCTTAGCATACTAGCAATAGCTCTCATGACCTCAATGATCATGTCATTCTTCATCAATTCCATCTCAGATTTGAAATCAACTTTAACTTTCTATGTAATCTTTGATTCCATAGCATCACAAAGATTTTCAATCGCTCTAGGGTCCAATCTTCTCTAAGGAATCCTTCAATATTTTAAAAAACCCAAAGTAATAAATCACCAACAAGGTCCTGGTGCAAACAGCCTCAACTGGAGATTAGTTTACACACTCAATATCTTCAAGCTTTGATACCACCTGACGCAGGTCATGTAAGGAGGATATAATTAAGGACAATCCAAAGAAGCAGCCAAATACCACAATGTGGAATAACATAAGATAATGTTTTCAACTAAATTTTTATTAATATGCCTGGCTATAAGGCCTTCCTAGTTAGGGCCAAATATAATCAAAAGTATTTCTGCAATCTCTCAGCTAGTCCAGCTCTAAAACAAATCAGCAACTGATGGAAACACTAAGGTAGATTTGAACCTGAGCTCGCAAGCCTCCAAGAAATCTCCTTGTCTTCAAGCATGCAAATCACTAGGTCTGCTACTACAACTATCAAATAACAATCTGATCTTCAAGATCTCACAGGATCCAAGTCTATCAGATCTACTAACTTCACCGCAAATCATCCTAAACAACTACCCAAACACTTCTTAAATACTAATCTTCAGCCACAAGTCGGCTGGAAGAAACAATTAACTCCTAAGCCAAGTTGACTCCTAGTACAAAAAAATATTAAATGCAACAATAGTCAGCTCACAAATAGCCTTACAAACATTTAATTCTCCATGTTAGCCTCAAGATCTACATAGGAGAATGCAACAAAAGCTACCAACAATAAATGCACCAAGTTGGCCAACCAAATCACCAAGAACTCCAGTCGGTAAACTATAACTATCAAGCGACTCAGAAATAACTAAGCACTAGTGAAACAAATGACCATGCCAAGCATCACTGAGAAAGTATATCAACCGAGAACCATAGGCATTTCCAAGTACAAGTGCCACCAAGCACAAGAAGTTTCACTAAGTTCCTTTAGTGACCGAGCTTCCTTCAATAACTGAGACCATTTCTTAAAGCTACAACCGAGTAACATAGAACCAAAAAAACACACCACCATGTAGATTCACCGAGTACCCTAGAATTCCCCTACATCACTTACCACAACTTCTTCTTCCATGGTACCACCTACACCTATGATTGCAACAACAATAACTTTGATTCTTGCATCATATTGAGTGATGTTCTCTCTTACCATTTTCATGTCATATTTTCCTCTGAGACTATCTTCTCCTATCTTTTTAAAATGATTTTTTCCTCCATCTACTTATTCGAGTTTCTTCTAAACCTCATAAGTTTTTCTAAGTCCTTTTACATCAATATATTCAACATCGAAAAGGGTACCTACTATGGCTTCTTGTTCTTGTGATATCTCTTGCTTATCCTTCAACTAATCTGTAGTTAGGGTTCCATGAGGAATAATATACCAAGTTTCAATATGCTTCTAGTATTGATCACCTATACCTCTTATGTATAACTCCATCATGTCTGCCCATACTAGGTAGTTATCTTTTGTGAACTTGGGAGCCTCCTTTCTAAACATCTTGTCAATCAAATCTTTACCTCAAGAGGTTAAGCTTATCACTGAGAGGACCTAGGATTTGATACCAATTGTTAGAATAATCAGACCCTAAGATTACTGAGAGGGGGGGGATGAATTAGTAATCTACCAATAAACACAAATCTAATCTGATAAAAATTATCCTTCAAATCCTTACCACATGAGTGCAATAAGTAACCTTTACTTCTGATAAAACATACACCAATAAATAAGCATCCACTCAAATTCCACACATAACACCAATAATTTTATCATCATGGAAACCCAACTTGGGAAAAAATCACAATGGGGATGGAACCCAATAAGAAAAATACACTCTTCTAGAGCACACATGATCAAGATATTAGCATGTTAAAAGCTTAAAATAAAGTCCGATTAAGAATAGACCCTATTTGGAGCCACCTAGTTAATGGATTAACCACTAGCCTTGTTATGAAATTTTCTTGGTTAGGAGTAGCCTTGGGAAAGGACTTTAGACTCTAGGTAAATTGCGGCTCTATTAAAGGATTTTGCTAATAGATCTGTTAGGATCTACCTGGTTAAGGGATTTTGACTTGCTTCAAATATTAGGGAACAACAAGAATGTTGATATGGAAAATAGCACAATTATCTTTTTTGTATACATCCAATTTGGCTCACACTTCTTCCTCTCGTGTAGATTCATCTCTCCTTTGAATCATACCTCTTGATTTACTATCTATCTCTACCACACATACGATCTCTGCTTCTTATTTTTTCATACACATTAAAAAATGATATAAATACATTTACAATAATTAGGGCATACAACCACCTGAAAATTACATGTAAAATTCAAATTCCCCTCCATAGAAGTCCACCAAACAAGTTGGAAACATTTTCCATCTAGCACCAACATCAAGATCCAATCGCACTTCGATTTGACACCAAAAGTTCAAATGTATTACACTTCCCTAGGTACATGCACCTTTTCATGAATTATCAATCAAATCAACCAATAATAATCATACCTAACATTCTACATATTCTTAGACACATCATCACATATTATGGAATACTCAACCTATTAGAAAGTAAAGTCCACCAAGATAACTAAGAGGGGGGGGGGGGGTGAATCAGTTATCAGATAATTATAACCTTTATCAACTTCAATAGCATTTAACCATATAAGAAATGTAATTAACAAATATAGAAATATATTCATATACAATAACACAATGACACAAGATATGTTGACTAGGGAACCTCTTGATCAAAGAGTAAACCCCGATGGGAATGATGCCCACAAAAGATGCACTAATACGAATATTCCTTGTGAAAGGATGGACTATGTTAGGAGTCTTATGAAATACATTTAGTACATATGAGTCCCTATTAGGAGACTTTGAATCCCTGCTAAAAGATTCTAACCCTATTAGGAGTTATGAAGACAGAAGGAACCACTGCCCAAATAGCTTCAAAGGCAAGATCACTGAACACACTGTCCAACTGATCTCTAGATTATTCAAAAAAATAATATCAAACTATTACTAATCTCAACAATATGTTACCTCTTCTCTGACTGTGCCAAACTACACTCACTACTACACCAGATCTCATATTCAGATCTTTGTACCCCACATACCTTTTTTCCACAAATTTGCTTTCACAATTTCATTCACTATTACTTTATTTTTCATATATACAAGGAAAAAATTCCTTCCTTTATACCACACTCAAGTAATTACAAATGAGTCGGCATACAAATTACAAAATAAAAGTTTCAACATGTTACATCAAAATTACACAAAACTGTCAGCTTCCAATTTGCATAACTCTTCATTCATGTGACCTCAAAGTTTGCATTGCCATCCATGTCACTATCAACATGTCTTAAACTTCTCTCCAACTGTGCAAAACTAGATTCCATCCTGATTAGGAGATATCATCTGATTTCCACAAACCGCTACTCAGGAACACTGCCTGAATACTGCTTCCACTGAAATGCTCATAACTTCCATGAATAAATGAATTACTATCTATGCTCTTAACCATGAACATATAGCATATCAAAAAGTAAATCCTCAACGTCACATAGCTTTATCTTCAATATCCCACATGCGCTAATCCAAACACTATCTGCTCCTCTGTAAATCTCAGTAGATCACTGTGTTGACATCAAGGACAATCACAATTATGAATGCAACAACAACTACTATAGAATGGCTGCTAATACTCCCATAGGATATATTCAACATTCATTCCTAACAATCTCCCCCATTGGCATTGATTGCAACATAGATGAAAAACATCCAATGTTCCATAAATCCAACACTGCATCACTGCTGCTCTGAAAAATACTTCAAGTCCTCTTCATCAATCAAATCTTGCTTTGTTTTCCTATTCAGTTCTCTCCAACAAATGGTACAAATGGTTTTTCATGTATACTTCTCCCCCACTGACATCAATGATAGAAATTTCATCATTATGTCAACAACAAATCCAATGTCAAAAGACACTGTTCAGAAAATACATTCACTAGAGTCTTCATGACTTAGCTCAGATACACATACTCCCCCATAGAGCAAGTACCAACATCTAGTCTAGAAGAAAGATAAGTCTCATATACCACTGGATGGATGCAACAATCTTCATCACTTCTCAAAAGTAGGTTGGGGCATAACCCCAAGCATACCTCTTAGATACTCAAATGTATCCTTAGGCAAAAGTTTTGTAAATATATCTGGTATCTTCTCCTTTGTGCTTATGTATTCAAGTCTGACTTCTTTCTGAGCAACTTTCTCTCTCACTACATGATACTTAATCTCTATATGCTTTGTCTTAAATGTAATATAAGGTTCTTAGACATAATAATTATGCTGGTGTTATCACAATGTATAATAATAGGCTCAACAAACTTTATTCCAATATCCTTCAACATCTTCTTCATCCAAATTATCTGCTTACAATTGTTTTCTACTGCGACATACTCTACTTTTGCTGTGCTTTGTGAAATATGATTCTGCTTCTTGCTTAGCCAAGAAACCAATCTTCCTCTAAGGAAAAATGCTCCACCACTGGTGCTCTTTTTATCATCAACACTGCCTCCTTAATCAACATCTATATATGCACATAGGGTAAAATCATCAAATTTTTCATACCACAATCCATACTAAATTGTGCCTCTTAGATATCTCAGTATCCTTTTCACTGCCACATAATATGATTCTCTAGGTTCAGCTTGAAATCTTGCTACAATTCCAACTGAACGTATATCAGGTCTTGTATGTGTCAAGTACTACAATTCTCCAATCATAGATCTATACTTCTTTTGTTCAACTATAGGAGTCTCATCTGTGCTAGATAACTTATGTCCAGTTACCATAGGTGTTCCAACTGGTTTATAGTTCTCCATTCTAAATCTCTTTAATAAATCATTCAAGTACTTTGTCTAAATTACAAAGATACCATCACTATTTTATGTTATCTATAATCCAAAAAAATATTTCATTTCACCAATCATACTCATTTCAAATTCAGTCTTCATTTCATCTGCAAATTTATCATTGACTTCATCTTCTCCTCCAAAAATAACTACAACCAACAAACCATTTTCAATTTATTTTATGTACAGGTTGCTATCACCTGTTCCTTTTTTAAATCCCAATTTTATCAAATACTTGTCCAATCTTGCATACCAAGTTCTAGGTGCTTGCTTTAGTCCATATAAAGCTTTCTTCAATTTACCATGTCTCCTTCTTGAGTTAAAGGAAAACCTTCAAGCTCCTCAATGTAGACTTCTTATTCCAACTCTCCATTCAGAAATGTTGACTTCACATCCATCTAATATACTTTGAACTTCTTGTAAGCTCCATAGGCCAAAAACATTCTTACTGCTTCAATTCTTTCTACTGGTGAAAAAATTTCTTCATAGTCAATTCCTTCTTGCTGTGAGTATCCTTTACATACCAATCTTGCTTTTTTCCTTACTACTTCTCCTTGTTCATTCATCTTGTTCTTGAATACCCATTTAGTTTTAGTAACATTCTTATCTTTAGGTCAGCAACCAATTCCCATGTTTTTTTCTTTTCAATATAATCTAGTTCTTCTTTCATAGCTTTAATCCAATGTTCATCTTCACAAGCTTCACTAGTAGATTTAGGTTCAATTTGAGAAATCAAACATAACTATTCTTGTACCTTATTTCGAGTTAGAACTCCTCTATCTATGCTTCCAATAATCTACTCAACAAGATGATTCCTTGATAAATTCTTGTTAGGTGTCACTGTCTCAGATCTCACTTCAGGTGTCGGTTCTTCAATGATCTCACTATGGATTTCATTCAATAAATCACTATCAGTTTCATAGAATAATTCAGTAGTCTCAGTGTTAGGTCTAGGATGAGTTCCTTCATCTGATTCATAATCAAGCATTCTTTCCTCAATTTTGAACTTTTCATCAACTTTAACATTTGCACTCTCAACAATAGTCTTAGTTCTCTTATTGTAAAATCTATAGGATTTTCTCTTCAAAAAGTATCCAAGAAATATACCTTCATCACTTCTAGGTTCAAAATTTCCAACATCATCATCTCTCTTTATATAACATTTGCTTCCAAAAATTCTAAAATACTTAACTGAGGGTGCATGTCCAAACCATGATTCATAGGGTGTCTTGTCTGTGTCTACTCTGATTTGTACTCTGTTCATTATATACACTATTGTGTTCACTGCTTGTCTCCAGAATATCTTCGCCAAGTCATTCTCAAATAACATAGCTCTTGCTACTTCAGTCACTGATATGTTCCTCCTTTCTGCAATACCATTTTGTTCAAGTGTTCTAGGAGCTGAAAACTATCTCTTAATACCATTAACTTCACAAAAAGTGTTAAACTCTCTAGAAGTAAACTCTCCACCTCTATCTGATCTCAAACATTTAATTTTCATTCCAGATTCATTCTCAAATTTATTCTTTATGATCTTAAACTTATCAAATGCTTCAGACTTTTCTTTAAGAAATGCAATCCACATCATTCTTGTAAAATCATCAACAAGAATCATAAAGTACCTTTCTCCATAGAATCCTCTAGTCCTTGTAGGACCTCTCAAGTCTGTATGAATAATCTCCAACTTCTCTACAGATGTAAAATTCTTACTGGGAAATGAACTTCTCTTCTATTTAGCCATCACACATTCCTTGAAAATCATGTTAGTAGGCTTCATAATTTTAGGCAAATCTCTTACTGGAAGTGTAGTACTTATTTTCACAATGTTATCAAAATTTATATGACAAAATCCTTTGTGCCATAACCAACTGTCATCAATCTTAGTAATCAAACATGTCATCTCAGTAAGATTCAACTGAAATACATTACCTCTTGTTCTAGATCCAGTACCAATCAAATTTCCATCTTTGTCTTTTATCACACAAGTTTTCTCAATATACCAATCTTGATATCCCTTATCAACTAACTTTCCAACACCCAAAAGATTATGTTTCAAACCATCAACAAAGTAAACATCATCAGTATTAATCTTTCCATCAAGAGTAATAGATCCTATACCTTTAATCAAACAAGGTGCATTGTTTCCAACTCTAACAACTCCTCCATCATAATTGTTAAACTTTATCAACTTTCTCATGTCTCCAGTCATATGATGTGAACAACCACTATCTAAAATCCAGTCAAATTTCTTTTCAACTTGAGAAACTAGGGCTTTCTCTTCCTTAACCTTAGTTTCAATATTTTCTTCTTTTATTGCTACAAATCCTATGTCATCATTATTCTCAGTATCACTTTCACTTAAGGTTCTCTCTATACTAGCTTCAAGTTCTTCATCATTTTCATAATAAAATTCCTTAGGTCTTCTAGGCTTAAAATTGTTTCTATACTTTTTAACTCTCTTAGGACATTTAGATGCAAAATGACCATATTCTTAACATGTCCAACATTTTAAAAAATTCTTATCGTCTGGTTCTCTCTTCAGAAGCAAGGAAATACCTTCTTCAATCTTCCTGTCTTCTTCATTTCTAGATCTATTGTTGCCAGCATAATCTTCGCTCACATTGATGCTTCTTGACAAAGTAGGACAAAGTAGGGTGAACACTAAGAGCACTGAATGTTGTTTCCATTCTAGGCAAGTCTCCTGATAACCTCAGGTTCATCTTTGTTGCTTCCAATCTTCCAAGAAGAGTCTCTCTAGTAAAGTTTGAAGTACAAGGTATAACTTGTTCAATTATTTGTGTTGTCTGCTTAAATGCAG
This sequence comes from Chamaecyparis obtusa, assembly GCA_027943335.1. NCBI lineage: Eukaryota > Viridiplantae > Streptophyta > Pinopsida > Cupressales > Cupressaceae > Chamaecyparis > Chamaecyparis obtusa. The sequence continues at coordinate 744,173 of BSBK01002397.1, forward strand.
GAGTCAATATCCACAGAATTTTCCATATCACTTCATTCTTTGTCTTTGTTCCTCCACAAGATTTTATACCTACAACAATTTTTGACATTCCACCAATATAGCTTCTAACAGATTCATCTTCCATCATTCTTATATCTTCAAATGCACATATCCAATTATGTAATCTGACTTTCTTTGCATGTTCATCACCTTCAAAAGTAGAGTGCAAAGCTAACCAAATTTCATGAGATGTTTTCAAATATTATACTTGGTTGTACTCATTCTCTGAAAGGGCTGACAAAAGTGTTTCTCGGCAAGTATGTTACACATTAATAGATCTCTCTCATCATTAGTACATGTTTGAATATTATCTTCATCAATGATAGTCTTTTCATTTTTAGTAATCAACCATTAACCTAGTCCTAGACACAATAGGTGTGTCTTCATCTTTTCTTTCCAGCTATCAAAATTCACTCCATCAAACTTAGGGCTTTCTTTCTTGAAATTTGTCATGGATCTCCTTAAGTTGTTAAACTTTTCTTTCAAGGACCTGTTGCTCTAATACCAATTGTTAGAAAGTAAAGTCCACCAAGATAATTGAGAGGGGGGGGGGGGGTGAATCAATTATCAGATAATTATAACTTTTATCAACTTTAACAACATTTAACCATATAAGAAATATAATTAACAACCATAGAAATATATTCATACACAATAACACAATGACACAAGATATGTTGACTAGGGAACCTCTTGATCAAAGAGGAAACCCCAGTGGAAATGATGCCCACAAAAGATGCACTAATATGAATATTCCTTGTAAAAGGATGGAATCTATTAGGAGTCTTATGAAATACATTCAGTACATATGAGTTCCTGTTAGGAGACTTTGAATCCCTGCTAAAAGATTCTAACCCTGTTAGGAGTCATGAAGATAGAAGGACCCATTGCCCAAACAAATTCAAAGGCAAGATCACTGAACACATAGTCCAACTTATCTCTAGATTATTCAATAGAATAATATCAAAATATTACTGATCTCAACAATATGTTACCTCTTCTCTGACTGTGCCAAACCACACTCACTGCTACATCAGATCTCAGATTTAGATCTCTGTACCTCGCATACCTTCTTTCCACAAATTCACTTTCAAAATTTCATTCACTATTAATTTCCTTTTCATATATAAAACAAGGAAAACATTCCTTCCTTTATACCACACTCAAGTAATTACAAATGAGTCAGCATACAAATTACAAAATAAAAGTTTCCACACGTTACATCAAAATTACACAAAACTGTCAGCTTCCAATTAGCATAAATCTTCATTCATGTGACCTCAAAGTTTGTGCTATCATCCACATCACTATTAACATGTCTTCAACTACTCTCTAACTACACAAAACTAGATTCCATCCCGATTAGGAGATATCATCCGATTTCCACAAACCGCTACTCAGGAACACTACTTGAATACTGCTTCCACTGAAATGCTCATAACTTCCATGAATAATTGAATTACTATATGTGCTCTTAACCATGTACATATAACATATGACAAAGTAAATCCTCAACATCACATAGCTTTATCTTCAATATCCCATGTGCGTTAATCCAAACACTGTCTTCTCCTCTGCAAATCTCAGTAGATCACTATGTTGACATCAATGACAATCACAATCATGAATGCAACAACTACTACTACAGAATGGCTGCTAATACTCCCATATGATATATTTAGAATTCATTCCTAACACAACCATCTTCAAAAACTGATCTACCTTCACCAATAAAGTATCTAGCTGATTGTTCTTCATTGTTCTTTCCTTCTTCACTTGTTTGAACTTCAGAATCTTGTAACTCTACCAATAATAATCAATATAAATATGTGATTGCAATAGAAATCTAGTAATATCATCAAGATCACACACCTTTGATCACAACACCCAATTCCATTCTTGTGGGACATATTGATTGTAACTTTCATAAAATTCATCATACACATATGTGATCATAGATATAAAATTGTACACACCTCTAGAGGCTATGTGCTAGATCATGCACCAAAATTAAAAACATAACTCTCAATTAATCTTCTACATCATAACTTGGTACACCAAGAACATACTCATTAACCTAAGTTGACATCAATGACAACAACATAACTAAAAAAAAACATCATCAAGCCATCAACATACTTACTCATCTCATCTACATCAGTTATGCCAAAACTTTCTTCTTATTTTGTAGATCATCTCTCTGTCTCACACCCCCCTTTTAGTCTCTTTCTACTTATTTCATAGATCCCTTACGACTCTCTCTCTCTCTCTCTCTCTATTTAGTCTCTCTCTAATTTTTTAGTCTTTCTCTCTATCTCTCTAATTGCTTTCTAGTTAGTCTCTTTGTGGTGAATATGTATTTTTGGTCTTCCCCCTTAAGAGTTATTTTGTTGTTGTGTGTAGCCTTTGATGAAGAAAATTTTGGATAAGGGGAAGCCCAATTTGAAGCAATAGATGTTGGAGAAGGGTCATCCCAAGGTCAAAAAAGTATACATCTCTCTCTCTCTGTCTCACACACACACACACACACACACACACACACACACACACTAGGATGTTTCTAACTCCCTATTGGAAGTCTTATTTAGGAAAGTAAAATACTGAGGGGGGGGGTGAATTAGTATCTATAAAACTTTCACTTTGAAATCAATTCAACATATATACCACAATGATAAACTTCAATTCTAAAATGAATCTAACATGCTAATCACATCCATGCAATGAAACACATAATACTAAGATTTGGTAACCCATAAACCCTTGAAAGGTAAAACTAGGGTGGGGATGACACCCACAAATCTTCACTACTACATAAATAAAGTGTGCATGTTAGGGCTAAAAAGTTTTGATCACTTTAGATAGTCTACCCTTTGATGGGTCTATTCTGTTAAGAGCTTACAAAATTATACAATATACCTTGATTAAAGGATTTAAAACTTACAACTATGTAGCACTCTGTTAATAGATTTACAAAGGCCTGTTAGGACCACTCTGTTAAGAGATTTACCCTGATTCACTTGCTAGAATGTATTAGTACCCGATCCTTTAGTTTTCACTTCAAATGGTGATAACAAATCTCCTCTTTCTAATACTTATCTAATCTTAAAATTAAATATAGCTTTGTTTTGTCCTTCACTTGTCTGCTCGGTCACTCTACCTAATCTCTACATCTGACAATCAAAATTCTACTTCCATCAGCATACATGAGATCTTCTGACTGTTACACTATTTAGGGTTTTTATGTCACCTTATATAGATAATTGATCAAGCTCATAGATCAAAATCAATGATCTAGATTCATTACTTATGCTGCTTAAGTATTCCTTTTTTCTAATTGGTTACATTTATTGCATAGGGATTAATGATTAAAATAATGATGCGTAATCAACTCCTTAATTCTCTCAACAATTATTAAATAACACATAGAAGTCAGCCAAAATGGTTTACCTAGGTGTTTGTGGCATTACAAAAACATATATTAAAACTAGTTTAATCAGCATATGAAGTCTTTGATGCTTGGTCATAGCTGTTCTCCATATAATGGAACTCAAAATTGAATCTTCTATACAACTTGACATATATACTTCTCGAAAACTACTAAAGTACTCAGTGACCTCTGACTTTCTCGACAGTAACTACTACTCAGTACATATACAAAATACAAGTCTAGTACATTACTCTGCCTTAATAGGATGACTCAGTCATAGTGATGACCGACCAGCTCTACCTTTATTATGACTAAGTGTTAGACACTAATAGACAACATGACTTAGATATCAATAATCTCCCCCTTTCACATTTGTGGAAAAAACACTTTGTCATGACTTTACATTACATAACCAAAATAATACTTAGTACTTGAGTACTCCCCCTAAGACTATGACTCGGCCTTCATAAATACTACAATATATATCCATGACTTTGACATACAATGAGTATACATTTACATTTCAAAATAGTATGTCTTAGCTTTATACTCTTCATCTCTATTTCCCTCTTGTTCTACTCTATATTTCCTTTGTTCTTTGTATATACATGACTCTATTTCCCCCTTGTTTTTGTCACTTTGAGCTGCTAGGGTGTTGGTGTTAGATAAAAATTATCCAAAAAATGGTTTGTGAAGCTACATAATCATTGCTAAAGTATTGTCCCATCCAGATCTGATAGAGTCCAAAACCGGTATCTTGATCTCTAGTTGAGCAGCTAGATCAACCAAACTCTCGGCAATAGAGAGATGAGGATCTCTCTGTACTAAATTTTTTTTCAATTCCAATTCTCTCTACATAACCTCCAAATGATGTGTCAACATTATTTGTATAGAGATTAACCTGGCTCTTATCCTTCCATCATTAGCCATCATCTTGGCTAATCTCCCTTGTACATGAAGTAATCTTGTGAAATGAAAAAGGGCCAAAACTTGCATCCATGCTCAGTGAGTGTCTTGTTGACTTCAGGTCTAATTGCAGCTTGTTAATAAGCTCTTGATTATCCTTTGTGAATGTATCTACATTGCATAGTTGTTTGTACAAAGAATAAAAATATTGTACAACATCTTCTAAGCTACTCACCAGGTCAGAAAGTTCTACATGTTGAGACCTTTTCAAGGTCTCAAAATTTCTTTTAGACCATAAGATTAGCTTCACTCTCATCACAGTTCACCTTCTTAACAATATGCACTAATTTCTCTAGTATAGGTGAAGTTTCATTTACATCATCTAACTCAAAATCCTCTACAAATATGTCCTTAATCTCGTGTAGTACCTACTTTTGTTGATGTTCTCTTCTGAGTTCCTCTTGCTTAATCTTCTTTTTCAATAGATCTTGCAATATTTTCATTTGTTTATATGTTAGGTTATTAGTGTCCCACTTTAGAATCACTATAACTTTATCTAATGTGACTTGTGTGTTGGGAGACCTATCTTTTTCTTATGTACCTTCTTCTTCTTTGGCTCTGGTGTGCTGCTACTCGATAGTTGTACTAAGAATTGAATAGCCTCTTGCTCCTTAGGCTACTGACTCTCCTTGGTTACTTTATGCTCAGTCTCCTTTTCTTCAACACAAGTCCCTAAAGTTTTTGTTGTAGACTTATTTGCTTGTTCTTTTATGATCTCTTCTCCTTCTCCTTTATTGAGTTCAATATTTACCTCAGCAAGTGTATTCTCTATTTTTGCTGTCAGCTTATCCTGTTCCTTGACATTTGTACCTTGTGTGTCTTTCATTTCAATTATGACTATGTAGGATGTTGTAAGTACTAAGTCTATAGTTGGGTCACCCTTAATCATTGTATAATCATGTACCTGTATTAGAACGGGATTGGTGCTTGGTAGAAATAGATCTGAGGCTACCTCGATAAGAATTTGACTTTTGATTTCTTCCTTGGTCAAGGAATTGATATTCATTTGTGTATCCTCGAGTTCATCCTTAGTAGTGATTACATCCTATGTTTCACTCTCTTCTACCTTCTACCTTATCTCTTCCTCAATATTTTGTGGCTCATCTACATCCTTGGTATTGTCAAATTTAGCTTGTTTAGACATGCCTTCATCTTTATGTGCACTCTTATATACTATCAATCCAAAAATTATCTTCCATATCTATGTACTCTATGTAACAACTTCTTCAACATTATTTTTCAATATGGAGTAAGCTCTCAGTTTAGGAATAAACATGTTTCTATGTTGCTCCAAAAAAATTTCTATCTACTTTGGTGTCAACTTAGACATAATCTATCATTCTCTTATTTGTCTCTCTTTCATAATGGCATAATATCATCGCTCATCAATTTTTATAAACAATTCATCAGGGATCAAATTCCCTATCTCCAAAGGTGTCATCTTAAATGTACACAGTATTTCTATCATAGCATCTTCAATCTTTTTCTTATCTGTTTTGCTTAATTTTTCAAATTAAATAAACTTAAATCTTGCCAAACTTGTTGTTCTCTTGATGTTGTGGCACATTTCATCTACACTAGTTGGATGCCTATGTGTTACCACCTTGAATTTTTTGTTGTCATATGTATCAGTTATCTCCTTATCATCATCATGCTTTTGGAGTACCAATTTCCTTCTTGGTTTCTTCTTCGGGTGGCTCGACTCTACCTTAGTTTGAACTTGTTTCCTTTTCCCTGAGATCTCTCCTTTAGTGTTCTTTACTATTGTCTTCTTTTGTGGCTTGATAGTGGTAACAGTTGAAGCTTCCCTTGTTCTTGTTCTGGTTGCTACAAGAGTACGCTTATGTTCTTGGTTCTTCTTCTTACTGGGCTTGGCAACCATTATCTCTTTGCCCTTCTTTTTTGTATGTACTTTATCCTCTTCTCCTTGGCCTAGAATTTTCTAAATATTTTAAACTAATTTCTTTCTCTTCCTCTCTAGGGTTACATAATTTAGGCCCATTTTTATCTTAGACTTTTCTTCTTCATAATTCCTAAAAATCTTGGCTTTATTATCAATCTCTTCTGCAAGTAAAGTAGTTATATCTATTGATGTTTCATCTATGTTTACTTCATAGGGAAATGGTCTCAACCATGCTACCCTAGGTATAACAAATTTCAAAAATGTGTGGTCAATATCCATAAGAAAACATACATCATCATAAAATTTCTCTACTAGGGATACTAGAATTCGGCTTCTTTTCCTCATTTTCTTCTTAAACTCTACAAAGTAATTCTCCATTACACTATCAAAGTTATTTCCTCATTGTTGAAGAAAATCATTAATCTGTTGTGTCACAGGTCAGTCCTGACTCCATACTACATCTCCTATTGTAGGAGAAGTATTTTTCACATAGAAAAATATACAAACTATTAGGGCTCCAAACTTACACATTGATTTATTTTCTTATCTGATTGATGTTAGGTTCTCAACAAGTTGTGTCAGTTTTAGCTTGGCAAGATCATAAGTATGATCCTTCTTCACAATTTTCCATGCTTGGTCCACTATAATGCAAGGAATGCTATCCATCCTGCTTGACTGGTAAAAATTGTGAGCAATCACCCTAACTACAAAATCAATCTCATGATCTGTAATCATAGAGATAGTCATTCCTCTCTTACTTGATAGTTCCATTGTGTTCTCTTGTATCATTTCCTTGCTCTAGCATCTCATTGTTTTCTTCCCAGTAATAATAGGGTATCCGATGACTTGATGTATGATTTCCTTGGTGATCTTCACCAGCCCATTCTCCAACCACAATTGCATGTCATGAACTCTACTTAAAATGATCTTAATCCATTCTATCTTGAAATTGTGAGGGCAGTATAGGGCATGCACTAACCCTTTCTCGGCAACATGTTAATGTTCTGCCTTCAACACTTCATTTACACATAATATGTTGTATGCCTCCCTCAGCTTGTAGTCTCTGATTTCATTGATCTTATACATGTAGAATGTGTAGACATCATGTATCATAAAGAATTTAGGTGGAATCAATGATAGGGCTCCCAAAATATCTCCCTTCACCGCACTCTCAGGTACAACACATAAATTTGGTGATTTACACACATCACTTCTTACTAGCTAGACATTTTGTACCTCATTTCCTTACTTCCTTATTGCAACAAATGAACTTGATGTCATTTTTAAATTTAGGGTTCATAAAATGAATTTTGAGTAGCTCAGTAATACCTGGTATTAATAGTTCTTCACAATTTTTGTCAATGGCATGCTGGTTGATCTTCACAAACTGACTTCACACAAATCACTCTTCTTAATCACCTTTGATTCGCTCTATAAATTCTCACATCGCTGGGTGAAATGAAAACAAATGGTAATGTTTCATTATATAGATTCAAATGGTTGGATTAGGTCTTCATTAAATGCTCCATACACTAGTAGGTATAATACAATTTCTCATCTTTCACATGATAGCTCGGTTAAAACCATGACTCACTCGATAATGACACTTTCACTTCACCTTGGTAGATATAACATCTCGGTCATTAAAGGATCTCAATACATACTCAGTGACTTGGTCACTATAAACATAAATACTAATGCTCAACATCAATTATGCATAACATCTCTTTTCTCAAATCTTTCCTAATGCATCTTTACTTATGCAGATTTGGAATTTAACACATCTAATGTTAGGAACTGGTGTAAAATATAGCATCTCAAAATAAAATTCTTCACATACCTTCTTTTCTTAGTTAGAAGTAGTGTGATCACCTGATCCATTGGATTGGGTGATCTCAGGTTCACTCGATCCACTACTGCTCACTTCTTCTTTATTTCTCCATGTTTTATTCATCTGGTTCTTTATCTATTTAATAGTCTCTTCACCTTTGCATTTTTCATTACGCGGTGCTTGTGCTCTGCAGTCTCTTTTTATATGACCAATATTCTAGCATTTGTAACAGACCAAACTTTCATTCATCCAACTCTTGGATTTACCTCTAAAATGTGTCCTTATACAATTTTGTCCAATATGACCATATTCTTCACAATAATGATAAATATACCATGTATTGTAATCCCAGCTGAATGTGTTACCTTTCCTAGGTGCATTACCTTGCTTCTTGGATGTCCACTTTGGTTTAGCATTGGATTTTCATTCCTATGCTCTATGACCATATTTTTTACAATTGTAACAATGTCCTTGAAAACTAGGTGCACTAGGTGAATTACTAGTCTTTGAACTACATTCATGTGCCTGATGTCCATGATTTTTACAATTAAAACAATATCCATTGAATTTAGGCTTAGGATTTGACTTACCATTTTTTCTTCTGCAATTTTTTTATGCGTGTCCTAGTTTCCTACAATGATGACATGTAGGTTCATTGTTCTTTGGCTTTGTATTTCATTGTTCTCCACTCTTTGATGATTCTACATCTTCATTAGATGACAGGTGCTTGGTATGGCCTAGTCTAGAAGTGTCACTGGATCTTCTTAGTGATCTCATCAGCTCCTCAAAATATCTCACAACTTCATTAGGTTTTCTCATCCTTTCAATTAGTTCCTTTTCAAATCTTAGCTCATTCTTTAGTTGACTATTCTTCGATCTTAGATTTGTAATCTTGATGTGTATAATTAATTGTTTGAAAACTTCTGCATATCACATGTCCTTTCATCAAGTCTAGTAGCCATTTTTCTCTTATCTTCTTCTACCATTGTCTTGTCTTCTTCAACATTTTTTTTTCTGTTCAATCACAAAAATTAAATGTAAGAGTCAACCTCAACAAAAATCCAAAATAAACAACTCGGTAAGAAAGGATAACTGAGTACTAGACAAGCATCATTGAGTGCCAAGGAATTTCATCGAGTGCTAGAGAGATAAGCGACCAACACCAGTAAATAAAGAAAACTGAGAAACACCGAACCAACTCGATCAAAGAAGGAACTAAGAAACACAGAAAGCTTAAAACATATTTTTGGTGACACAGGATTGCCAAGGACCCGAGATGCTCCTGCATCAACTAAGTAAGCACTCTGTTAAGAGATTTACAAAGGCCTGTTAGGACCACTCTGTTAAGAGATTTACCCTGATTCACTTGCTAGAATGTATTAGTACTCGATCCTTTAGTTTTAACTTCAAATGTTGATAAAAGACATCCTCTTTACAATACTTATCTGATCTCAAAATCAAATATAGCTCTATTATGTCCTTCACTGCTCTGACAGTCACTTTGTCTGATCTCTGCATGTGACAATAAAAATACTACTTCCATCTGCATACATGAGATCTCCTAGCTATTACACTATTTAGGGTTTTGATGTCTCCTTATATAGAAAATTGATTAAGATCATAGATCAAAATCAATGATCTTGATTCATTACTTATGCCACTTAAGCATTCCTTTTTTTTGATTGGTGACATTTATTGCATACAGATTAATGATTGAAATAATGATGCATAATTAACTCCTTAATTCTCTCAAAAATCATTAAATCATGCATATATGTCAACCAAAATGGTTTACCTAGGTGTTTGTGCCATTACAAACACATATATCAAAACTAGTTTACTCAACATATGAAGTCTTTGATGCTCGTTCATAACTGTTCTCCATATACTGGCACTCAACACTGACTCTTCTATACAACTCAGCATATATACTTCTTGGTAACTACTAAAGTACTCAGAGACCTCTGACTTGCTCAGAAATAACTACTTCTTGGTACATATACAAAATACAAGTCTACTATATTACTCAGCCTTAATAGGATGGCTCATTCGTAGTGATGACCGACCAACTCTGCCTTGATTATGACTAAGTGTTAGAAACTAATAGACAACATGACTTAGAGATCAACACTCCCTCCCTTTAGTCATTTTCTATTTATTTCATATAGGTCCCCTTAAGACTCTCTTAAGAGTTATTTTTTTTATTTTGTTTGCAGCCCAAGTTCAAGCAACATATGAGAATATTAATCTATCTCAAAGGTTGAAGAGAAAAGCTAATCATAAAAGCATAGATCCTTTAATTGAAATGGATGAAGAAAAATTGAGATATTATGCTGAACAACTTACACGTACTAGGAAGAGGACATTGAATAAAAAGTCTAAGGAAATAATTGCATAATTTGAGAATCTTGACACACTTCAAAAAGAGCCATTAAAATTGTTTGATGTAGATGCAACTTTGAAAAAGAGGAAATCATCTAACCTACAAAAAATTATTGTTTAAAGTGTTAAGGAAGTTTTTCATTCCATTAGGAAAACAACTAGATTTGTAGATAAGTCCATTTCAAGAAGAGTGATATTGAAATCTATTTTAAATAAAAACATGTCCCAAAAGAGATAAATCTCTTCACTTTCATCTCAAATCTCTTACAATAGGAAGATAATATCACATTATTTAAAAAGGAGAATCAATTTTGATGATACTACATTGGAAGGAAATTGAGCACTAACATGTAGAGCTCCTCACTCTGATAGGATTGAGGAATCGTTAGGAACTTGATTACTATATTTTGTACTGATCATACTTGTCCTTCACAAAATAGAAGAGATGTTATGAAGTAGAGCACCGGGCCTAAGGAATATTTTCTACACATAAAATATTGGTTGGACACCACACAACATGAATTGTATCTCTCATTTTGCAATTGAAATCCTAGCATGAAGATTTGAAGAACAATGTTTGAAATATTAAAGTCATATTTTGTGAAGATAAATAAATCTTTTGAAACTTGTTGTTGTCAATATCATATTGAATTCAATCTTTACTATCAAGGGTTTCAAAAGATGATAAAAGAAAGTGATGGTTTTCAAAATTCTTTTTCTAAATGACCAAGCTTATTTATAGCATCAATCTTATGTGACAAATTAGATGATCATGCAATAGGTGAAATAGATTATATAAGAGGAACTTGTGAAATATGTGGGAATTTAGCTAAATTTCCTTTGAGAGATGAAGATACTGACATGACGAGGATGGTAAATTGTAAGAGTTACAAGTACATAAAGTCTGAAATTTTTTTGAGAAAGAAACAACATGGTTGGAATATGTAGAGGAGGAGATACCTATTGGAGTATTTATAGAGAATTTTCATAGATTGATTCAACCATATATGCATCATGTTTTTTTGCTAAGTGGAAAGAAGATAGTTCCAAACACTAAGAGAAACTTTCCCAACTCGTACAATTTTATCGATTGTTGACTTTGCAAAGAATTACTCTTTTGATTCTCAAAAATTGCTTCAAGCATAATACTAATTTACAAAGGTCACTATTATGGTCCAAGTGTCTTCTCGACATGCACAATTAGATTTGGATGGTGTTGAAATTACATATCAAGCATGGGTCATTAAGAAAGAATATCACTTTCACATTGGTGATGATAAAGGACACAACACACATTTTGTTGAGCATTGCTTTAAGACATTTTTTGGATATTTGGAAAATAAAGGCATAAAAATTGAAAAGTATTTCATATGGTCAAATGTATGTGTAGCATAATTCAAATCACCAAGGCCATTTTATGCACTATGTCAATATCATTGATACCAAAAGATACCACACCTTTAGAGTTTCTTTGAGAGTGGACATGGAAAGGGTGAGCATGATGGTGTGGGAGCTTGTATCAAACATGCTTTAAGAAATTATCAAATAGACTATCAAAGATATCATATAAATAATACATATATATACATGTATATACACATATACATATGTATACATATTTACATGTATACACACACACATATATATACATATACATTTATATACACATATATATGTATATATATACATATAATATACATACTCATATATATGTATATAAATACATATACATATACATATATATATATATGTATATAGACATATATACATGTATATACACACACATGTATATGTATATATACATATATAAATATATATACATATATATGTATATATACATACATATATATACTCATCTACATGTAATAGATATATATACATAAATATATACACATATACATGTATATAGACATATGTATATATATACATATACACACATATACATGTATATACGTATGTATATACATGTATATATTTATATGTAGTTATAGGATTGATTACTAAGAGGGGGCTGAATCAGAACCTTATAAAATTCTTAACCTTCAATAACTGATTTATCCCTTTTGCTTTGCATGCATAAAATTAACAAATTATTTGTTGAATGTAAATAAACTAAAGTAAAAAATTTCAACCATAAACACATAACACACATGAACATATTTGACACATGATTTTGGTCATGTGGATGTTGGAAATATTCAGGAATTAACCAAGTTACTGAGAGGGGAGGGGTGAATCAGTAACTCCAAATTTTCTTCTAATTTTAACATGTATTTTACTTTTTAACCTTTGCATACAGAAAGCATGAAACTTGAAAGCATTCACAATAATGACACATAGATTTGGTTACCCAGAAACCTTCCAAAAGAAAGTAAAACTGGGGTGGGGATGAAACCCACAAAGCTTTAATACTGCAGAATAAAGTTGGCCGGTTAAGGCTTACAATTTGATCACTTCTGATGATCTGCCCTGTTAGGAGCAATAAGGATTGCTAAATCCACCCTGTTAAAGGATTTACAAACATACAGTGAAGTATGCACTCGGTAAAGAGATTTATACAAAGACTGTTAAGTCTACCCGGTTAAAGGATTTAGTACTGATTCACCTGTTAGAATGAAACAGTAGATCTCTGCTTTGCAACTGGATTGCTGATTGAGATTCTCTGATGTACTGATCACCTTCTGTGATGAATTTGTCTTTTCTGAACCTTATACTTCTGAAGCCTTCTGCAATTCGCTTATTTCTGCCTTTCTTTTTCTTTCACATATATTCTCCTTGATACATTTCATCTTTTTACAACATTGTTTATATACAGGTTTTAAACAATTAATTATAATTACAATTACACAGTCGGCTAGACAAATAAACATAAGTGCTACTAAGTCGGCCCAAATATGGTTACTCGGTTCCTTCAAACTGACTCGGTGACTTTCTGATACTCGGCGTCCACTGCATTACTCGGCATCGTCATGCACTCGGTAGAAGTGAAGGCACGGTTCATACTGATCACTCGGTAGGTATTGAACTCGGTAAGCATTGGTGACTCGGTAGACAAGATGTTACTTGGTTTACATTGTCCTGATCGGTTTGTACTAACTTGCTCGGTTTCCACTGCCTGCTCGGTTTGCACTGTCTGCTCGGTTTGCACTGTCTGCTCGGTTTGCACTGTCTGCTCGGTTTGCACTGTCTGCTCGGTTTGCACTGTCTGCTCGGTTTGCACTATCTGCTCGGTTTGCACTGTCTGCTCGGTTTATATCCAGAATGCAAATAAGTGTTGTCACTAGTGGCAATTCTGCTTAATGCCAACAGTGGAAACCCTTGTTAGAGGGGAAAACTATGGTGGGAATGACACCCACAATCCTTCACTGCTGCAACATAAATGTTTCTCAATTAGATCATACAAAACTATCACTTATGGTGATTTACCCTATTAGGATTAATACAAAAAAAAGACCTGCTAAATTCTACCTAGTTAAATGATTTTGAAACACTCATTAAGTGTGCACTTTGTTAAGATATTTACAATTAAAAGCTTGTTAAAGCCTACGCAATATGTGGGATTTAAGAATACAAAAACAACAATGTATTATTGTAATGACTGATCTGTAATAATGCATCTACATGAATGCTAGGTGAGAACATTTATGCTCTCTATAGTATCATTACCTTTCTCTGACTGATTTCACCAAAATTATTCACTTCATCTACTCAGTAGCCTTAACTTCTTTGTCTCTATTTTTTGTTAATTTCTTCACTCTATTCTCTCTCAATCTATCTTTTCTCAATTCATCCTTATGTAGTAAATATGTAGCTTCCTAATTAGTTGACCTATTTATGGTTTGGATCCTTCTAGAAAGCTCGATCAAATAGATCAACAATTTGTATTCATTTCCTTTTTCCAAGAAATATTTTCTTTATTTTCATTGGTTCAATGTGTGCCTTGAGATTAGTTACAATCATGTTTCATTCCTAATAAATCTTACCTAACACTTTCCTCAATCATTGTAAACCATTTTCTTTCTTGATTTAATCCAATCACACTTCTATGTTCATCCTATGTCTCTTGGTAATCTTTCCTGATCTGCTCGGTTATCATGTTGTTCCTTCTTAGTAATTCCCTTCCTCTATTAATATACTTACTTGGTAGTCTTCCTATTTGGTAACTATTGTGCTTAGTTAAGTTCATTTTTTTGGTGTCCATTCTACTCGGTATACACTATTAGCTAAATAATTTTCTTTATGCTTAGTACTTATTCTTCCTTGTCTTTACTGGCTGTCTTACTCTTCACTGACTGACTTTCTCTTCACCAACCAACTTTCTCTTCACCGACTAACTTTCTCTTCACTCATAAATCATCTCTTCTTCACTAATTACAACACTTAATGAATTTAGGAGTAACATTATCCCCCTTTTGCATTAGTGATAAAAATTTGCATATCTTAGTCAAAATTTGATATCTCCAATAGATGATAACTCCCCCTCAACATATACTTCTCCTTGTTCAAAATCTCCCTTATTTCTCCCATATATATATATATATATATACATATATATATATATAGTAACTTTATCTATCAATGAGTTTGCATCTACTATCCACACATATTTACTATCCCATGTCTGTATAATCTAATTTCCCCCTTTTTTGACAATAATGACAAAAAAATAAATGTGCAATGAATACTCACAATTTCTCAAAGAATCCCTTATAAGATGATTTAGCACTATCATAGGTATTTTTCCATGTTTCCTTTAATGCCTCAAGCACTGAAAGTTGTTCTTGTAACTACGATGAAAGATCTTCCATATGATCCATGACTAACATATCTGGTGTGCTAATTAGTTCCTTGGATTTCTTTACATTCACTTGAATAACCTCTAAATGATGAATGATTTGTGCTTGGAGTTAAAGTATTTCTTCTCTAATATTTTCCTCTTCCTTCTTCAAATACAATTGCAAACTCATAAAATACTTAATCTTTGTATAATGAGTTTCGAATGTCTGAGAATCATTAATCAACTTTTCTTCACTGTCCTTTAGCTCTTCATCTATCTTCTTCAACTTATCTATGACATGTTGTGTAAAATGAGAAATATTGCATAGCTACTGGAGTAATTTGAGTATTACCTTTATGGTGTCCTCCAACATAGTAGAAATGATAGAAAGGGAAACCTTTTGTTCAACAATCTTTTGCATGAGTTTTGCAACTAACTTTTGTTTAGCCTTTTGCTTGGATATCTTCAACATTCTCTCTTCTGCATCAATATTAGATTCATTTACTTGACTAACAAGTGAGACTAATTGATCAATTATAGGTGCATTCTCATTAATTTGAGTCTCAAGTGAAATTTTTAGTAAGATGTCTTTCACATCTGATAGTACTTTTTATTTTTTCCTTTCTTGTTTTAATTTATCATGTGCTACTTTCCTCTTTAGTAACTCACCATATTTCATCATTTCATCAAGATTCATTTTGTGGGATCACAAATGTAATTCACCATCTCTTTATCCAATGATATCTTATCCTTTCTACTTTTCTTCTTTTTCTTAGTATGAGAACTAAGCACACATCCACTAGGTGAAATGTTTGGAGGAAATGGAGCCTCGACATGTTTCTTAGTGGGTTCTTTCTCCTTTTATTTATCTTCCTCCTTTTCAGTATCTTTTTCTTTTCCTTTATCCTGTGCATCTATTTTCATGCATGTAGTATAAGTATATGTTGTCTTTTTAGTAGTAGTCTCTTTGGCTTGCTCAGTGGCTATGGTTTCATCACCCTTATCTATTTCTTTTTGCTTCTCAGTTTCCTTATTCATTTCCTCAGTATCTTTAGGTATATTGTACCAGTAGTAGCATCTGTGTCAAGTGATAACTTAATAGGTGTTATAACACTAGGTGTAATAGCTATATATTCATTCACTTGTTCCAAAATTGTTTCATCCTTCATTAGTTGTGCTATGATAGGATTGGTAACTAGTGTATCTTCAAGGTGATCCTTGGTAGTGTCCATGTCATCTTGATCCTTATTTATAGTTTCATCTAGATCATGTCCATTGATGTCTTCTATTATAAATTCTTCTTTTTTGTTATTGACCATGTGAGGAATACCATCAATTACTTTATTTATAGTATCCTCATGGTCATCTTCCAAAATTTCTACTTGTGTACATGTAGGAAACTCAGTATCTAAAATTTCCACTTTTTTAGGTTCATCAATTTGGAATATTTTCTTCCATTCTATGTGGCTTTCGTCTTCCACTTCTTGTATCCTTCCTATCAAGATTCTCAATGATCTCTTCTTAATCATGAATATCTTCTTGTGATTAATTAGGGATTCATCAATTTCTTGTACTGATAGTGTTGGTATTGATATGACTAGTGATATCTCCGTTATTTTCTTTTCACTATCAAGTGCATATCTCATCATGCACTTATTATGTTATATAACTCCTCAAGTATTTTCCCAACAAGTTCCATAGGTACAATTCTAAATTTGTACATAGCATCAATAGTTTCCTCTTCAATTTTTAACTTGTCCTCATCATTTAATTTATGAAATTTTAATATGTGTATAGAACCAAAATGTCCATTTTCTCTTAGACTTTCATCATGTTCATCAATAGTTTTTGGTACAAAATTCTTGACAACTCTGAATTGATCTTCATTATCTGACTTAGTCCTTTCACTATTATCATTCTTTTTTTTCTTCATTGTTTTTGGTGTTGACTATTTTTTGTACTTCCTCTTCCGATATGTCTTTGTTTTAGGCTGATTTTCCTCAAGTATACTAGTTTTACTTCTACCTCTCTTTGTAGGAGGTGTGGAGGTTGATTCTACTTTAGTTCTTGACCTAGTAGCCTTCGGACTAACTTTTTTTTCATTCTAGGGCCTTCCTACCCCTCTTTGGTTTAGAATTTTCTACCTCTATTCTTCTTCCTCAACTTCTTCTCCAATCTATTTTCCCTCGATTTCTACATCAACTGACTCTTCAAGTCTTATCCTCTTCTTGGCTTCTTTAAATGTTCCAAATATTTTTGATGTCCTTTCTACTAGTTGTTTCAATAATGTTTCAATGGCCAGTGTAGCTTGGTCCTTATATCATTTTTATAACCCATCAATTTCAGCCATGATGTTCTTGGTTCTACAACTTTAATTAAACATGTATCTATATCAGCTAGGAAACAAATTGTCTTTGTAGTTCTCAACTAGCTGCGGGGGAATCCTATATATTTGATACATTATTGTCTTAAATTTCTCAAAATATTCACTCATTACTTTATCAAAATTCTCACCCAGACCATATATATATAATCACTAATATGATAAATAATAGGCCTATCTATATTCTAGTTCACATCACCGATTGTAGGAAATAAATTTTGCAGGTAGAAGAAGGTACAAACCAACAATGATCCATACTTAAGTGTATTGGTCTTGAAAACTCAAATAGTGTGCATGCTATCTTCTAGCTACTTCAAAAGTATCTCAGCTAGGTCAACTTTGAAACCTTTCTTCACAATTTAGTATGTCAAATCAATTGCTTCACACAATACATTGTTCAGTTTGCTAGATTGATGGATTCTCTAGGAAATAACACATGTGGCGTACTTAGTTTTTGCATAATTGATTGCAGATAATCAGAGACCTCGACCATCCCATATTGCTCTCATATATTTCTCTATTTCTTCCTTTGATGTCTCTCTTACTTCTTTTTCTTTCTTGACAATCAGATATCTAGTGACCATATGGATAACATCCTTAGTGATCTTGATAGGTCAATCAAGTCACATTGATTATTCATGCACTCAGCCAAGAAAAATTCGTATCCATTCATCTTTGAAAACCTTTGAGAAATGGAGTGCATGGATCAAACCCTTCATTTCCAAATGTTTGTGTTCATATTTCAATTGTCCATCAACACATAGTGCATTATATGCATATTGAATCTCGTTCTCACATATCTGACCAATCTTGTAGTGAAAATATGATCTAATATCTCGAACCAATAAAACCCTCAGAGGCAAGGATGAAAGTGCTCTAGTTGATCAATTTTCATAGCAATTTTTGGATATAACTTATAATTTGGATCTTCATAGTCTATTCTCTTTACCCAAATAGGTTTAACAACCTTGGATGCCTTGGATCATGCCAAATTAGATGTCATTTTGAGTTCATTGACTAGGGTTTTGTCGGGTAGCAATTAAACACTCGAGCTTACTCAATTGTTTCACTAGATTACTTAAATAGCTCAAAATACTAACCAATTCACTTATTTCAGCTCAAAATCCAAATGCTCATTCAATTCTCTTAAATCACTCTTAAATGCTCTTCGAATGCAGTGTATCAAATGAAATGTCTATCCTTGTATTTATAGTGAAAAGGGCATTTAGGGTTCGGTAATTTGAAAAAAATTCTCTTTTGACGACCAACTATCTAGTAATCATATTGACTACCAATCTTCACTTGCTTACTCAATAATTCTATATCGACCATCTAAACTACTTGGTTATGCTTATTGGCCATACTAACTTTCACAATTATAAGAGTTATCCTATTGCATCTTTCCATATGTTGATTTGGATATTAATTTACAATTGTAAGGAATTGATGTATGATAAAATAATTTAAATGTAGTTCCATACCTACTTGTATGGTTTAGTTTTCATTAGTGGAGTCACCTGATCTAGAGGATGAGGTGTCACTAAATGATCCAACCAATGTTCCACTATATTTAGTATTTCTTTTCCATATTATGTTCATCTAATTACGAATTTCATCAACATTTAATATACATTTTCCTTTAGATTCTTCATCATTGGGTGCATACTTTCGCTACCTATAGTCTTTGATCAGGTGATTGACCTTGTGACAATAAGAACATGTCATGCCAGGAGTCTTCCAAGTGCCAATATTTCCTCCATGTGCAATATTTTATAATTTTCTACAATATGACCATATCTTCCACAAGATGTACAAGTAATCCTTGTGTTGTAATCCTAGTTGATAGTATTTACTTGTCTATTAGGTATCTAGTTTTACTTCTTATGTGATCTTCAATCTTGTGATTTGTGTCCATACTTATTGCATGTGTAGCAGTAACCATCAAATTTCTATTGTCTTGGAGTCATGTCAAATTTGGATCTCTACTCAAATATTTTATGAACATACTTATTATAGTTATAATAGTATCCATCAAATTTAGGAGTAGTAAATGACTTACCAACCTTTCTCCAGCATACATTTGCTGTGTGACCTAGTTTTCCATAGTGATAACCTATTGGCTTCTTATGTTTTGGAATTTTATACACATTTTTCTTCTTGACTTGATTAGATGATTCTCCTTTCTTAGCTATAGAGTCCTCGATAAAGCCTAATCCACTGATATCTCTTGGTCTTCTCTAATATCTCAATTGTTCATCTAGTTTCCTTATACTTTCCTTAGATCTCTTTAGTATTTCATTGGTTTCTTTTTTAATTTTTAGTTCATTCTTTAGATGTTCATTTTCTGATCTCAGTTAATCATTCTCTTCTGCCTTCCTTGCAATCCCATGATTAACACCGAGTAACTGATCTATCATGTTATAATGATTTTTTATCAACCTCTATATTTTCATATCTTTCTCATCCAGTCTTGCACTCATTTTCCTTTTCTCATCTTCTGTCACTCTCTTATCATC
This sequence comes from Chamaecyparis obtusa, assembly GCA_027943335.1. NCBI lineage: Eukaryota > Viridiplantae > Streptophyta > Pinopsida > Cupressales > Cupressaceae > Chamaecyparis > Chamaecyparis obtusa. Next base: position 764,397 of record BSBK01002397.1, read on the forward strand.
TTCAACTTTTCTCTTTTGTTCCAGGACTTCACACATTCTTATCGATTGAGCTTCTTGTTCCCTCTTCAATGATTTTACCTGCTTGGTTAGGGTTTTCTTATTTTTAGTTAAATCTAATATAGTAGATTCAAATTCACCAGACAAGCTTCCCTCTGATTGTTCTTCAAGTTCTTCAACCTAATCTTGGGTATCTTTTAGTTGATGGGCTATCTCCTTTCTATTTCTTAGTGAATGCTTCAAATTCATTCTTAGTTCATCAATCTGATCATTTGCAAATTTTAGTTCCATGTTTATATTCTAAATCACCTTTTCATACCTATAGCTTTCTATCTATTCAAATCTTTCCTCTCAAGTAGTTAAACTTCTAAATAAGAGACTTAGCTCTGATAACAATTGTTGAAAAGTTAAGGTGCTGAGAGAGGGGGTGAATCATAACCTTGTAAAAATTTTAACCTTTAATAATTGATTTATCCCTTTTTCTTTGCATGCATAAACTTAACAAATTATTTGTTGAATGTAAATTAACTAAAGTAAAAATTTTCAACCATAAACACATAACACACATGAACACATTTGACACATGATTTTGGTCACACAAAAACCCTTGGTTAGAAGGAAAAATTGCGGTAGAGATGACACCCACAATCCTTCACTGCTGCATCATAAAGGTTGCTCGATTAGAGCATACAAAACTATCACTTCTGGTGATTTACCCTGTTAGGAGTAATACAAGAACAAGACCTGCTAAAGTCTACCTAGTTAAAGGATTTTACAACACTCATTAAGTGTGCACTTTATTAAAAATATTTACAATAAAAGTGTTGTTAAATCCTACCCAATATGTGGGATTTAAGAATACAAAAACAACAATGTATTGTTGTAATACCTAATCTGTAATAATGCATCTACTTGAATGATAGGTTAGACCCTTTGTGCTCTCTATAGTATTATTACCTCTCTCTGACTGATTTCACCAAAATCATTCACTTCCTATGCTCGGTAGCCTTAACTTCTTTGTATTTTCTCTATGTTCTCTGCTTCACTCTCTTCTCTCTCTATTTATCTTTTCTCAATTCATCCTTATGTAAATTTTTTTTAGCTTCCTAATTAATTGACCTAATTAGGGTTTGGATCCTTCTAGAAAGCTCAGTCAAATAGATCAATGATCAATATTCACTTCCTTTTACCAAGAAATGTATTATTTATTTTCATTGGTTCAATCTGTGCCTTGGGATCAGTTACAATCATGTTTCATCCCCAATAAATCTTACCTAACATTTTTCTCTATCTTCATAAACCATTTTCTAGCTCAGTCGAATCCAATCACACTTCTATGTTCATCCTGTGTCTCTTGGTAATCTTTCTTGATCTGCTCAGTTATCATGTTGTTCCTACTCGACAATTCTCTTGCTTGGTTAACATACTTACTATGTACTCTTCCTATTTGGTAACTATTATTCACAGTTAAGTTCATTTGTTTGGTGTCCATTCTTCTCGGTATACATTGTTAGCTAAATGCTTTGCTTTATGATTAGTACTTATTCTACCTTGTCTTTACCAATTGTCTTTCTCTTCATCGTTTGACTTGCTCTTCACTGAATGACTTTATCTTCACTCATAACTCATCTCTTCTTCACTAATGACAACACTTAATGAATTTAGGAGTAACATAAATTTCATAGTTCCAAAACTTATTTCACATATTTATTGAATAAGATAGATTTAACCTATAACATCATTATCAATTAAATGAGCATTAAACATTCTTGTAACATATAAAATCATCCATACAACAATAACACCAATATTTATCTCATGGAAACTCATTTAGGGTGAAAACCACAGTGTGAGAACAATGCCCACAAATAAGTGTACTCTTCTGAAATACATCTAGTTAAGAGCCTGCCAGGAATAACTTTAAGAAACCCCCTCCTAGGAAAAGTGTAGAATCTTGGCAAATCCTACATTATTTTAGGGGGACATTTTCCTTAATGAAGGCAATTTTTTTTTTCAAATCCATGAATTTTCATAGTTTTTATTGGTGTTTTTTCCCTGCCAAATGAAAATTCCATAAATTCCTGGTGAATTATATAGTAATGTAGGGGAAAATATATATCGTATGAGGCAAATTTTTTCTTTTGAAGTAAAAAAATTATAATATATGAGGTGAATGATTTTCTTTTGAAGGGAAAAAAAAATTGTATTGGCGAATTTTATGTACCGTTTAAAAATTTATTTATTTTATTAGGTAATCATTCGTTAATTATGGGAAAAAAATATTTTATTGGTGATTTTTAAAAGATGGGATGTGATTTTATTACAGATTCAAGAGTGTTATCTACTATTGATAAGAACAAATAGTCACATAGACACGTAAACTAACATTAACATCCATTATTTTATAATGTTAAATGTATTATTTGAGACCATCTGATGAGCCTAGATCAATGGCTGAAGTTTAATTCCAGCCCCAATTTCTTGAAGGAAACATAGTTCTCCAGGAAGTCACCAGAATGTGGACACATATCAAATTAATCTGCACTATAGCTACAATCTGATTAATGCAACATCTCATTGAGAGAATAATGCCTTAATTAGTTACCAACTTGTCTGCATGACTTTGCATGATTCTTATGTTCCACACATACCTAATATTGATCATTTCACCATTTTAATGTATTAAACGTATCAAGTATTACAACTAGTTAGTACTAGTAGGTTGTGTGGACAATTGATAATGTATCAAAGTTGTAGTTAATAAAAGGCATGTCTTATCATTGACATTAAATTGTGTAATGTTACCTATCATGACATTTTTCCAATTTCACATGCTCATGCATTTAATATGAAAGATTTACATAATTTTGAAGGAAAAATGAATTAATAAGGTTAGAGAAAGAATTGAGGGCTATTTAGAATCCACACATACCTCATATTGATCATTTCACCATTTTAAATGTATTACACATATCAAGCCTTACAACTGGTTAGTACTAGTAGGTTGTGTGGATGATTGATAATGTATCACATTTGTAGTTAATAAAAGAAATATCTTATCACTGACAATAAATTGGGTAATGTTACATGTCATGGGACTTTTTTTAATTTCACACACATGCATTTAATATGAAATATTTATAGAATTTTGAAGGACAAATGAATTAATAAATTTAGAGAAAGAATTGAGGGTTATTTGTAGGTGATCTATGCTTCTTTCTTCTTCAACTCTCCTTTGGTTTAGGTCTATCTCTGCTAAGTGCTTGAAAGTCTACCTCTAGTTTACATATTTAGGTTGTATAATTTTATCACATTCTAATTTATGATATTCTGGTAGTGGTTTTCTAAAGATGGACACTCCTATCCATTTGATAAGCACATCTGAGGAGGACTAGAAGGTCTTTTTGGGTTTTCTCTTAGACCAAATACTAGAATTAGTTTGCAAGGAGGTTGGTTCCTTTACAAATAAGGCTATGAGGATGGTGTTGGGATTTAATTTCTAGAAAATATTGATAGATATTGAGTTAACATAGACATTACGTCTTAGTTTTTGGCATCTCTTCTGCACCTCGAAGGAGGCAAGGTAGATATTCTCCTTCTATTAAGGAAGGTATTCAAACAAGAATTATTGGGTGACGATGTTGAGGTTTTTGTTTTTAAGAAAATAGGGGTTGGGATACCTTAGGAAATTGATTTACCCAAGCTTCTCCAGCTAGGCCAAAATGTGGCCATGCAACCTTTTCTTTTGAACCTAAATGTTGAGCAGTTGATGCACCATAGGAAATGGGCGCAGATTCGTAGGGATTTTCTTTGAAAATGGTTTCTCTTGGATGAATTGGTGGACTATGGATGGTTTTATGAATTCTTAGAGCTTATCATCTCTAAAGAGTTCTACTTAGACAAAGGGGAAAATCCTTAGTGTTGTGTTACCTAGGACCCTATGGTATGAAATTTTGAAATCAAAGGGTTTCTATGTTTCTTTTTTTGGATGCCAATCCTTATAAGTTATAGATTATAGTAGGTTTTTTTTTTCCACTACCTCACAACCTCCCTCATTTTGTCTTTAAAGTTTTGGAGGAACTCCAAGTCTGAATATTGTAAATTTGTACAAAATATTAATGAGAAATTTGTAACTTCATTTTAGTTTATTTTTTATGCATTGGATACCCTATAATAGTAGTAGTTTAGTTGTTTTGGGAAATTTTGGAGGAACTACGACAGTTGTAAATTTTTAGAACATATTAATGGAAATTTTGCAAGTTCGCTAAAATTTACAAGTTATTTTTAACAGTCCAGAGACAAAGCAAAAGTTTTATTATTGTTTTCTAATTAATTCAGATTAATTATATGCCAATTACCAATTTTCCCAATGCTCCACTACCATATCGATGTGTAATAATATAATTTCAATTGTAATACAAATAGAAATAATTCAATTCAATGTTAAATTCTAAGTTAACCATTACTCAATATATAATTAATTATTAAATATGTAATTTTATTTAAATTTCATGATAGTGAATGCCAAATACCATTGGATGAGCACATATCAATGATGTACGATGGATTTTAGGATGGAAGGGAAAAGAAACCCCATTTTTGCAAACCCATTCCAGAATCATGACATGTGTCCACTCACACAATCAACCATCAATGTCATTCGATGATGACATGTTACTCATGAGGTGGCTAGGTGACTACTAGTACTAACAAGACAAAATTTAATGGGGCCCACACGGCCACAACATGAGATAGTGACTAACAATGATCGTTGGATGATTATACATCAACGACCAAAGGTGTATTTTGGGCTGAAAGGGAAAAGAAAACCTATTTTTGCAAACCTTATGACGCGTGTCCACTCATATGATTAGTATCATTTGATGATGATGTTAGACTCGTGAGTCATGAGGTGACTAGTTGACTACTAGTACTAACAAGGAAAAAATTAATGAGACCCACAACTAAGTGTAATTAAGATCTAAATTAATTAACCCTCAACTAAGCATAATTAAAATCTAAATTAGAGTAAACTGCAAAACAAATTATTTAATAAATGTTGAAATTTAGGCTGTGTGACTAAAGTTGTAATTTGAAATGATTAAGTGGTACGTGTCCTAATGACATCAAATATATTTCTTCATAAAGAAGAAATAAAAGTGACATAAGTGATGACTGAAGATTGTACAATTTTTTCCCTTTAGGTTTTCAATCTAAGTTTTTTAGTTCTAACTAGTATTGCAGACTTAGAAAGGGGTTATGACTTCTAGGTTAAGGATTGAGGTCAGAGGAATGAAAAAAAGTCTCTCAGTTCTCTTCCCACTCATAGTCTGCACAAATTGAAATTACGGGTAAATAGTAAAATCCTAAACACCTACGTCCCACATTTTAAATTTTTCAAATCTTGTGGTTTACAACTTTACTGTTTATATTGTAGAAAAACAATTAGGGTTTAATTTTGAATCACCCTTGTAAATTGTAGCTATGTATAATTATTTGAATTTTTCTATGAGAAAATAGTGATACCATTTACCACGATGGGCAAAAAAAATACCAAGATTACGAGTAAAAGGAAAAGTCAGGAGAAAGAGTTAATAGGCTTCCACAATCTAGTTAAAACACCAGGTTTCATTGATGAAGTCCATGATATTTATGATCCTATTATCCATGGAAATAAGGAAATAATGGAAATTATATTTGCACTTGAAAATAAGTGGAATGATCCAAAGGAGGATTTAAAATTTTGTCCATTTAACAACATGGTAAAGGCAAGGAAAAATAAAATTGCATCATGGGTTGCTAGGTCAGTACGCATGGCATTACCTCAAGTATTCCCTTGCCTAGAAATTGTCATGCTTTGCACCAAAAAATATGATTAAAATAGAAAATCAATTGTGAATACAAATACTTAGGAGGAAATTTTGTCCATAACTGAGAGTGAATTTGCTAGTTTGTTGGACCTAGGGTTTGAACAACAAAACTCAAACGTGCACATTGACCTGGGATAGGTGGCAGAGGATTATGAAAAAATTAGATGCAACATAGAAAGATTCGTATATTAGATGAATAACAAGCGATTTTAGTCTGAATCCAGATCATAAGCCTCCTTATGATTATGATATTTTTGTGCAATGGGTTCAGGATAGTATTTCCTTGCTAGCATTTTTTTTGGGATTGGATAGTAACAAAGAAGTGGGTGCCAACATTCTTGAAATGATTTTTCATATTCATTGTGAAAATGAACTAGTAAAATATAGTTTTATTGAGCACATTATTCATTTCATGTAAGAAAAATTACTAATGATTAAAAGAGGTTCATAGAAGACATTTAGATTCACAACCTACTTGTGCTATCTTCTCTTAGCAAAGCATCATGCAATATTTTAGACAAACAAGCTTTGCAGTCAGGTCCAAAATCCAATATATGAATGGACACATGACATAAGGATGAGTGATAAAAGAAGGAACTAGAAAAAAATTGTAGACTTCTTTTTGGCACCAATGTATCATAAAATTATAGGCACTCCAATGCCTAGATTGCCTATTTCTTGTAGACATTGCATTTAACTCGGAAGTGAAATACAATTGGCTGACTGGTACTTCATGGAAGACTACACTATATTAAGTTTTTACAGTTTAGTGGTAGAACACTATAAACTTCCAATACATGTGACAAAGAGGGTATTTGCATTGGAATATGTATGAAAGATGGAGAGCACATATGTACTCAGCAAAAGAAAATGATATTTCCTTCCTTGCCTTTCTCATTTGGAGGGTTCAAATTTGAGAGAAGAGGATTCAAAGTGACTAGACTTTTTTTTCAATTTTTTTCTTTGATGTTGACAGTCACTAGAAGTATGATCCACTCAACATAATTGGAACAAAGCTTAGAGAGAATGGGAACTCTACAAGCAAATGTCAACATGAGAGTATGCCACTGATAGAAAAATTTAAAAACATGGAATCCTGGGATGAGATCAAAAAAGAGATGGAGAAATATGCCGCTGAAAAATAATATTTCAATACATGAATTGTCATCACAAATTATGACATTTCACAAACAAAAAGGAAAATTCCAGCCCATGACATCATACAATTTGTACTAGAAAGATGCTCAACCATCTAGAAAATCTATTCCAAAAGACCTAGTGGGTGAATGTACAGATGGTAATTGGACTCAATCCAAAATTTCTATTTTTTTAAAAATGAGGAAGAATCTCGGTGATCCAAAGACCTCTGTAGTTATTTATGAAGTGGAAGAGGATCAAATATTTAGTAATTTGTAGAATAAGGAGCATCTAGCTGAAGTATATCACAACGATGATGATCATCTAGATAATGAGTATGAGTAGGATTCTGTGAATCCCACATCCACTAATGTATATTCAATTAGTAGTGGAGTTTATGTGCCCATAAAAGAAAAATATACCAAAGGGGCAGAGATTATAGAAAAATTAGGCTTTCCAAGTTGGGGTGGTCTAGGTCTCACAGGATAAGGGCCTTGGTTTCCACCTATCCCACTAGTTCCACCAAAATATGGTGAGAAACCAATCCTTGGAGTTGAATCATCAAATTCATTAAAAAAAGATACTACTCAGTCTCATACCCTTGCACTTTCATTTGTTCCAGCTTCAAATCTAGTTCCACCTATTCCAAACACTCAGATTCAATCTGAATCAAGTGCCACTCCCACTAGTGTGGATATCATGGGTAGTACTAGTGGTCTAAAAAGGAAATTAGAAGTGGACATAAGATCAGTGGATCCCAGAGATCAAGACAATGTAAAGAAGAAAAAGTTTATAAAAAGTACAACAATGGCAATGGTGACCGTGAGTCCAACAATTGCCACACCTTAAAAAAAAAACCCTCAGAACAGTCCAAAAACTCCACCTGTAATGGATCAGGGTGTTGGTAATCCTCATGGTGGAACTAGGAGAACCACATGTAGGTGGATGCTCATACATCACTACAAGTGCTATTTCATCTTTCAAACATTTAGTTGTGTTAGAAAACCCCAATTTTTGTTACAATGATTTTGTAACAAGCTTTGAACAAACAAAAAATAGGAATAGACAAAATACTAAGACATTGACGAGGGATGCAGAACCTACATCGAATAGGTTATTTCCCACATATGACCCAAAGAAAGAAATGATGGAGTTCATGGTTGTTATGCCTCTAGCTAGAGATAACAATCCATAAGAGAGTCAGTAAGATCCATTTGAATTTCAAGTTAGCACCCTCCAAATGGATTTATCCAAAATTAAAAATGTGGATAAGATAAATGTGTCAAAAATGACCAACCAAGTGGTCTATAGTTGAGTGGTGAAGTTGGAGAGAGAGAAAGGAAAGCTTCAGGGCCAAATAGATAAGTTACAGGAAAACCAAGAAAATGAAAAGGAAAATGAGAAATCAACAGATAACAGGTGCAAATAATTAGAGAAAAAGATAAAAAAATTCATCCTCTAAAGAATAAATTGGACAACAAGAACATATGGACACAAAATTGAAAATTCTGAGGGAACAATTGGAATAGAGTAATAAAAATCTTGAGGATTAAAAAGTCTCTTCATTAAGTTTATACAAATGCATGGAGACTGGCGGCACATGCAAAAAATAACTTAAATAAATAATTGGAGAATGAGAGGGTAAAAGAAAAACAGTGGGAAGAGAGAGTAGAGAAAATAAAAAAAATAGTGAACACTAGTTGCCAGAAATGAGAGAAGAGGTAAAGAAGGTAAATAATACAATTAAAACTTACAAAAACAACTTGAATGACCAAGTAAAAAATAGATTCAAAAAAATAAAAAAAGACTTTTGGGGGAAAATAAAGGTGACTGGTGATAAGTTGTGTGATTGGTTTGAATTGATTGAAATTCTTAGAGATGTTTTTGGGAAGCTCAAAGAGCACATTGAGAAGAACAATTTTTTTTCTTAGAGACAGAATACTACAAAAAAGATTTTACAACAAATCAACACAACCAGTGACAAGCATTTAGCAAGCAAGGGAATTCATGACTACGTTCGTGCATCAATAAAGGTGAACTTTGTCTCTCAAAAATGTTAGAAACTAATAGGAGAGGAAACTCTAGCCTTATTTGAGACAAAGCTCACCAAGATGAATTAAAAAACAACAAAAATGATAGGTCTTGGTTTGCCAAATCCTGGTCCTAATAATTCATCAATGAATTTCATTGGAAAAGATGCTTACAAAAAAAACTTGGACGACACAATGGCGTTTGATTTAGGCAAGCTTCCTCAGGACACAACTCATGAAGGCATTGCAAAGTGCATCAAACTATTGACAAATTTGAATGTAGTATTGGAAGGACCATTTATTTCAAGTCACTCTTCCAAGTATGGATGGCTGACAAGGTTGCAGGTCATTTACTATAACTTGACAAATATTAACTTTCCAACCAATGCAGAATGGAGCATACTTAAAAAATTGGCGGAATCATCTCATCAATCATAGTATGTGAAATTACTTTCAATTTCAATCATCTCTCTATTTTTTTCTAATGTCTTGAATTGAGTTTAAGGTAACAAGTTTGAACTTTATTTTTTTGAACAGGATCAATGTAGCAAATTCTATTGCTAATTTACTAAAATGGCTTTTCAAATGCAAAAATGTACAATTGTAGAGATGTTGTAGTTGTCTTACTAATTTTTATTTTGAGACTTCACATTAGGCAAATCGACAAGCTATTTTTACGCCCTTGTTTCTATAAAAGGGAATTCAAGGTCATTTGCAGTAATGAAATTAAATTGGGTGTTTAGTCATTGACTTTTGCAAACATAATCACATAGAGTTGTCTTCTTACTACTATTAATGAATGAATTGTTACATTTTATCATATTTATAAATAAATTAATGAGAATATCTATTTCTAAGAATTGTATCATATGAATTGCTATGTTTTAAAAAATAATAATGAAAATCTACAAGAATTGTATCATATGAGCTAAATAATGTAAATCAAAACCATTATTAATTGTAGAATTGAATCTTGATGACATTATCAACCACATTCATGTTTTTGGCATTAGAATATGCTATTATGCATGATTGATGATGAGATACATAAATTGACAATAGACTACATCAAAAAGTTTAATAAATACATAGGACCTGCTACTTCTACAAAAGTTCAAGTTTCCACATCATATAATTTTCAAGATCCTCAGATTCACTACCATCAACTTCATAGCTTCATTGGTTCTTCGACATATTTTCTTCACTTTGCATACCTCCACTTAACTGAAGTTCAACGCTAGTAGTATGAGTACCAATACATGAGTCAATGGCATAATTTTATCTGACACTCCCACTTTGGTTTGAAATGTTTCCCAACCCTCTTCTCTGAAATTTCTTCCTCCACAATTTTAGTGCCCTTTCATAAGGAAAAGTATTGACTTCATACCTTGATGTATATAGTCTCAAGCAATTTTCCAAATTCTTGTCTAGTTTGTTTCTTAGCTTTGACTTTAGGAATAGAAAAGAACTAAAAAATATGTCATCCTCCGCTGACCCCAACATCATGGTCAGATGTAAATCAACAAGCTTGAAATTTTTTGATATTTAATCAATCAACATTTCACTCTCAGCTAGATTTTTCCAAAGCCTTGTTACTGATCCATCTTGGTGGGGGTTCTGCATAATATTATATTGATCCCTCATTGTCTATGAAGAATGACTTGATTTCTCTCTCAAACAAGATTCATCTAAAATTCCATTTAGAGTTACTCATTTAACTCTTTGGTTTTGCAAAAATTATCTATCAAAGTTAGTAGCCGAGTTTGAAAGTCTTTCGAATTGTTGATACTCCAATATCAAGAAAACACAATAGCCATGTTTTTTGACTAGAGGGAATCTTTCTCTAATATGTGAGGAAATATCATAGGCAATGTGCTTCATAAAAATAGTTAAAAACTCATTGATCTTGGTAAATTCTTCACTTTTAACACTTGATAGTCGCTTCCTAGGGTTCTTCCCTAGTTCCTTAGACTCCAACCTAGAAAAGTAGTGCATTGGTATCTCAACTCTGTGAACTTCTACACATAATTACCTATTTGCACCAATCTTTAAAAATTATCAGGATTGTCCAAATCTGTGATTTTCAGCCAATGGACAAATTTTACATCACATGATCGATAGAGATTATTGAGCATCATGCATGTCAATTTACGCAGTGCAACATATTCTATGATATACATAGCTCTTTGATGGGCCTTTTCATTATATTTCTCATTTCCTCAAGCATGGGGAGAAGACCTGCTAATGTTAAGAGTGTCTATACATTAATTAATATTTGTAGCGTCACAATAAATTTTGGTAGCCCTGCTTCTTCACAAATTGAATTAATTAGACCAAGCAACAATTGATATTCTCAAAAAAATTAATGCATTGGTCCATCCAAAGAGATCCATCTGGTATCATTATCCTTAAGAAGCTTGTTCTCATTAGTTAGTCCTTCGGCAAAGTGTTGAAATTCCCTGAATCATTTCGGACTTCGACAAAAGTATTGGTAGATCTCTTTGATTAAAAGTTCAATTTTTTGTAGTGGAGTATGCTTGCTGACAACTCCAAAAGCTAGATTCATTTTGTGGCCATGTAGTGAATGGGAATAACGTAGGGTGCACAAGAAGATTGTATCTTTGTGCAAAGACCACCCTTACAGCCTTGCATTATTGAAGCTCCATCCACTCCAACACACACCAAATTTTTGGCAATCATCATGTCATTTATACCTCGATATTTAATTAGAGAACTCTTTACTAGTTCAAATAATTTTTTTGCTATCACATTATCCTTCATTTTAGCAACAGTTAGTATATGAGGTTGGGGAACAAAATTATGTATAGTATAAACATGCATGCATACCCAAGAATTATTATCTACTGCTCTAACCTCATCTAAAGACAATGCAATACAATTTGACTCTTTAACTTTTTCCTTTAGATCCTCTTTTTCAACCTCGGCAAGACAACTTGCCCATTCCCATCCACTGTTTATAGAACAATGACTATTAGGATAGTTACAAACTTTCAAAAAGTGTAATAAAGCACTCAATGATGGGTAGTCTATCATAGGATGCCGTCTACTCAAAATATTAAAGACAACACTTAACTGGACAATTTTTCCCATTAGTTTTACTTCCAATGCTTTTCCAAAACAAGCTTCAATAGAGCCTTTAACTTCACTAGGATTCATCTTTATATTATGCTAAAATTCAAATAATTCTGCATTCCTAACATGTTGAGATTCCTCCTTTGTTTTCCATCTTATCACTAATTTTTTAACCCCATCTATAGTTTTCTTTTCATAAACTTTACCCATATGCTTCTCTATGGTGTCAATTTTTAGCTGCAACCTCTTTTCCTTCTTATTTATCTTGGTGCAAATATTACATCTACATTCTATTGGAGGCTCACCTTCAATTGGATTTTCCACTGGTTCAATGAATGGATACTTTGACACCCATTCTACTTGAAAATTCCTTGACATATCCCACTTCTAATCTTTTTTTGATTCTCTATCATTCTTTGAATTTTATTTTCTTTTATTCTTCCCTATGCCATCATCTTCTCTGGAATTCTCAATCTCATCCAAGTTAATTATATCATTATGGATACTCTGGTTATTTAATAGAAAATTTTCTTCAAGTTCATCATGATTTGAGATATTAAGTTATTTGAATTCTTCAATATGTCATGTAGGTTCAGGTTGTTAGGAATGAATGTTGAAGCCTTTGGTAGACATTTTGTAGTAGTGGTTGTTGCATTCATGACTATGATTGTCATTGATGTCAACACAGTGTTATTCTAGAGTTTAACAGAGAAGCAGGCATAGTTTTGTTTTGCGCACGTGTTATATTGTAGATTGAGTTATGCACAGTTGATGGTATGTTCGTTGGTGTGTTATTATCCTATGGTTAAGAGCACAAAATGAAATTCATTTATTCATGAAAGTTATAAGCATTTTGGTGGAAGTAGTATTATGGCAGTGTTCCTAAGTAGCAGTTTTTGGTAATCGGAGGATATCTCCTAACCGGGATGGAATCTGATTTTGCACAGTTAAAGGGAAGTTTGAGACTCATTGGTGGTGATGTGGTTAATAGCACAAACTTTGAGGTCACACAATTGGAAAGTTATTGTATCTGGAAGTCGACAGTTTTATGTAATTTTGATGTAGCGTGTTGAAATTATTATTTTGTATTTGCATGCCGACTCATTTGTAATTATTTGAGTGTGGTATAAAGGAAGGAATTTTTTCCTTGTTATGTGTGGATTGTAATAGTTGTGATATGAAATTATGAAAGTTGTGATGTGAATGTATGCATGAAGTGAAGAAAAGAGCTAATTCAGTGATGAAGGAAGACTTGCAAAGTACAGAGATCTGGATTTGTGATCTTGTGTAGTAGAGAGTGTGGTTTTGGCATAGTGTGAAGGAGGTAACATATTTCATATTATTCTATTATATAATCCTAAGATCTATTGGACAGTGAGTTCAGAGATCTTGCCTTGAAGTTGTTTGGGTAGTGGGTCCTTTTGTCTTCCTTAACTCCTAACAGGGTTAGAATCTTTTAACAGGGATTCAAAATCTCCTAACAGAGATTCATATGTACTGAATGTATTTCATAAGACTCCTAATAGGTTCCATCCTCTAACAAGGAACTTTCATATTAGTGCATCATTTTGTGGGCATCATTCCCACCGGGGTTTACTCTTTGATCAAGAGGTTCCCTAGTTAACATATCTTGTGTTATTGTGTCATTGTTTATGAGTATCCTTCTATGGTTGGTTACTACATTGATTATATGGTTTAAAGCTGTTGAAGTTGATATTGAAGTTGATGTTGATAAATGGTTTACTTATCAAATAACTAATTCACCCCGCCTCTCAGTTATCTTGGTGGTCTTTACTTTCTAACAATTGGTATCAAAGCGGCAGGTCCTTGAAAGAGAAGTTCAACAACTTAAGGAGATCCATGGTGAATTTTAGGAAAGAAAGCCCTAAATTTGATGGAGTAAATTTTGACAGCTAGAAAGGAAAGATGAAGACACATCTCTTATGTTTAGGACCAGGTTATTGGTTGATTACAAAGAATGAAAGGACTATAATTGAAGAAGACAATCTTGAAACAAGTACTAAAGATGAGGTAGATCTATTCATGTGTAACATACTTGCAAGAGAAGCACTTTTATCAGCACTTCCAGAGAATGAATACAGTCAGGTAAAAGGTTTGACTAGATCTCATGATATTTGGAAAGCTTTACATTCTACTTTTGAAGGTGATGAACATGCAAAGAAAGCTAGGTTACATAATTGGATTTGTGCATTTGAAGACATAAGAATGATGGAAGATGAATCTGTTAGAAGCTATATTGGTAGGATGTCAAAAATTGTTGTAGGAATAAAGTCTTGTGGAGGTGAAAAGATAGAGAATGAAGTAATATGGAAGATTTTGAGAAAATTGACACCGGTGTTCATGCAGACTACACAAATGATTCAACAAGTGATACCTTGTACACCAAACTTTTCAAGAGAGACTCTTCTTAGAAGATTGGAAGTAGTAGAGATGAATTTGAGCTTATCAGGAGACTTACCCAGAGTGGAGACATCATTCAGTGCTCTTAGCATCAGACCTACTTTGTCTAGAAGTACAAGTGTGAATAGAGATTATGCTAGCAATAGCAAATCCAAATCTGATGAAGATAAGAAGATTGAAGAAGGTATTTCCTTGCTTGTAAAAAGAGAACCAGATGGTAAGAAAATCTTTAAATGTTGGACATGTCAAGAATATGGTCATTTTGCATCTAAGTGCCCTAAGAGAGTTAAGAAGTATAGGAACAATTTTAAGCCTAGAAGATCTAAAGAATGTTATTATGCAAATGATGAAGAAATTGAAGCAGGAATTGAAAGACATTTGAGTGACAGTGATAATGATAACTTTGATGACATAGGATTTGTAGATATTAAGGAAGAAAATTATGAATCTAATGTTAAAGAAGAAAAATCCTTAGTTTCCCAAGTTGAAAAGAAAGATGATTGGATTATAGATAGTGGTTGTTCACATCATATGACTAGTGATAAAGGAAAGTTCATAAAGTTTAACAATTATGATGGAGGAGTTGTTAGAGTTGGTAACAATGCACCTTGTATGATTAAAGGTATAGGATCTATTACTCTTGATGGAAAGACTAATACTGATGATGTTTACTTTGTTGATGGATTGAAAAATAATCTTTTGAGTGTTGGACAGTTAGTGGATAAAGGATATCAAGTTTCGTTTACTGAGAAAACTTGTGTGATTAAGGATAAAGATGGAAATCTAATTGGAACTAGATCTAGAACCAAAGGTAATGTATTTTAGTTGAACCCTACTGAGATGACATGTTTGATGACTAAGATTGATGACAGTTGGTTATGGCATAGAAGGTTTTGTCATATAAACTTTGATAATATTGTGAAAATAAGTTCTACACTTGCAGTAAGAGATTTACCTAAGATTATGAAGCCTACTAACATGATTTTCAAGGAATGTGTGATGGCTAAGCAGAAAAGGAGTTCATTTCCTAGGAAGAAGTTCACATCTACAGAGAAGTTGGAGATTGTTCATATAGACTTGAGAAGTCCTACTAGGACTAGAGGATTCTATGGAGAAAGGTATTTTATGATTCTTGTTGATGATTTTACAAGAATGATGTGGATTACATTTTTGAAAGAAAAATCTGAAGCATTTGATAAGTTTAAGGTCATGAAGAATAAAGTTGAGAATGAATCAGGAATGAGGATTAAATGTTTGAGATTTGATAGAGGTGGAAAATTTACATCTAAAGAGTTTAACACTTTTTGTGAAGTAAATGGTATTAAGAGACAATTATCAGCCCCTAGAACACTTGAACAAAATGGTATTGTAGAAAGAAGGAATAGATCAGTGACTGAAGTAGCTAGAGCTATGTTGTTTGAAGGTGATTTGGCAAAGACATTTTGGAGAGAAGCAGTGAATACAATAGTATATACAATGAACAAAGTACAAATCAGAGCAGACATAGACAAGACACCTTATGAATTGTGGTTTGGACATGCACCCTTAGTTAAGTATTTTAGAATTTTTGGAACCAAATGTTATATTAAGAGAGATGATGATATAGGAAAGTTGATCCTAGAAGTGATGAAGGAATTTTTCTTGGATATTCTTTGAAAAGAAAAGCATATAGATGTTACAATAAGAGAACTAAAAATATTATTGAAAGTGAAATGTAAAAGTTGATGAGAAGTTTAAAATTCAGGAAAGAATGCTTGATTATGAATCTGATGAAGGAACTAACCCTCAGCCTAACATTGAAACTACTGAACAATTTTTTGAGACTGACAGTGAATTGTTGAATGAAATTCATGTTGAAGAAAATAGAGAAGAATTTATAGTTGAAGAAAGATCAGTGACTATGACACCTAATAGGTATATATCAAGACATCATCATGTTGAGCAAGTTATTGGAAGTTTGGACAGAGGAGTTATGACTGGAAAGAAGGTACATTTATGTTTGATTTCTCAAATTGAACCTAAGTCTACTAATGAAGGTTGTGAAGATGAACATTGGATTAAAGCTATGAAAGAAGAATTGGATCAGATTGAAAAGAACAAGACATGGGAATTGGTCCCTAGACCTAAAGACAAAAATGTGATTGGAACTAAATGTGTATTTAGTAACAAGATGAATGAACAAGGAGAAGTAATTAGAAACAAATCAAGATTGATATGTAAGGGATACTCACAGCAAGAAGGAATTGACTATGAAGAGACTTTTTCCCTTGTGGCAAGACTTGAAGCAGTAAGAATATTTTTGGCTTATGCAGCATTTAAGAAATTCAAAGTGTATCAGATGGATGTGAAGTTAGCATTTTTGAATGGTGAATTAGAAGAAGAAGTCTACATTGAGCAGCCTGAAGGTTTTCCTTTGACTCAAGAAGGAGACATGGTATGTAAACTAAAGAAAGCATTGAATGGATTAAAGCAAGCACCTAGAACTTGGTATGCTAGATTAGATAAGTATTTGTTAAAATTGGGATTTACAAAAGGAATAGCTGATAGTAACTTATATACAAAAGAAATTGAGAATGGATTGTTAGTTTTAGTTATTTTTGTTGATGACATTATTTTTGGAGGAGAAGATAAAGCTAGTGACAAATTTGCTGATGAAATGAAGACAGAATTTGAAATGAGTATGAATGGAGAAATGAAATACTTTTTGGGATTACAAATAACATAAAACAAAGATGGTATCTTTATAATTCAGACAAAGTACTTGAATGATTTGTTGAAAAGATTTGGTATGGAGAGTTGTAAACTAGTTGGAACACCTATGGTTATAGGACATAAACTATCTAGTAAAGATGAGATGCCAACAATTGAGTAAATGAAATACAGATCTATGATTGGTGGATTATAGTACTTGACACACACTAGACCAGATATACATCATTCAGTTGGAATGGTACCACGATTTCAAGCTGAACCTAGAGAGTCACATTATGCAGTAGTAAAGAGAATATTGAGATATCTTAGAGGCACAATGGACTATGGACTGTGGTATGAAACTTCTGATGGTTTTACCCTATGTGCATATATTGATGCTGATTGGGGAGGTAGTGTTGATGATAAGAAAAGCACCAGTGGTGTAGCCTTTTTTCTTGGAGGAAGATTAGTTTCTTGGTTGAGCAAAAAGAAAAATTGTATCTCACAAAGTACAGCAGAAGTAAAATATGTAGCAGCAGAAAACAATTGTAATCAGATAATTTGGATGAAGCAGATGTTGATGGACATTGGAATCAAGTTTGATGAGCCTATTGTCATACATTGTGACAATACAAGTACGGTTAGTATGTCTAAGAATCCTATTTTACATTCTAAGACAAAGCATATAGAGATCAAGTATCATGTTGTAAGAGAGAAAGTTGCAGATAAAGAAGTCAGACTGGAGTACATAAGCACAAAGGAGTAGATAGCAGATATATTTACTAAGCCTTTGCCTAAGGATACATTTGAGTATCTGAGAGGTATGCTTAGGGTTATGCCCCAACCTACTTTTGAGTAATGATGCAGTTGGTTGCATCCATCTAGTGGAATATGGCCCTATCTATTTTCTGGATTGGATGTTGGTACTTCTTCTATGGGGGAGTATGTGTATCTGAGCTGAGTCATGAGGACTCTTGTGAATGTATTTTCTAAATAGTGTCTTTTGACATTGAGCTATTGTTAACATTATGATGGAATTTCTATCATTGATGTCAATGGGGAAGAGAATCATGAAAAACATTGAGGAACTACATTTTTTGGAGAGATTGAAAAGGATAACAAAGCATGATTTGATTGATGAAGAGCAGCAGAGTAGTTGAGCAATAGTGATTCGATTTTTGGAACATTGGATGTTTTTCATCTATGTTTCCATCAATGCCAATGGGGGAGATTGTTAGGAATGAATGCTAAAGCCTTTGGCAGACATTCTATAGCAGTGGTTGTTGAATTCATGACTATGATTGTCATTGATGTCAACACAGTGTTATTCTAGAGTTTAGCAGAGAAGCAGGCACAGTTTTGTTTTGCGCACATGTTATATTGTAGATTGAGTTATGCATAGTTGATGGTATGTTATTTGGTGTGTTATTAGCCTATTGTTAAGAGTGAAAAAGTAAATTCATTTATTCATGAAAGTTATAAGCATTTTGGTGGAAGCAATATTCTAGCAGTGTTCCTGAGTAGCAGTTTTTGGTAATCGGAGGATATCTCCTAACCGGGATGGAATCTAATTTTACACAGTTAAAGGGAAGTTTGAGACTCATTGGTGGTGATGTGGTTCATAGTGCAAACTTTGAGGTCACACGATTGGAAATTTATTGTATCTGGAAGCCGACAGTTTTATGTAATTTTGATGTAGTGTGTTGAAATTATTATTTTGTATTTGCATGCCGAATCATTTGTAATTATTTGAGTGTGGTATAAAGGAAGGAATGTTTTCCTTTTTATGTGTGGATTGTAATAGTTGTGATATGAAATTATGAAAGTTGTGATTCGAATGTAAGCATGAAGTGAAGAAAAGAGCTAATTCAGTGATGAAGGAAGACTTGTGAAGTACAAAGATCTGGATTTGTGATCTTGTGTAGCAAAGAGTGTAGTTTTGGCATAGTGTGAAGGAGGTAACATATTTCATATTATTCTATTGAATAATCCTAAGATATGTTGGACAATGAGTTCATAGATCTTTCCTTGAAGCTATTTGGGCAGTGGGTCCTTCTGTCTTCCATAACTCCGAACAGGGTTAGAATCTTTTAACAGGGATTCAAAATCTCCTAATAGAGATTCATATGTACTAAATGTATTTCATAAGACTCCTAATAGGGTCCATCCTCTAACAAGGAACTTTCATATTAGTGCATCATTTTGTGGGCATCATTCCCACCGGGGTTTACTCTTTGATCAAGAGGTTCCCTAGTTAACATATCTTGTGTTATTATGTCATTGTGTATGATTATCCTTCTATGGTTGGTTATTGCATTGATTATATGGTTTAAAGATATTGAATTTGATATTGAAGTTGATGTTGATAAATGGTTTAATTATCAGATAACTGATTCACCCCCCCCCCCTCTCAGTTATCTTGGTGGTCTTTACTATCTAACACAGGTTGCGAATCTTGAAAATCTTCTTGTCATGAAGTAGCTTCCCAATTTTGGCTAGAAACATTTGCAACACCATGACCAAAGTATGATGATAAGATTTTGTGTTTTGTTGGCCTCTCTTAGCTTTCCATATATGTGGGAGCCTTACCCTTATTCTTGTTCGACATCTCGATTCTTCAACGAAATAAATGTTGCTAGTGCAAAAAAAATGTTTACTTTTTGAAGAAGCGAATATAGACTATAATATATATAAATATGATTCATTGGCCCTAAAATCATGTCTGAGGTCTCCTTGGTCACCACTGTTCACTAACTAGTCCCCACTAAATAAGAATGAACTCAAAATTACATAGTTGTAGAATAATAATCACTTACCTTTGCCTCAAGTTCAGTTAGAGTCGTGACTCGCCAATTGACTCAATATTCTGAAACTTCGCTATCAATCAAATTGAGATATCAAAACTAACCAACCAGCCCAACCAACCTTGAACCTAATAACAAACTAAACCAAATTATGTACAATAAAACTGATCTATGAATGTATTTATACTAATCCTTTTTAGGCAAATTCGGTGGGAGTTATTAGGTATAAAAATATTTGGCACATCTCACATAATTATAACATGTCTTGTGTTATTTTTGAGGAGATTATGGGTCATCCAATACCTAGGTATGATTAATAAAGTCAGCGAAAATGTGTTAGTTTGAGACACCCAGCAAAATGCAAGGAAAATTTGGGGCCACCTATAAATATATACGTATAAAATTATTGGTGAATATAGGCCATTGATTTGGGGTCACTTTGAAATTATAAGCGAATGTTTAAAAGTTAACGTGTCCAAAAATTATATTCCATTGGCAACAATGGGAAAGAAATGGAGAAAATTAAATAAACCTATGGGCGATGGCCTTGGGAATTGGACCCAATATTAATAAATTTTGGGTGATAGGGTCAATCCAATATATGCATTATATTTTCCAAATCCTAGGTTGCCAACATGCAACATTCACCAAATGGTGAATAAACACCACTAAAGTTTTTGCTTCTTTTGATTGGCCCTTGGATCCACCACGGTGCCACCTCGGCACTTCCATATCACCCCTCTCTTGGTCAACCGCTACCTGTTGGACTACAACTGATTTAGAATCTGATTGAAGGATCTATGATTGTAAGATCACTGAGAATTTTTATGTAATATGATTAAATTAGTATTATGTTGTCATTGATGTCAACTAGTTGGACAACACTTATCTTGAAAGTTACTACACCGAGACATCTGAAGAAAAGTGGAAAAGAGATGAAGAATAGAGAAATCTACATGAGGAAAGATGTACACGACAGATGAGGATAAGGAATACATTGAGTAACTTATTGATGAGTCTATGACTTGATGATATTGACTTTATTATGTTGCATTCATCTATAATGAAGTATAGAGATGAAAGACACAAAGCAGTGCTATCGGTAAATGAAGCATTGTTAGTATACACCGATGGAGTGTAGTGTATACTAACCGCAGTATTAACCAAGCAGTGTTCACCGATGCATTCTTTGTTAACCAAGTGGAACAGAATGAATTAAATGATTAGTTTAAGCCGATAGGAATGATGAGCTAGCAAGAGTATAACATTGAGGTAACAGATAATGTTTTTTACGCAAATCAACGACTGACAAAATTCAAAGAAGATCTAACAGAGAAGATTGAAATGTGTTATTGACACAAGTACCTAGAAATTTTTAAGCGGCAAAATCTATGAATGTGATTAAGCAAAAAAATCTAATGGTGGAGAAGAAAATGATTTACTCGTCTATATAAGAGAACATAATTTCTTTAGTAAGATTCTGAGGAGAAGAAGAAGCTATAGGAATTTCACGTGAACAAGCTTTCATGCATTCTGATCATACTGGTTAGTGAGAATCGAGCTGCAAAATAATTGTCGAGCTACAAAGAGCTATTACCGATGGTCAGTAAGTTGATACAGTATTGAAACTGAAGTGAAATATTGATCAAAAGGATTTGTATGGACTAAATATTGATCTATAATCTGCAATTGAAGTTGTATTAAGGTAGGTACTTTTACTGTTACATATTTAACCATTGTATATAGTCTAAATCTCTTAACCAAGTGGACTTTGAAAGTCTTATGATGTATCATTCATAGAATGAACATTGTTATCCTGTCAACCCATAGTGAATGTTGGACGTTGGATGATAACTTCTAGTCTAAAATCCTCTATCAAGGTCACACCTGACAGTGTGTTTGTAACCTTTAATAGGGTTGGGTCTTAACCAACCTCACTTCAGAAGAGTGAACAATTTTGGGTTGCTGGTCCCAGGTGGTTTTTCCCTTTACATGGTTTCCACGTTAAATCTTTTGTGTTATGTGTTGATTGTGATATTTGTTTGTTATCATACTTTGCATGTTACATGGTAGATTTGATCGGTAAGTTGTTATAAATATTAGACTGGTAATCATTAAAAGCACAGATAGTGAGAGTTATTATTACTTACCGACGAGCAGAAAGTGAAAGAGATTATTTTGAATTATACATTTTGTTTTGGGACACTGGATAACTGATTCACCCCCTCTCAATTATTCTAACAATTGGTATTAGAGCACAAGTTGCTTGGAGCAAAGTTTTAAGAACTTAAGCATAAAGGTCTCAAAATGTATAAGAGGGAAGTATTAAAATTGAATAAAGAGAACTTCACATTATTGCAAAGCAGAATGAAGCTGCACATATCTGGAATTGGGAAATCAACACTAGAACTGATGCAAAATGGCTACATGCAACCGCCCACTAGTCCCCTAACTGTTGATCAACTGAAGGATAAGCATGAACACAATGTTACTATGATGGAACTTGCTACTGCTTGTACCGATGCTGAATTTGAAGATATCAAGACATGCACAACTACCAAACGAATGTGGGATAAGTTAGCACAAATCTACAGTGGAGATCTGAATGTCAAAAGAGCCCAAGCTGAAAGTCTGAGAGGTAGATTTGATGATATGAGAATGAAAGAAGGTGAAAATATGATCCAATATTCAAATAGACTCAAAGAGGTGGTACATTCTATTAGAGCATCTGATGGAGTAATTGATGATGAAACAGTGATAAGCAAGATTCTTAGAACTTTGCTACCAGTTTATGCAATCAGGATTTCTGCAATTCATGAAACAAGAGCTACATCCAACCTCACTCTTGACACTCTGATTGGTAAAATTACAACCTTTGAATTAAACAACTTTGATAATAGTGTTGTCCCTTCTATTGAATCCTCTTTCATGTCTTCTCTGAAGATTGGAAAGTCTAGAAGGAATGGTAAGAATTGTGATAGTGATGACAATACCGATGATGAACTTGAAGAGCTTGAAGCACTTATGGCCAGAAGATTGCCCAAAGGAAAAGGAAGGTATAGAGGCAAGCTATCGTTAGCATGCTTTAATTGTAAAGAAGTTGGTCACATTGCTACTAGATGTCCTCAGAAGAAAGATGATGATAGATCCAAAGATCGATTTGAAGGAAGCTATGGGAGAAGAGTCAACAGAGGTTACTGACACAACAACCAAGACAACCGAGATGAAAAAGGCAAAAATGTATGTTACATAGCCAAAGATATTAAAATTGAATCTGATTCTGATGATGATATAGAAGTTGTATTTGTTGCTATGAAAGATGACTCAGAAGAGGAAGAGAAACATGAAGAGACAGCCTTGATCTCTAAAGTAAGCAGAAATGATACATGGATCATAGATAGTGGCTGCACACATCATGTGACTGGTGATGTAGAGAAGTTTGATCATCTTGTTGAATATAATGGAGGATCTGTGAGAATGGGAAATGATGCACCTTGTATGGTAAGAGGTAAAGGATCATTGATGATCAATGACAAATTACAGTGTGAAAATGCATATTGGGTAGATGGACTGAACTATAATCTAATAAGTGTGGCTCTGTTGAACAATTCAGGCCACCGACTAGCTTTTGAGAGCAAAAAGGTGAAGATTTATAATGATGGAGGAAGACTTGTCAGAACTAGTACACAATCCAGAGGTAATCTATTCTATCTTGATATGGATTAGTCTTCTTGTTTGCTAATAAAGGATGAAGATTTTTGGTTGTGGCACTGAAGGTTATGCCATGTGAACTTTGACAACATGATCAAGATTAGTAGAAAGAAAAGAGTTAGAGGATTGCCTAACTTAACAAAACCTGATCATGTTATGTGCCATGAATGTCAGAGAGGTAAGATGACTAAGTCTAGTTTTAAAATAAAAGACTACTCAATAAAGAAGATACTTGAGTTGGTTCATACCGACCTATGTGGTCCTATGAGAACTCAGAGTTGTTCTAGTGATAAATATTTTATTCTTTTTGTTGATGATTATACTAGACTGATGACTGTTATGTTCTTGAAAGAGAAATCTAAAGCTTTCAAAATGTTTAAATGGTATAAAGCTAAGGTAGAGAAAGAAACCAGAAAAGAAATAAAATATTTAAGATCTGATAGAGGAGGCAAATTCATCTTTGATGAATTTACTAACTTTTGCAATGAGCATGGAATCAGAAGGCAGGTATTTGCATCGAGGACACCTCAGCAAAATGACATTTCTGAAAGAAGGAATAGGTCTATAATTGACTGTGCTAGAACATTGATGATACAAAAGAATGTTGCTCAGACATATTGGAGAGAAGCTATTAGCACAGTTGTATATGTTCTTAACTAAGTACAACTAAAGAAGGACTCAAACTGAACACCTTATGAACTATGGTTTGGAAACAAACCTGTTATAAGTTATTTCAAAATTTTTGGAAGTAAATATTTTATCTTGAAAGATGAAAGAAATGGAAAATTTGATTCTAAAGGAGATGAAGGGATATTTCTGGGATATTCCACTACAAGTAAAGCATACAAATGTGTGAATAAGGCTACAAATAAGATTATTGAAAGTACTAATGTTCGTGTTGATGAATTTGATGATAAGTACACTAAGGAAAGTACAAAGGAACCTAAAGACTATGGTAGATTCACTTACATTGAATATCCAAAGTATCTACCGACACCGCAGACAATGTCAACTGGTTAGTAGGGAATCAATACAGTACAACAGACACCACAAACCGATGAACATGAAGAAGTTGTCGAGCAAGAAAATGACCCTGAGTAGGATGAACAAGAAAGGAGAAATCAAGTCTTGGCTAGTTTTTTTAGAAGACATCATCCTGAAACACAAATCATTAGAGACAGACATGCTGGAATGCAAACCAGAAGAAAAATAAGACAAGGTACATGTTTAATTTGTGAATTTGAATGTAAAATTGTGAAAGTTGCATTAGAGAATGAAGAATGGGTTAATGCAATGAAGGAGAAAATGGAACAAATCAAAAAGAACAAAACCTAGTCCTTAGTACCCTGACCAAAAGATAAGAATGTTATCGGTACTAAGTGGATATACAAGAATAAATTGAATGAAAATGGTGAAGTCACAAGAAATAAAGCTAGATTAGTATGCAAGGGATATGCACAAGAAGAAGGCATTGACTATGGTGAGACATTTGCACCTGTTGCTAGATTAGGAGTTAGAATGCTACTTGCATATGCTGCACATAAGAAATTCAAAGTCTATCAAATGGATGTGAAGTCGGCATTTTTGAATGGTATACTTGAAGAAGAAGTGTACATTGAACAACCTGAAGGATTTGTTGATCCTGACAACAAAGACATGGTATGTAGATTACATAAAACCTTATATGGATTGAAGCAAGCACCAAGAGCATGGTATGAAAGACTGCATACTTACTTATTAAGTATTGGATTTGTTAGAACAAGTGAAAACAACAATCTATATGTGAAAGGTGATACTGATGACACTATTATCATTGCTGAAATATTTGTTAATGACATTATCTTTGGAGGCTCAGATCTTGTCTGCAAGGCATTTGCTAATGAAATGCAAAAGGAATTTGAAATGTCAATGTTCGGAGAGATTAAGTTCTTTCTTGGACTACAAGTGATTCAGCAGAGTGATGGGATATTCATCACACAATCTAAATACATAAAGGAAGTACTGAAGACGTTTGGCATGGAAGATGCTAAACCTATAGGAACACCAATGGCTACTGGATGCAAATTGACAAAGGAGGATGAAACTACTAAGGTAAACTAGACACCTTACCGATCTATGATTGGTAAGTTAATGTACATAGTTCACAGTAGGCTAGATATAGCACATGTTGTAGGAATTGCTGCAAGATTTTCTACTAATCCTATAGAATCACACATGATAGCTACAAAAAGGATCTTAAGATACTTGAAGAAGATAGAAAATTATGGATTATGGTATTCTAAGGAAGGGAGTTTGAACTGAATGTTTACACCGATGCTGATTGGGCTGGAAATGTGGATGATAGAAAAAGCACCACCGGAGGAGCATTTTTCTTTGGTGAAAGACTTGTGACCTGGACAAGTAAAAAGTAGGCTTGTATTTCTTAGTCTATAGCTGAAGCAGAGTATGTTGCTACTGCTACTAACTGTTCGAACATTGCATATATCAAACAAGTGTTGGAAGGAATGAATGAGGTAATCACTGACTCGGTGATTATATACTGTGACAACACTAGTGCTATTAATATTTCAAAGAATCCTATGATGCACTCTAAGATAAATCATATATCTATTAAGTATCATTACTTGAGAGAACAAGTGCAAGAGAAGCAAGTTAAGTTTGAATTTGTTACATCCAAAGAACAACTTGCAAATATTTTTACAAAACCCTTACCGAAGGACACATTTGAATACTTGAGGACTAGACTTGGGGTCTGTCCCCTGTCTATTGGTCACTAAGGTGATCTGTTTGTTGCATCATCCTACTTCTATCAAAAGATCATTCATGTTGATGCAGCATAGCTCACACTTTGAACCTTGTTCAAGGTTGTGATTAAGTTTGATAACTTGAACCGATGAGATATCAGTATATAGAGATGCAGAGGAAGTACTGAACACCATAGAGAGTTACTTGGCTACTACATAGTTGTTTGTTTATTTGTTTCTTTGGCATTACTATCAAAGGGAGAGATAAACAATATGAAATGAAAATGGGAGAGATAGACAATTATCTACAGAAGCAGGAATAGGAGAACTAAACTAAAAAGATCACAACTACAGAAAGGTAAAGTTGTATTACTTAATGTTGGTTCAGTAACGTAGTGATTAAACATATTAAGTCTATTCAACTTATAGCATTTGTTCATAAAGTTGTAGAATGTATGTTTGGTATGTGTATGGTACATTTCATATTACTTGAGTTGCCATCAATGCCAAAGGGAGAGATTGTTGGACTACAACTGATTTAGAATCTGATTGAAGGACCTATGATTGTAAGACCACTGAGAAGTTTCTGATTAGATATGTAATATGATTAAATCAGTATTATGTTGTCATTGATGTCAACTAGTTTGACAACACTTATCTTGTAAGTTACTACACCGAGACATCTGAAGAAAAGTGGAAAAGAGATGAAGAATAGAGAAATCTACATGAGGAAAGATGTACATGATAGATGAGGATAAGGAATACATTGAGTAACTTATTGATGAGTCTATGAATTGATGATATTGACTTTATTATGTTGCATTCATCTATAATGAAGTATAGAGCTGAAAGACACAAAGCAGTCCTATCGGTAAATGAAGCATTGTTAGTATACACTAACAGAGTGTAGTGTATACCAACCACAGTATTAATCGAGCAATGTTCACCGACACATTCTTTGTTAACCAAGTGAAACAGAATGAATTAAATGATTAGTTTAAGCTGATAGGAATGATGAGCTGGCAAGAGTATAACATCGAGGTAATAGATAATGTTTGTTACACAAATCAACGACTGACAACATTCAAAGAAGATCTAATGGAGAAGATTGAAATGTGTTATTGACACAAGTACCGAGAAAGTTTTAAGTGGAAAAATCTATGAATGTGATTAAGTGGAAAAATCTAATGGTGGAGAAGAAAATGATTTACTTGTCTATATAAGAGAATAGAATTTCTTTAGTAAGATGCCGAGGAGAAGAAGAAGCTGTAGGAATTTCGCGTGAACAAGCTTTCATGCATTCTGATCATACTGGTTAGTGAGAACCGAGTTGCAGAATAATTACTGAGCTATAAAGAGCTATTACTGATGGTCAGTAAGTTGATACAGTATTGAAATTGAAGTGAAATATTGATCAGAAGGATTTGTATGGACTAAATATTGATCTGTAATCTACAATTGAAGTTGTATTAAGGTAGGTCATTTTACTATTACATATTTAACAATTGTATATAGTCTAAATCTCTTAACCAAGTGGACTCTAAAAGTCTTATGATGTGTCATTCATAGAATGAACATTGTTATCCTATCAACCCATAGTGAATGTTGGATGTTGGATGATAACTTCTAGTCTAAAATCCTCTAACAAGGTCACACCTGACAGTGTG
This sequence comes from Chamaecyparis obtusa, assembly GCA_027943335.1. Lineage (NCBI taxonomy): Eukaryota > Viridiplantae > Streptophyta > Pinopsida > Cupressales > Cupressaceae > Chamaecyparis > Chamaecyparis obtusa. Next base: position 792,562 of record BSBK01002397.1, read on the forward strand.
TTTGTAACCTTTAACAGGGTTGGGTCTTAACTGACCTCACTTCAGAAGAGTGAACAATTTTGGGTTGCCGGTCCAAGGTGGTTTTTCCCTTTACAGGGTTTCCATGTTAAATATTTTGTGTTATGTGTTGATTGTGATATTTGTTTGTTATCATACTTTGCATGTTACATGGTAGATTTGATCGGTAAGTTGTTATAAGTATTAGACTGGTAATCGGTAAAAGCACAGACAGTGAGAGTTATTATTACTTACCAATGAGCAGAAAGTGAAAGAGATTTTTTTGAATTATATATTTTGTTTTGGAACACTGGATAATTGATTCACCCCCCTCTCAGTTATTCTAACACTGCCATGTGTCAACATCCTATGATCATGCATTATTTCTTTCTCCTTGTCATGCCAATCATGGGATCATGAGATCATGTCAACTATTACCATTGGGCTCGCATTTCATTTACTGCACATGCCACGTGCTGCCCTCTGACTCGTCTACCTTAACACCTTCATTCTCTATATTTTTCTACCTGTACATGAAAAATATTTCACCAATGTTTTTTAAATGCACTCCTTTACATTTATTTTGACCTTTACTTTACCCATACATATTATAATATTCCAATATTTCATTTTATTCACATTACTTCATTTGGGAATGCACAACCTTAGCCCCTTATAATTTTATGTTTATGCTCACATTCCAACATGGTAAACACTAGTCAACCTAATCCACTATCCATGACTACCATGTGGCAGATTCTAATTAGCCCTCAGATCCACCTCTACAACACCTAGCACACACATCAACTAGCACATCTCCTTTCTCACCAGTTGACTCTACCACACATCAACATTCCATGATCCCATAATGTTTTCTCTCTCCTTAGCATGTTGATCATGGGATCATGCGTCCTGTCACTGTTAGGAAAACATTCAGTTCATCCACACTCCCCATGTGTCAAAATACCAAAAATATTTTCAACTTTTTGTCAACTGAGATCATGAGACCATGAGAATTTAACACCTAGCACTCTTGGACCTACAATCCACTTACCTCCTGCAATCTCTGATGGATGATGTTGTACTTTAAAATTTTCACTTTGGAATTTAAAAATTTCCCTTACTTTGCTTCCAATTCTGATTATTTTCACTCCAATTGTCAATTCTCTACTCTAAAGTGTGGGCCCCAGTCTTCCCTTTGGGATTTTGAGGTTTCACTTACTTTGCTTCTATTTATGATCACTTGCACCCCGAGCATCAAATATACATATTAAAGTACTTAGCATATCCTTGTACTTAGCATATTTCTCCTTCTCACAATTACAACTTCAGAATATTTGGGCCTCATTCTTCTTTTTGGAGTTTTGGGATTTCCCTTACTCTGGTTCTGATGCAAGAGCATCTTGGGTCCTTGGCAATCTTGTGTCACCAAAAAGATGATTTAAGTTTTCTCTTTTTCTTGGTTCTTTCTTTGACCGAGTTGGTTCGATGTTGCTCAGTTTCCTTTGTTTACCGGTGTTGGTTGGTTATCTCTCTGACACTCGATGAATTTCCCTCGCACTCGGTGATGCTTGTCTGGCACTCGATTATCCTTGCTTATCAAGTTGTTTATTTTGGATTTCTATTGAGGCTGACTCTTGCAATTAATTTTGATCACATATTTAATGTTGGTATCTATCATTGGGAAGTGTGTGGACCTAGATCTAGTCATTCCTTTCATTGATGGTGGATCTAAAGGTCGACTTGTTTGGTAGTCTCTTGTATAAATATAGTTGTTTGGTTAGAGTTTTGGAGTAAGTTTTAGGAGATCAGAGATAGAAGCTAGAAGATTAGAGATTGTTGGCAGATCCTCACATGTTTGAGGACTTTTGTACTTGATTATAATATCTGGCCTAAATTGGGAAGGCCTTATAGCCCGACATGTATGAATCAATTTGAAGATAATATATGAACAATATCCTACATTCTCTCTCTCACTTGTTGTGTTGTTACTTCTACGTGTTGTTCTACAAGGTGGATCTAGTTAGGGTGTGTCTTTGGCCCCTCTCCCCATCCTCCCTTATGTCAAGTGGTATCAGAGCAAGGTGAGATCTGGATCTAGGTTTGAAGGTTCCTTCTTGTCAAGCCCTAGTTGATTTGTTGTGGGGTAGTAGATTGTGATCTGACCTACAATTGCAGATGGTTTTCAAGATGGTTCGTAGGAGGTGAGATGCGGATCTAGGATTGGCAGAAATGTTGAGACAACTTGTTGCTAGGTTAGAAGCTATTGAAATAGCCCACAGAAGAGGAAGACATCTTGAAGATGTTAGTGATGATGAAATTGAGGAAGAACAAGGTGATGTAGAACCTGCACCTATGATGGATCAGGGTGAGGAAATATTGTTGAAGGCTTTGACAAATCTAAAGTCTACACCACACTTTAATCCTCCTGAGTATAGAGGAAAATTGGATTTTAATGAATTGATGGACTCGATCTGTGAGATGGAGAAGTACTTTGAGTATGAAAATGTACCTGAGGAAAAGAAGGTGAAAATTTCAAGCACAAAGTTGAAAAGTCATGCATCCTTATGGTGGGAACATCTGCAGTTGGATAGAAAGAGGAAAGGTAAAGAAAAAATCAAGGTATGGAATAAAATGGTGAATAAATTGAAAGGAAAGTTCTTACCTTGTGATTATCAGATTAACCTAGTTAGGTGAATGCAAAGTTTGAGGCAGAAAGATAGCTCAGTAAAAGAATATATTGAGGAATTCTATAGATTAGATATCAGATCTAGATATGATGAACATGATGTGGAAAGAATTGCTAAATACCTGAATGGTTTGAGAGTTTCCATCCAAGAAGAAATCAATTTTGTCAAATTGGAGATCATTGAAGAGGCTTATGGAGAAATTGAACAAGAGACATGAGAAAAGAAAAAGAGGTAGAGGTGGTAGATCTCATGGTGAAAATAGTAGATCTGAACCTAAAAAGACAAGTCTGGATAAAGGAAAGACTTAGTGGAAAGGTGAAAGTTCATCTAGAGGAAGAGGCAATAAGTACCATGATGGTTATAATAGAGGTGGTTTCTGAGGAACTTGCTACAATTGTGGAGAAGAAGGACATAGATGTTTTGAGTGTACACATGCAAGTAAGAAGGCTGGTAATAGTAAAAATGCTTTGGTGCAAGAAGAGTCACCGGATGAACCTGAGAAGGAAAATAACTTGATGGTAAGGAGAGAACTTTTGAGTGAAAGAAATAAGGAAGATCTGGTAAGAAAAAGTTTGTTCAAGACCAAATGTAGAGTTTTTGATGAAGTTTGGAAGGTTATCATTGATAGTGGTAGCTCAGAGAATTTTTCATCTGAGGAAATGGTTACAAAGTTGCAGTTGAAAAGATTGGAACATCCAAAGCCCTATCAAATTTCATAGATCAAGGATGAGCATACACTCTTGGTAAGTGAACAATGTTATGTGAATTTGAAGATTGGAAAGTACTATGATAAGGTGTTGTGTGATATCATTCATATGGATTGTTGTCATATTTTATTGGGTAGACCTTGGAAATATGATAGACATTCTATATATGATGGGAGATTGCATAAATATACTATTTGGGCTGATGGAAGAAAATAAATCATGTTACCTTTGATTGAAGAACTTGTTAGTAATGTTTGCACATCTGTGAAAATTCTCTTGATGGAAGGAAGAAAGTTTGTTAAGGATTTGAAGAAGAATGATGTATGTTTTGTTGTGATTCCTAACAAACCGAGTAAGAAAATAGAGGATAGCATACCTGAAGAGATTGATAAGTTACTCACCAAGTATAGTGAAATTATTTTTGATAATGTACCTGATGGTTTTCCACTGAAAAGAAGTATTGATCATTGCATGGATCTAATCCTTGGAGCTAGTTTACCAAATAAGGCACCACATCGGTTGACAGCTACCAAGAATAAGGAATTGAACTGACAGATTCAAGAATTATTATAGAAAGGTTTGATTAGAGAAAGTTTGATTCCTTATGCAATACCTCTTGTATTGGCACCTAAGAAGAATGGAGAATTGTGAATGTGTACTGATTCCAAAGCAATCAACAAGATATAGTGAAACATAGGTTTCCCATACTAAGAATGGATGATATAATGGATAGTTTGACTGGAGCAAAGTATTTTACCAAAATTGATTTGAAAAGTAGGTATCATCATATCAAAATCAGAGAAGGTGATGAATGGAAGATTTCTTTCAAGATAAAAGAAGGTTTGTATGAGTGGTTGGTTATGCCTTTTGGTTTAACTAATGCACCGAGTACTTTTATGAGGTTGATGAATGAAGTTTTGAATAAATTCTTGGGTAAGTTTGTGATTGTATACCTATATGATATTCTGATATACAGTAAGACTAGATAAGAACATTTTTTGCATGTTAGACAAGTACTACAAAGATTGAAAGAGGAAAAGATGCTGATAAATTTGAAAAAGTGTTCATTCATGAAAGAGGAGATTGTGTATTTGGGATTTGTGATTTCAACTGATGAATTGACGATGGATCCTCAAAAGGTTGAAGCTATTTTGAATTGGCCTACACCTAAGAGTGATAGTGAGGTAAGATCATTTTATGGTTTGGCAAGTTTTTACCCAAAGTTCATTAGGAATTTCAATTTGTAATGCTATGACTGATACAATGAGAGGAGCTAAAAGAGAATTCAAGTGGACAAATGGAGCTAATAAAATTTTTGAGACTCTAAAGCGGAAGGTTGCTAAGTTGCCTGTGTTAGCATTGCTTGATTTCAATAAGGTATTTCAATTGGAATGTGATGCAAGTGGAAGTGCAATAGGAGCTGTATTGAGTCAAGATGGTAAACCTGTTGCTTTCTTTAGTGAAAAGTTGAATGATGCAAGAAGAAAATATTATGTGTATGATCAAGACTTCTATGCTATTGTTCAAGTACTGAAGAAATGGAGACATTGTTTGATACCGAGTGAATTTGTATTCTATACTGATCATAAAGCTTTACATTATTTGGGTAGTCAGAATAAGTTGAATTAGAGACATATGAAATGGGTTGAGTATTTGCAGAGCTATACATTTGTGATAAAACATAAGAGTGGAGTCACTAACTGAGTTGCTGATGCATTGAGTAGAAGAAGATCTTTGATGACTAAGATGAGAATTGAAGTTCTTGGATTTGATGACATGAGAGATTTGTATGAAACTGATCCTAATTTTTTTTAGTAGTGGAGAAAGTGCATAGCACCTATTCAAGATTAATAGAGTACAAAATGGGAAGAATATTTCATTCAAGAAGGTATGTTGTTTAAAGGTATTAAGTTGTGTATACCGAGAGGACCAATGAGAAATAATTTGATAAAGGAGAAGCATAGTAGTGGTTTGGCTGGACATTTTGGTATTGATAAAACATTGAATTTTCTTAAGGAGAAATACTTTTGGCCACACTTGTATAAAGATGTTCAAAAATTTGTGAAAAGTTGTGGAATTTGTCAAATTGCAAAAGGAGTAAGTTAGAATATTGGATTGTATACACCAATTTCTATTCCTGATAAACCTTGGATTGATATCAGTATGGATTTTGTTCTTGGCTTACCAAAGACAATGAGAGGCAATGATTCCTTATTTGTTGTTGTGGATAGATTTTCTAAAATGGCACATTTTATACCTTGTAGAAAGACAACAGATGCAATACATATAGCAGATCTTTTCTTTAAGGAAATTGTCAAATTGCATGGATTACCAAGGAGTATTATCTCTGACTGAGACAGTTAATTTGTTGGGTACTTTTGGAAAACTCTTTGGAGAAATTTAGGCATCGAGTTGAAATATAGTTCTAGATTTCACCCACAGACCGATGGACAGACATAAGTTGTGAATAGAAGTTTGGGTAATCTTTTGAGATGTTTAGTTGGAGACACACCGAGTAATTGGGATTCTACGTTGGCACAAGCAGAGTTTGCATATAATAATTTAGTGAATAGAAGTACTTTCAAGTCACCTTCTGAGATTGTAAATGGCATACATTCAAGAGGTATATCAGATTTGAGGGACATTGCTGATGAAAAAAAGAGAAGTGCTGAAGGAGTAAAAAAATTTTAGTACATGAAGACATTGCATGAAGATGTGAAATATAAGTTGGACAAAAGTAACTAGAAATACAAAGACAGATCGAATAGATCAAGAAGACATAAGACTTTTTTAGTTGGTGATGAAGTGATGGTTCATTTGAAGAAAGGTAGATTTCCTATTCAAACATATGGGAAGCTGAAAATGAAGAAGTTTGGACCTTGCAAGATTTTGAAGAGATTTGATAGTGGAAATGCATATGAGATTGAGTTACCCGATGACATGGATATATCACCTATTTCCAACATTGTTGATTTATATGAATATCATGAACCAGATGAAGAAATGATAGTACTGAATGATTATCCTAAGATATAGAGAGAAGAAGTTGAGCATATTTTGGAGCAAATAATTGGCAGAAGTACAAGAGGAAAATAGTATATGGAATATGTGGTAAAGTGTAAGAATAGACCGATTGAAGACAATTCATGGATTTCACAGTCTAAGTTGGATACAACTTGAATCATACCTGTTGAATGATTTAGAGAATCATTTTCAAATAACCCTAGGTGTCTGATGCAGGAGCATCTCGAGTCCTTGGAAATCCCGTGTCACCAAAAAGATGTTTTAAGTTTTTTGTGTTGCTTGGTTCCTACTTTGATCGAGTTGGTTCGGTGTTGCTCAGTTTTCTTTGTTTACCGATGTTGGTCGGTTATCTCTCTAGTGCTCGGTGATGCTTGTCTAGTGCTCGATTATCCTTTCTTACCGAGTTGTTTATTTTGGATTTTTGTTGAGGCTGACTCTTGCAATTAATTTTGGTTGTGAATTTAATATTGGTATCTATCATTGGGAAGCATGTGGACCAACATCTATTTGTTCCTTCCATTGATGGTGGATCTTAAGGCCGACTTGTTCGGTAGCCTCTTGTATAAATATAGTTGTTTGGTTAGAGTTTTGGAGTAAGTTTTAGGATATCAAAGATAGAAACTAGAAGATTAGATATTGTTGGAAGATCCTCATATGTTTGAGGATTTCTGTACTTGATTGTAATATCTGGCCTAAATCGGGAAGGCCTTATAGCCTGGCATGTATGAATCAATTTGAAGATAATATATGAAAGATATCCTGCATTCTCTCTCTCACTGGTTGTGTTGTTGCTTCTGGGTGTTTCTCTACAAGTTGGATCTGGTTAGGGTGTGCCTTTGTCCCCTCTCCCCATCCTCTTTTGCACTAGGTTCTATTTCCAATCATTAGCACTGGGCCATAACCTAATGAAACTTCCCTCTTAGCTGACACTAAAACTGATCAAAACATACATATGGCACATAGAAACTGACAAACATATAATTTTATGAACATAGATTAATCTTGTGAAATGACATCTCATGACTGTCTCTGGGGATGAGAGATTTAGATCTTTGAAATTTCCAATTTCATTTTTCCCGCAACTAGGGATGTTAATAAATAATAGTCTGCACTCCAAAAAGATCTGATAAAAATATCAAATGGACTCACGGGAGGTAGCGGCTTGGCACATTGTCACATCAAGATATCAATATTATAAAACAATGATTGGGATCTCATGACAGTCTGTAGGATGAAAGATATTCATTCCTCCAAATGACTACTATAGGTGCACTAACTAACAAATGAAAGAAACTAAACAAATTACATTTGGAATGGCCTTGGAAAACTAGGAAAATGGATTCATGAAACACTAAAAATGTATACCAGGAATATTTTTCATGTTTAGAAAGAAGAGGTGCACTTTAATTTCACTCATCAATTATAGATCCTAAAATGTAAGACCTCAAAGTGGGCTACATGAAATTCTTGATTAAGTACAAAGTGCAGAATTTCTTAAAACCCCTTCAACTGGACATATGTAGAATGGGTCTAAACTGACTTTGGGGGTCTTAAAAAGGAAGCTTATCCTACTTCATATGAATGTAACATCTCCACTAATCAGTAATTTATGAAAAACAACAAGTCTTAAAATTTGCATTTACAAATTTGACCTATTTAACTTGTTTCACACTTAGGCAAGAATTCAAATTGCAAGCTAGGTAGAAATGATTCTTTACAAAACCACTTCAATCTGCAAACTAGGGACTAAGAATGAACAAATGAGCTAAAAAAAATGTGGGGGACATACCTATCTCACGATAAATCATGAAAATTTCAAGGTATTTGAATGCATGAAGGATAGAACAAGGCACTAACTCAAAATTTCAAAGGGATGCTTCACAAAAAATATGGTAATCTCAAGAATTTGAGAGTACCAACTGTACCAACCTACACAAAAAGGGTGATAGAACCTATGGTAGGGAAATAAAAATCATCATACACCTTAACCATAACATCAAATTTATAATATGTATCATGATGTAACTTTCATGTAAAAATATGTTCTTTGATAGTAACATTCACCATATATATTGGGTCAATAAGCACTCCTTGTGAGAGTTTTCCTTTAATTTTTGTAGTAATTTATAGGGGTCAATAGGGTCCATTAATAGTTTCATTGGAATCAAAGATAATGTGAGGTCCAGGCTCATGTTTAGGCTTCTCAATAAGGTTCAGAAAATTGTTGGCCTCATCACAGACTTCATTAGCTTTTATGTTTTCATTTTTGTTAGGCTAAAAAACATTGTTGGAATGACAAGGAGAGGGATTGGTGAATATTTGAAATATTTGGTTCAAAGGTGCTATAGATTTTTGATGCAACAACATCCTTAGGTCATTGGAAATCTTACATCACCCAAAAATATTTTCCTTTCAGTTTGTGCTTGTTAGCAAGTTTCTGTGTTTTTAGTGGCATTCCTTGGTTTTGGATCATTTTATATTACAGACCTCAAGGTATTCTCTGGACATCATGTTTTACTTATGTATGGGTTTACACCTCAGTCTGATAATTTGTAGTGGAGATATTCTAGATTCTTGTTTAGTTTTATATGTTCTTCATGTTTTAATGGTCAGTCAAAGTTTTTTGATCTCGCAAAGCAATTTCCCATTCGACAAAGCTTTGTGGATCATATCATGATGTTATTTGATCTTTGGATGACATCTCTCTTGGATCACATGTCATTTCAACATCTTGGCATTGATATCTTATGATTTGGGTCCATACTTATATTTTGGTATTATTTTTTCTTTTTATTGGAAAATGTGATAGATCTGGGTTGACATATGTGTTGCGAAGGTTCTATATATTGAGGCATTTGATCTTTGTTTAGGAATATCTCAGTGGAATAACCTTGGGAAGGTTAATTCTAGGTTTTAGATTTGTATTTCTATTGTAATCAGGCATGTATGTTGAAAGAATGTAAGCTACATGTTTCATGCTAATTCAACGTAAATTATTGAATCAGTGATAATGTGAATGTGTGATCTTGAGTTGTTAATTTCTGCTATGTTGACTCAGGCTACATGGTTTGGACTATCTCAATTGGGGAAACTCCTACCATGAATGAATCAAGTGGTATTAGAGAAAGATTCATTTTTGTAATGCAGATTTGAGTTCCTAATCCTGTGAAGTCATTAATAAGTTAGATGTGGGGTGGAAAAGTGTGGATCTAACCTGCACTGACCAAGGACTTGCATGAGGTGGTTAGGAGAGGATTTTTTGCTAATAGTTGAGTTATTTTGGTATCCCTTTGATGAATTGATTCCCATGAGGAGGCAATTTGTAATGGTTTTTCAATAGATCATTGATTTAGAGGCAATTGAGACCTTGTAGCCAAATGGATGAGTTGAGGTATTTGCACTTGAAGCTTGGGAGAGATTTTTCTAAGAAGCACTTCCATGTTAAGAACATTTATCCCTCTGAGTAAGTGGTTTGGGGTCATGTTAAGCACCTTGAATAGGTCTTTGCATAGATCTAGCTTTTCTCCCTGTTCTACTTCTCTCTCCACCTATTTCCAACCTGTTTCTAGCACCTGGTCTTGAGAATTTTAGATCTATGACCTCAAGGTCAAGGTCAACCTCCTAGGTCAAGGTCAACATCGACCTTGACCTAGGGTAGAGTTGACCTCGACCCTGAACCTGGGTCCAATTTTCAAGTTCCAAAGGTTTCGGGATGTCGGGCTTCAGAAAGTTTTATTTTCTCACTTTCGAGTTGGCTGTTTCAGATTTTAGAATGGTAAACTCTTAAATTGCATTTAATCTAGGTCCATATCTAGGGTTTAAGGTTAATTGGGATTTAATTCTCCAATTTTAGCCTCTCTAGAAGTTTGTGCCCTATATCACTATAGAAGGAGGCCTTCCTCTCTCATTTCAATCCATCTTTCAATCCAAAATCAAGCAACTTCATGATCTCATCTCATAATCTCTCAAGTGCTCTCAATTAAGAAGATCAAGCAAGCATTTCCAAGGAAGCATTCAATCCATCATCTCCATTCAAGTTCTCCATTGAAGATCAATGATTCAAGCATTCAAGCCTTTAAAGGGATTTGGTTCAAGCATTCAAGATTCATCATTCAAACCCTAAATTTATCCATCATGGTGGTGTGATCGTCCTTCAAGATCCTTTGTTCATCTTCAAGATCCATTCATTCTTCCCTCGAGGTGGATTCCAAGCATAAAATCATGGAGGTTTTGATTTACATTTGTTAATTTTTTGTTCAAGCTTTCATATCAACATACTCGTTTACATTTGAAATATAATTGCACATCTATTGAATATCATAGCTTCATTGTTAGATCTACTTCTACTACTTGGTAGCATTCTCTATTTCAATTCCATTATTAAGGTTGATTCCAAACCAGGGTTTGACTAAGGAAAACCCCTCATCCAAACAACAAACACCATTTTTCTTGCAGGTACATGTATAGGACAATGAATTGCAGTTCAGATCTGGATACCCTTTTTGGCGAACTTTCAAGATCTATGAACATAATTTTTGTTAGAGCTATTTTGGGTCAAGTTCAACCTTGAATGGTTGGTAAGATTGTGCCCCAATCCTGAGGTCAAGATTGACCTGGCTCTAGAAAGACAAAAAAAATTTTAGTTTTTTCTATCTTGGCATTTCTAGTCCAGAGCAGGTTGCAGAATCTCCCAAAACCAAACATAGACATCAGAAAATAGTGATTTTCACATCAGCCTCTTTTCAAGATAAGTATTCATGTTTTATTAAGTTTGTACGTCCATAACATTTTCCATCATATATTTACACTTTGTTATCACATACTCTCCACTACACACACAAAACACAGATATAAAAATATATCCTAGATATATTTTTATATCTTACAGAAGGATAAACCATAGAAGGATAGAGAAAATGATGGAAGACTTTAAAACTTAGATGAGGAATAATATTAGAAATGCATTGGTTAGATTATAGAGAAATTCTAAGACAAAAAAATAATATGAAGAAGCTATTGAAGATATTGAGATTGAAGAAACTCGGGTGGTTATAGATGAAGAATGATTGTTGAGAACTATAACAAAAGTAAGAAAAAGTGATAGAATGGAGGTTTCAAATTTTTTGGCTCATTACACCTAGAGGATTTGATAGATTGGATAAGAGAGTTGGAAGAATAATTTGAGCTTAAGGATATAAGAGATCTGAAAAGGGGTTGGTTAGCACAAATTAAATTGAAGGGTCATGATTCCTTATGGTAGAAATAGTTTCATAGGATAGAGAGGAGAATGGTGAAATCAAGATTACTAGGTGGAGGCAAAATGGTTAGGAGCTTGAAGGCTAAATTCATTCTAGAGGATTATAAATTTGAATTGTTCAATAAATTGTGAAATTTGAAGCAGGACATGAGTGTATAAGAGTTTACTAAGGAGTTTTACAAGATGACAATCAAATATGGAAACTAAGAGATATCTAAGAAGAATGTGGCTAGATATATTATATGGAAACTAAGAGATATCTAGGAAGAATGTGGCTAGATGTATTAATGGTCTATGATTGAATATTTAGGATGAGATGAGTATGTTGAGGATTAATTAAGTGGAGGATGCTTATCAATATGCACTAAAGGTTGAAGATAAGGTAAAGAGGAGATGACAGAGAGGAGGCAACAGAGTAATCATAGAGGAAAGGAGAAACAAGTGAGTATAAATGGAAATGAGAAGAAAATCCTTGAAGATGAGTCAAAATGTAAGTGGGGTAAAGAACCTAATCAGAGGATACAAAGAAAAGGGAGTAGTAGCAAGGAATTCTTATGTAAATTTTTCAAATGTGGAGAGAGTGGATATAGAGCTTATGAGTGTCCTAAGGGATCTAGAAAAATCTTGGGTAAAAAGAATTGTGTGGAATGTGAGGAGAAGGTAGTTGAGGCACTTGAGGAAAGCATGGTGGAACCTGATATGGGAGAAACTCTTATGCATAGGAGACTTTTGATAAGGTAGAGTAAGAAGGAATTTGAAGCTTCTCAAAGGAGGAATTTGTTTAAGACTATATGCAAATCAAGAGGTAAGTATTGTACGGTTATTGTGGATAGTGGAAGTACTGATAATTTGGTATTAGAAGAGATAGTACAAAATATTGGCTTGAAGAGGCTAAGGCATCATAGTCCTTATAGGATAAGTTGGTTTCAGGATAATCATATGGTGGAGGTGAAGGAGAAGTATTTGGTAAACTGAACATTTTTCCTTTTAGAGATGAAGTATTATGTGATGTTATTTCTATGAGTGATTTTCATGTTCCATTGGGTAGGCCTTGGAAATTTGATAGGGGAGCTATCCATGATTGTAGAAGAAACTTAGTCAAAACAGAGAAGGACAGACAAAGATTTACTTTGGTTCCCTTGAAGGAAGAGGGGAAGAGTACAAGGAACTTGAGCATTGTGAAGAGTTTCAATGTTGAGAAGTAGAATGCAGAGGTTATGCTGAAGGAAGGCTTAGATTTGAAGAAGGATCTTGCAATTAGATCAAAAAAGAAGGTACTACAAAGTGACATAGGTAAAGTTGAACAGAAGAAGAATTTGATAGAGTCTTGTAGAAGAGGTAAATAAGATGTGTGGAAGAAAATAGATGGTGGTAAGAGACCTTTACTACCTTATGTTGATGTGAAGTATGAAAGATAAAATGTAGACTAGAAGATGTTAAGGGATCTAATAGAAGACAAATGGAAGTTAAGAAGGAAGAAAGTTGCAAATAAAAAGGATATTTGGATCAAGAATGAGAATGAGGTTTTTGTGCTGAATCCTTTGATATGTTCATAAGTTCCTTTTATGAAACATCTTCTTCTCACTAGGGGTGTCTGATGCAGGAGCATCCTTGGGTCGTTGGCAATCTTGCATCACCCAAAAATGTTTTCCTTTTAGTTTGTTCTTGTTAGCTAGTTTTTGTGTTTTTAGTGATGTTCCTTGGTTTTGGATAATTTTCTATTGTGGACCTTAGGGTATGCTTTGGACATCATGTTTTACTTATGTATGGGTTTTCACCTCAATCTAATACTTCATGGTGGAGATATTCAAGATTCTTGTTTGGTTATGTGTGTTCTCTGTGTTTTAATGGTCAGTCAGAGTTTTTTTTATCTTGTGAAGCAATTTCTAAATCAACCAAGCTTTGTGGATCATATCATGGTGTTCTTTGATCTTTGGTTGGTGTATCTCTTGGATCATGTGTCATTTCAACATCTTGGCATCAAGATCCTTACAATTTGGGTCCTGACCTATATTTTGGTATTATGTTTTCTTGTTCTTGGAAAATGTGATAGATCTAGGACGAAATATGTTTTGCAAAGGCTCTATATATTGAGGCATTTGATACTTTTTAGATAGCTCTCAGTAGAATAACCTTGGGAAGGTTAATTATAGGGTTTAGATCTAGATTTCTATTATAATCAGGCATGTATGATGAAAGATTGTAAGTAGCATGTTGCAGGCCTATAATCCTTGAATCAGTGATAATTTAAATGTGTGATTTTGCATGTTTCCAATTCATTGTTGGGTAATTGTTGATCTTGAGTTGTTGATTTCCATTGTATTGACTTAGGTTGTATTGTTTGGAACATCTCCATTGGGGAAACTCCTACCATGGCTGCATCAATTTTTTTTCTTCATCATTACACCTTCCATAATTATGGTATTAGAATAAATAATATCTTGGATAATACATTTTTATCTAAATCAATTTTCAGTATCATGAATAGTTTGATGATGGTATTGGAAAAAGGTTTTGGGGTCAAAAGAAGTTGGAAAAGGTTTGGCGGTATTGATAGGTTTGATAGGGGGATTTTTAACACATTATAATTATTCAACTTAAGTATAATATTATGCAAAGATTTAGAAAGTGGAGTAAAAGTGTGACGCATAAAGGTCGATGATAATGAAGCTACACCTAATGTTGTGGCTACCACTACTGTGTCAAGATGATTTAAAAAGATATTATTAATCTTGATGAATCTTCTATTATCATTTTGGAACTTTTTAAATGATTGTTAAGCGACATCATTCTTATTAACTAGAGAAAATGATGAGGGTGATGATGAACTACAACTGATTTAGAACACTGAATGAAGAATCTGTGATTGAAAGATCACTAAGGAGTTGTTGATTAGCTATGCAAGATGATTAAATTAGTATTATGTTGTCATTAATGTCAACTAGCTTGACAATACTTCTCTTGTAAGTTACTATACTGACACATTTGAAGAAAGGAGAAAGAGATGAAGAACAAAACTATCTACATGAGGAAGAATTATATATCAGATGAGGATAAGGAATACACTAAGTAACTTGTTGATGAGTCTATGACTTGATGAAATTGACTTTATTATGTTGCATTCATCTATGATGAAGAATAGAGCTGAAAGACACAAAGTAGTGTTGTCGGTAAATAAAGCATTCTAGTATACACCGACGGAGTGTAGTGTATGCCAAGCGTAGTGTTAACTGAGCTTGTGTTCATCGATGCATTTCTTTGTTAACCGACAAAAATAGAAAGGAATTAAATGATCAATTTAGTTGATAAAGTGATGAGCTGTGAAGCATATGAAATCGAGGTAATAGATAAAGTTTGTTATGAAGATCGATGACTAACATAATTCAAGAAGGATCTAATGGAGCAGATTGAAACATGTTACTGACACATCAGTCGAAGAAGGTTAAAGTGACAAAATCAATGAATAAGATTAAGTGACAAAATCTAATGGAGGAAAAGAAAATGATTTACTCATCTATATAAGAGACATTGGTTTCATTGTTGAAAGAAGCCAGAAGAAGAAGAAACTGCAGAATTATCACGTGAACAAGTTTTCATGCATTTTGATCATATTGGTGAGTAAGAACCGAGCTATAGAACAATTACCGAGCTACAGAGAGTAATTATCGATGATAGTAAGTTGATATAGTATTGAATCTGAAGTGGTATATTGATCAAAAAGATTTGAATGAGCTGAACATTGATCTGTAAACTGCAATTGAAGTTGTTTCAAGGTAGATCATCTACTGTTACATATTTAACCATTGTACATAGTCAAATCTCTTAACCGAGTGGACTAAGAAAGTCTTTTGATAGTTCATTCATAGAGTGAACATTGTTATCCTATCAACCCCAGAGTGACTGCTGGTTGGATGATAACTTTTGGTCTAAAATCCTCTAACAAGGTCACACCTAACAGTGTGTTTGTAAACCTTTAACAGGGTTGGGTCTTCACCGACCTCACTTCAGAAGAGTGAGCAATTTTTGGGTTGCTGGTCCTAGGTGGTTTTTCTCTTCACAGGGTTTCCATGTTAAATCTCTTGTGTTATGTGTTGATTGTGATATTTGTTTGTTATCATACTTTGCATATTACATGTTAGATTTGATCGGTAACTACTATAAGTTTTAGATTGACAATCGGTAAAAACACAGACAGTGAAAATATTTTATGTTTACCGAGTAGCAGAAGTTGAAGAATTTGTTTTGGATTATACATTTTGTTTTGGGACACTGGATAATTGATTCACCCCCCCTCTCAGTTATTCTAACTATTGGTATCAGAGTTGTGGTTGCTTAGAATAGAGTTTTAAGGACTCCAACAAAAAGGTCACAAGATGTATAAGACAGAAGTTCCAAAGCTGAACAAAGAGAACTTCGCAGTATGGCAAAGCTAAATGAAGTTGCACATATCTGGAATTGGGAATTCTACACTAGAACTGATGGATAATGGCTACATTGACCCAACACCAAGTCCCCTAACACTTGATCAATAACGGACATGCATGAACACAATATTACTATGATGGAACTTGATGCTTCCTGTACCGATGCTGAATTTGAAGACATTAAGGGATGCACAACTGCCAAAGCCATGTGGGATAAACTGACTCTAATATACAGTGGAGATGTGAATGTTAAGAGAGCCAGAGCAGAAAGCCTAAGAGGTTGAGTTGATGATATGAAGATGAAAGAAGGTGAGAACATTGTGCAATGCACAAATAGACTAAAAGAGGTAGTACATGCTATTAGAGCATCCAATGGAGTTATTGATGATGAAACAGTGATAAGCAAGATTCTCAAAACTTTGCTGCCAGTTTATGCAATCAAGATCTCTGTAATTCATGAAACAAGGGCTACATCCAACCTTACTCTTGACACACTGATTGGTAAGCTTACAACCTTTGAATTGAATAAATTTGACAATAGTGTTGTACCTTCTATTGAATCCTCTTTCATCTCCTCTTTGAAGATTGGCAAGTCTAGTAGCAGGAATGATAAGAATAATGATAGTGATAGTAATACCGATGATGAACTTGATGAGCTTGAAGCTCTTGTGGCCATAAGATTGCCCAAAGGTAAGGGAAGGTATAGAGGTAAGCCACCCTTAGCATGCTTTAATTATAAAGAATTTGACCACATTACTGATAGATGTCCAAATAAGAAAGATGATGATAGATCCAAAGATCGATCTGAAGGAAGCTATGGGAGAAGAGTCAATAGAGGCTACCAACACAACAACAGAGATAACCGAGATAGCTATGACAAAGGGAAAAATGTATGTTACATAGATGAAGAATTTGAATCTAAATCTGACACTGATGATGATGTAGAAGTAGTATTTGTTGCTATGAAAGATGATTCAGAGGAAGAAGAGAAACATGAAGAAACAACATTAATCTCTAAAGTAAGTAGAAATGATACATGGATCATAGACAATTTCTGTACACATCATATGACTGGTGATATAGAGAAATTTGATCTACTTGATGAATATGATGGAGGATCTGTAAGGATGGGAAATGATGCACCCTGTATGGTAAGAGGTAAAGGCTCACTGATGATTAATGATAGAATAAAATGTGAAAATGCATACTGGGTAGATGGACTAAACTATAATTTGTTAAGTGTGGCACAACTGAATAACTCAGGCCACCGACTTGCTTTTGAGAGCGGAAAGGTAAGAATCTATGATGATGGGGGAAGACTTTTCAGAACCGGTACACAATCCAGAGGTAATCTATTTTATCTTGATATTGATCAGTCTTCTTGTTTATTAATGAAGGATGAAGATGCATGGTTGTGGCATAAAAGGTTATGCCATGTGAACTTTGATAACATGATCAAGATTAGTAAGAGGAAAAGAGTTAGAGGGTTGCCTAACTTATCAAAACTAGATCATGCAATGTGTCATGAATGTCAGAAAGGTAAGATGGCTAAGTCTAGTTTTAAGAGCAAAGACTACTCAACAAAGAAGATACTTAAGTTGGTTCATACTGACCTATGTGGTCCTATGAGACCTTAGAGCTATTATGGTGATAGATATTTTATTCTTTTTGTCGATGACTATACTAGACTGATGACTGTTATGTTCTTGAAAGAGAAATTGGAAGCATTTAAGATGTTTAAGTGGTATAAGGCAAAGGTAGAAAAAGAGACTGGAAAAGAATTAAAATGCTTAAGATCTAATAGAGGAGGTGAATTTATCTTTGATGAATTTACTAATTTCTGTAATGAGCATGGTATTAAGATATAGGTCTCTGCACCGAGAACACCTCAGCAGAATGGGATTGTTGAAAGAAGGAATAGGTCAATAATTGATTGTGCTAGAAAACTAATGATACAAAAGAATGTTGCTCAGACATATTGGAGAGAAGCTATCAGTACAACTATATATGTGCTTAACCAAGTACAATTGAAGAAGGACACCAACTGGACACCTTATGAGCTATGGTTTGGACACAAACCTACTGTAAGTTATTTTAGGATTTTTGGAAGAAAACGTTTTATTCTGAAAGATGAGAGAAATGAGAAATTTGATTTTAAAGGTGATGAAGGAATATTCTTAGGATACTCTACTAAGAGTAAAGCATACAAATGTCTGAATAAGGTTACAAATAATATGATTGAAAGTGCTAATGTCCATGTTGATGAGTTTGATGACAAGAATATAGAAGAAAGAAAGGAACCAGAAGACTATGGTAGATTCACTTACATTGAACTTCCTGATTATCTACCGAAGTTGCAACCTATGATAACTGGTCAACAGGAAAATAACCCCAAGGAATAGGAAAGGGAAACTATCGAACAAGATGGAGCTACCGAGCAAGCACATGAAACTAAACAGGATGAACAAGAAAGGAGAAACTAAGTACTGGCTAGTAGACAGACAAGCTGGCATGCAGACAAGAAGCAAAACAAGACAAGGTACATGTCTAGTTTGTGAATTTGAACCAAAGAATGTGAAAGTTGTATTAGAGAATGAAGAATGGGTTAATACAATGAAAGAGGAAATAGAAAAAATAGAGAAGAACAAAACTTGGTCCTTAGTGCCCCAACCTAATGATAAGAATGTTATCGGTACTAAATGGATATTCAGAAACAAACTGAATGAAAATGGTGAAGTGACAAGAAATAAAGCGAGATTGGTATGCAAGGGATATGCACAGGAAGAAGGCATTGACTATGGTGAGACATTTGCACCTATTGCTAGATTGGAAGGATTTATAATGCTACTTGCATATGCTGCACACAAGAAATTTAAGGTTTATCAAATGGATGTGAAGTCATCATTTCTGAATGGTATACTTGAAGAAGAGTTCTACATAGAACAACCTGAAGGATTCGTTGATCCAGACAACAGAAACATGGTATGTAGATTACACAAAGCGTTATATGGTTTGAAGCAAGCACTGAGAGCATGGTATGAGAGGCTACATACTTACTTGTTAAGTATTGGATTTGTAAGAACAAGTGAAAACAACAATTTGTACATGAAAGGTGATACTGATGACACTATTCCTATTGCTGAAATTTTTGTTGATGATATTATTTTTGGAGGTCAAGATCATGTATGTAAATCTTTTGTTGATGACATGAGGAATGAGTTTGAAATGTCTATGTTCGGAGAGATTAAATTCTTTCTTGGATTACAAGTGATTCAACAGAGTGATGAGATATTCATCACACAGTCCAAGTACATAAAGGAAGTCTTGAAGACATTTGGCATGGAAGATGCTAAACCTGTGGGAACACTGATGGCTACTGGATGCAAACTGACTAACGAAGATGAAACTACAGAGGTAAACTAGACACTTTACCGATCCATGATTAGTAAGCTAATTTATGTAGTTCATAGTAGACTAGATATAGCACATGTTGTGGGAATTGTTGCTAGATTTTATACTAATCCTAGAGAATCAGACATGATTGCTACTAAAAGGATCTTAAGATACCTGAAAAAGATAGATGGTTATGGTTATTGTATCCTAAGGAAGGTAAGTTTGAGTTGAAGGTTTATACCGATGCTGATTGGGTTGGAAATGTGGATGACAAAAAAAGCACCACCAGAGGAGCATTCTTCTTTGGTGAAAGACTTGTAACCTAGACAAGTAAAAAGCAGGCTTGTATTTCTCAATCTACAACTGAAGAAAAGTATGTTGCTGCTGCTACTAATTGCTCAAACATTGCATATATCAAGCAAGTGTTGGAAGGAATGAATGAGGTAATCACTGACCCGGTGATTATATACTGTGACAACACAAGTGCTATTAATATTTCAAAGAATCCAATGATGCACTCTAAGAAAAAGCATATATCAATTAAGTATCACTACTTAAGAGAACAAGTGCAAGAGAAGAAAGTGAAGTTAGAATTTGTTACATCTAAAGAACAACTTGCAGATATCTTTACAAAGCCTCTATCGAAGGACACATTTGAATACTTGAGGACTAGACTTGGGGTCCGTCCCCTATCTATCAGTCACTAATGTGATCTGGATGTTGCATTAGCTTACACTTATCAGATGATCACACATGTTGATGCAGCATAGCTCACACTTTGGATATTGTTCAAGGTTGTGATTAAGTTTGACGAAATAAAACATATTGGGATATCAATATACAAAGATACAGAGATTGTATTGGACAACAGAGAGTTACTTAGCTACTACAAGAGCTGATTATTTATTTATTTCTTTGGCATTGTTGTCAAAGGGAGAGATAAATAATATGAAAAGGAAAGGGAGAGATATGCACCGATGAGAACTACCTAAGGGAGAGAATGACAAAGCTAGTATTTTTTTTTAATGTTGTTTAGTAACGTAGTGATTAAACATATTAAGCTAGGGAGAGCTTACATTACACAACATTTGATCACAAAGTTGTAGAATACATGTTTGGTATGTGTATGGTACATTTCATATTACTTGAGTTGCCATCAATGCCAAAGGGAGAGATTGATGAACTACAACTGATTTAGAACACTGAATGAAGAATCTATGATTGAAAGATCACTAAGGAGTTGCTAATTAGATATGCAAGATGATTAAATCAATATTATGTTGTCATTGATGTCAACTAGCTTGACAATACTTGTCTTGTAGGTTACTATACTGACACATCTGAAGAAAGGAGAAAGAGATGAAGAACATAAATATCTACATGAGGAAGATGTATATATCAAATGAGGATAAGGAATACATTGAGTAACTTGTTGATGAGTCTATGACTTGATGAAATTCTTTATTATGTTGCATTCATCTATGATGAAGAATAGAGCTAAAAGACACAAAGCAGTGTTGTCAGTAAATAAAGCATTCTCGTATACACCAACAAAGTGTAGTGTATACCGAGCGTAGTGTTAACCAAGCTTGTGTCCACTGACACATTTCTTTGTTAACTGAGCAGAACAAAAAGGAATTAAATGATCAGTTTAGCCGATAAAGTGATGATCTGTGAAGCGTATGAAATCAAGGTAACAAATAAGGTTTGTTATGAAGATCAATGGCTAACATAATTCAAGAAGGATCTAATGGAGCAGATTGAAATGTGTTACTGACACATCAGCCGAAGAAGGTTAAAGTGAAAAAATCAATGAATAAGATTAAGCGAAAAAATTTGATGGAAGAAAAGAAAATGATTTACTCATCTATATAAGAGACATTGGTTTCATTGTTGAAAGAAGCTGAAAGAAGAAGAAACTGTAGAATTATTGCGTGAACAAGTTTTCATACATTCTGATCATACTAGTTAGTAAGAACTGAGCTACAGAACAATTACCGAGCTACAAAGAGTAATTACCGACAGATAGTTAGTTGATATAGTATTGAATCTGAAGTGGTATATTGATCAGAAAGATTTGAATGAGCCGAACATTGATCTATAAACTGTAATTGAATTTGTTTCAAGGCAGATCATCTACTATTACATATTTAACCATTGTACACAGTCAAATCTCTTAACCGAGTGGACTAAGAAAGTCTTTTGATGTTTCATTTATAGAGTGAACATTGTTATCCTATCAACCCCAGAGTGACTGTTGGTTGGACGATAACTTCTGGTCTAAAATCCTCTAACAAGGTCACACCTAACAGTGTGTTTGTAAACCTTTAACAGGGTTGGGTCTTCACCGACCTCACTTCAAATGAGTGAACAATTTTTGGGTTGCCGGTCCTAGGTGGTTTTTCCCTTCATAGGGTTTCCACGTTAAATCTTTTGTGTTATGTGTTGATTGTGATATTTTTTTGTTATCATACTTTGCATATTACATGTTAGATTTGATTGGTAACTGGTATAAGTTTTAGATTGACAATCAGTAAAAACATAGACAATGAAAATATTTTATGTTTACCGAGTAGCAGAAGTTGAAGAATTTGTTTTGGATTATACATTTTATTTTGGGACACTGGATAACTGATTCACCCCCCCTCTCAGTTATTCTAACAGGTGATTCAAATTGTCTCACTTGAAGATGATAATTATGAATCACTACACACAATTGTTTAAAATATTTAAATTTAGAAAATAAAAACTTGTGTTTAATGTCTTTTTGTAAATTAGAAATGGAAATTCTTTGAGAATCAGCATTGGGCATGTGATAAGCACTTTTATTATGCAAATGTTTATATCTACCAATAAGATCAATCATTTTCTCTTTAACTCCTTATTTACAATGAATAAAATCAATTAAAGTAATTTAAGGACCAATATTATTTTGAAATTATTGCATGAATGCATTAGCCAATGTTTTAAAAGAGTCAATAGAACAAGGATGCAAAGAGAAATACCATTGTAAGGATTTATCTCTAAAGGCGTGAGAAAATAATTTTTCAATAAGTCTATGATCATTTGAAAAATCTCTACACAAGGCTTGAAATATTTTCAAATGAGTCAAGAGATTGCTTTTCCCATTATATATGTCCAATTGAGGAATTTCCATGTATTCAAGAATATTGGTATGGACAATGTCATGGTAAAGAGGGCTAGCTATGTCACATGTTGGAATGGTAAGCTTAAATTGGGTTAAAAAAATTAATTGTTATTGTAAACATGAGACACTTTGATCTAAATTGTTGATAGTGGGTTCAATGCATAAATTGGTATTGAAATTGTTTGATTGTGAAGGAGGTGCAATATTGTGAGAAGTTAGTGGAGTATTGAGGTAGGAAAGTTGAACATTACAGTAAGTGGGTAAAGGAGATGGTTGGAAAATACATGGAAGGCTGATGCAAAAGGGCATATATGAGTTTTGATTGATAGATATTCCTCCATAAATTACATGTATAGGATTGATGTTTTGCGTAGAGTTATCCATGATAGGTGGCATATATGTAGAAACATTAGACAATGATTTAGGTATATGAATGCAATTCAACTTGATTAATAGGATTAAAGAAGTTAAGAGCTTTGACACAACATTTCATAGGCATGACATTATTAGTAACAATATGAGAAATTTCATGCAACACTTCCTCACCATGTTCATCATTTCAAATCATTCTCCTAAATACTTCAATATTCAAGGGAATTTCCTCATTATTAGAGTATTCTTGACCCATCCATTGTTGAAGTTTATCCTACTTAAATTAGAAATATTTTTCAATTGGTCGGGAGATACTGCTTTTATAGAGTCATCGTCATTATGATAATTATGGGAAAAATGGTTCTAAATAATGTTAGGTAGTCATGTATAGGCATAAAGGTTTCACTTAAGTTCTCATGGAATATGCTAGTTGACTTGGGCTCTATGCCTTTAGTATTTTAAAATTTGGGAAGCCATAAGTCTATAACTTCTTCTCATATGGATATTAGATATAGGACTAAGGGTCATAAAACTCATGCACAAAGCTAGATATAAAAGAAATTACAAAACAATATAAATTTTAAATAGATTGATCAATTAACCATTGCATAGATAAAATATGATTACAAAATTGAACTATTAAAATGCATACAAATAACATCTAACGATACAAATAAGAAGCAAGAAAGATGTAAAATACATCAGGCTCATGAAAATATAATGTAGAGAAATAGGATTTTTGAGCTTTTGCAAACTAGCAAACTAGCAAACTAGGCCTATTTCCACTAAAATTATAAGGGTGGAGAATGGATCCACAAGACTCAATATCAAATCTAAATTAAAGCAATTGAGCACAAGGTGGGTCTAGTAGTCCTTATAGGAGAGTTAAAAATGATACTATAATTATGTAAAGTGAATATTGGATCTATAGGAATAAAGATGGGAAAATGAAGGTTTTCAGCATAAACTGTGTTACAGAAAATAGATATGTAGAAATTAGAGAGATTTGGAGATGAGAGGTAGAAAGGAATGTGTTGGTGAAATCTAGGCATGAATCAAGCAAACTATTTTTTCTTAGGGCTACCTAGATCTGGGAGTACCAAATATGGATAGAACTAGTAAATCTAAGATTAGGATGTTGCTCAAATATTCCCCCAAAAGTTTCATCATAAGTGTTTGGGACTATTTTCTCAAGGAAATCTAAACCCTATATTTTTTATATGAGAAAGTCTGATATGTAAGTCTTTGTCTCCTTAGTCTAAATCCAAATTTGTGTCTTCATAGATTATCACTTGTTACAAGTAGTGGTTGTCGTTTCACCAAAAGATTGATCTGTTAATGCCCGATACAACCACTAGACTTATAGAAGACACATGAGGCGGTTAAGCCATGTCACGAATCCTAAGGGGAGTGTTGACCATTTTGCCAACAATCTCCCCCTCGGCGTTACCCAATGAGATTTGAACCTATGACCAAGCTCTGATACCACTTGTTACAAGTAGTGGTTGTCGTTGTACCAAAAGAGCAACCTATTAATGCTTGATACAACCACTAGACATATAGAAGATACAGGAGGTGGTTAAGCCATGTCATGAATCCCTAGGGGAGCACTGACCATTTTGCCAACATCACTTGCATACAAAAAAAGATAAAATTGTTGGATTGATGGGAGTTTTCCTAGGTCAAACCCCACTTTTGGAAATAACCATGAAATTGAGATAAATTAAAATGGAAGTGTGCTATAACGTCATAGAGGTTAGATTTGAAAATTAAATTTCTTATAGCTTCACAAGTATTCTTTGTTTATAGGTCTTCATGAAGATATCAATGTTGACTTGTAAGGTTGACTTTATGAAAGGTTGATCATGGATTTTTCTATGAATGCTTTAAGTTTTGAACTTTACTTCTCATCTTCAATGCCTTGATGATGCTTGATCACTTACTCAATTGGATTGCATAAGATCCTTGAAATTGAATTCCATGCTTAGATTATGTTCTGAAATAAGGGGGGTAAGCCTGCTTTAATACCTCTCCCAACGAAATGTGTTTGTAATTTCAAAGTAGGGTGACACGGAGAAGGTGTTCCTTCTATTGCGATGTAGTTGCTAGTTGATTTAAATTTTGGCCCCTTTTATCAAGGCAAGGTCCTTCCAGGTGACCCTATCTTGGGACAAGGATGCCCCAAGTGGTCTAAACCTCTTGACTCTAGTACGATCAAGGACCAAAGGTCTAAAATACACTGGATATGTCTATTTTTTAGTCAGTGGGAGCATAATCAAGCATGATCAGGCATGGGAGGCCAAAACTATTAAAATGGGGCTTAAGTAAGCATGAAATTGTATAGGGATATAATTTATGGTGCTACATCAAGTGACACAATTTTCTCTCTTCATTTATTATAGTAATCTTAACCTAATAGTACCCTTGTTTCAAGTCCAACATTATGAAGAATCTCCCCTACCTAGCCATGAAAGAATTGTGCTATAAGTAATAGATATTTAAGTTTATGGTAAATACTTCAAACTCCTAAAATCTACACAACCTTAATGTTGTATTGTCCTTTAACCCAAAATTGATATTCCATAAGATAATCTTTGATGAATAAATCAATCATTCCCCTAATAAATCACTTTATTACTTCTTAACTTTTATAAGAATGTTCCAAATTTTGTTCTTATTTTGATACTTAAGATTTTAGTTCACAATATCATAAGGATTTATTCTCTTATCATATGACCAAAGCCCTATTACTTATGAGATTTTTCATGTGCTTTGTTTCATCAAGCTTCTATTTTAATAATGACTTGCTAGCTGGGTTTCATTCTTGTAAGTTGGTGGTTTAAACCTTTTATGTCACCTTGGTTTGCCAACCTTACTTTCTATTGAATAGATGTTGTCTATTTCCTTTTGTTTCGTTGCCATGGTTTTATTTTAATTTGGTGTCATAGTAAATTTTCCACGTGTCAAATTTATATTGCTTCACTATGAGCTTTCACATTACAAATTACACTTTGCATATATTATTAAGATCACGAGCTACTTGTGATGCCATGTGTCATTCGAGCTAACTTATCTTCTTTTGGTTCTTATGATATAGTTTTTCCCTTGATTTTATTGGTGCTTCCCTATTGGTTAAAAAATGCTTAGATACATGCATATATAAAAGACTTAGGAAGTCTTGTCATGTATGCCTATGGAATTGGTTCAGTTCTACATCACATCGCACTCATGCGTATGCCCCACTATTACTAAGAAATATATGGGGGATCTTATCACAAGCTTTTGGCTATATAATCAATATATGCTCAAGGGATTTGGCATGCTCTTATTGCATCATAACTTTGTTTCAAGGTCTTTTTGTTAAGGTTGCCAGATGCCTTTTGTTGAGATATGTCCTTACTGGTCGAATATGCATTCTAAATGTTTTGAAGTCAAGGTGAATCGAAATATTTTAATTGGTGTATAAAGGGGCTGAAAGTAGTGGCAATTTCTTATTGCATAATGTAGTCTTTTAGCAATATTATTTTGAGTTGAGCTCCATGTCTATAATGTGATGCTTATGAATGAAAATGATATGGAAGGTACGTGGTGAGTTCTTATTACTTTGTTAAGGCCGTGATTTGTTAAATTGGCCCCACTGAGTATAAGGGCAATAAGTTGAAGCATATGTTAGCACTAGCTATTAGAATTAGAATATCATTGGGCCACACAAGAACTACTTTTAAGAGGTGCGTGACATGTACCCAAGTAAATCCTAGGTGGGATGATATGAGTTTATGTTTGATGCTTCTTAACTATCTTTTCATAAAGATAGCAATACCATTAATTTACTTCATGTAAAGGAATCAACAGATAGCATTGAAGACATTGTTTTTTTGTTTTATTGAATAAATCAGAAAGAAGGAAAAAATAATACATTAGGGACAATTAAGTAGTTGTCAATAGAACCATGATAGTTCAAAGGTCCAAAATAAGACATTGTTAAGCAAGTAGGCTAGTCTAATTGCATTATTCAATGTTATTCAAATTTAGTTCCTAATAAGAGTTAGAGTGGATCTAGAATTCCGGCTAAGGAAAATTTGTTGATATAGTTGATGCTTTTTAGCATAAAGTAGTAATGGATGAGTTGTTTGAAAATTTCAAAGGATCAACAAATTTTAAAAATTTAGGGTTTGCATACTTATCTTCTAAAGAAGTTGATAATATCCAACTTACTTTGTAAGCCTACAATCCACCATCAATTCTTAATATATTCCATTAAAATTCTTATAAGTTTTAAAATAAATTGTATTTTTTCCTCGAGTTAGGAGAGTTGAGAGGAGTTTGAAACAACATTTTATTAACCAACCTTTTGATAAAGAAAATTAAATATACTCAGACATTGGTATTTTCTTAGTTTTATATCAAGATACGGTTTATCTAATTATAAATGTCATTATTTCAATAATAGGATAGGATTTATTTGAGTATTGTCATAATTGTACTAAAAAGTTTGTCCTATGTTCAACATATGGAGATCCAATCTAGGCAAGCTAGTGGTTTATATTGTGCTTGTTAATGCTTACCTCATTTTTTCTTTATGCAATAATATGATCCTAACTCTAGACAACTGAAAGGTAATAAAGATGAGATGTTGCTCACCTTAAGCAACATATTTACCAAGGATATTTTTAATCTCAACCCTAAGAAAATTACAATAATTTTTTTGATGTATTATGCTAAGAATATTGAAGGGATCAGAGTAGCTACAAGGTAAAATGATTGTCAAGTCATAGGTTAAGGGGTGCAACTAGAAAAAATTCAATTCCCTATAAATAAGTAGAATCTTTCTATGTTGGCACATTTGAGGAATACTTTAAACTAGCCTACATAGCTTTGTGTCAGTTTCTTGAAATAGATTATAAAGTGCATATGCCTCTACATATGATGTTGATAGTTGCAGACATCTAGCATTGGAATGTGAATAGATTTTTTTATTTTCCCTCATTTTTGGAGAGAAGATGCATACAAAGTTGGTATCTCTCACACTCAAAGAATTCCATCTTTCAAGTGGCACTCTAATTTGTGTCATATTTTGTTATCTTTGGGAAGAGATGCTTATAATTCTAATCTCAAGATTACATGTGTGAATTAGAAGGAATCCCTATTCCTATTCAAGGAAGAACATATATGAGATGTTTTGATGTTCCATTTTCTCATACTTGAGATTTATCCTGGTTAAAAATCAACATTATTAATAGAAAATCATGCAATGTGGGATATTATATGTAGAATGACCTATCAAATTTAGAAGTTGACTCTTCTTCTTGTCCTCAATAACTCAATTAATTATATAGGTTAAAAAAACTACTTTCTAATGGAAACCATTTTAAGGTTCAATACACCAAATGATAATATTTAAACTAACATTAATTAAGCTCACAATATTTTTTAGACACACAAATACTAAGAGGGTGAATCAGTATGTGTTTTCTTTTTATTTAATCCACTGCATTCATGACATCATCAAGAAATAATATTAATAAAAATGCAAGTAATGAACACATTCATGTAAAAAAAAAATTATGTACATGGAAACTTAGAAGGAAAAAACCATAGTGAGAATACCTACTTGGATCTACTATCCAAATCTAGTATCAAAAAATAATATAGAACTTGCAATTATTTTAAAGGCACAAACCCACAAGAATCACAACCCACAAAGGAGACACCGATACCTTGACAATATGATTTGTAGACATCAACCTACGACAAACACCAATCCCCTAAGGTATGAATTTAACACATATGATGAGAAACAACTCAAATCAAGAGTTTCTTATTGATCGTAATGTTCACAATACAACATGCACAACTAGTAGATCAAAATACCTCTATTGAAAGAGTGAATTAGTCACTCCCAAGGTTCTCATTGGCTAGTTCCAACCATGTTGGATAGGTCAATGAAGATTATTTGAATGTTACAAGGTGGACCTTTGCCAGTTGATAGGAAATAAAAGGAAATGAATTTAGCAGGCTTGTATTTGTTTTTGATTAAGGTAAAAGCAGGTTTTACATGGACCCAAAACTAGAGTACAAAATAGCATAAAGATAGAGCATTAAAGTAAACAAAATGAAACACCTACTGGAAAACAACAGTAGGCACCAACAACCAACCAGTTCAAAAGTAGAAACTAAAAGACAAAACAAACTACAAAACAACTACCAGCAAGAACTAGCTAATTATCTGTTATCATCTCCTCAGCCTTCTTTTGGAGGTCTTCCATCTTCTGGATAGTTTCTTGCAGCTCCTTTAGCTCTTTAGGTTTTTTAGGGACCTTCCTCTGGGTGCGCCCTCTAGTTCTCATCTTGTCTTTAACCTTCTTACTCATCTCAGCGGTGCCATCCTCATTTGTATTTTTGTTTTTAACCTTATCAAGAACCTTACTTCCCATCTTTCCCAGCTTAGTAGTCATGTTTTTCATAGTTTTTTCCATTTCTTGGATGTGGATTTTCATTTCCTACATTTCCTTTTTCCAATCCATGTTCTTATCTTGATTCTCCACATTGTTCTTCTCCTCCTACAAAGAAGTTTCCCTCAGGAGGATAACAGGTTCCTCTTTGTTGTTGTTATCCTCCAACATGGTCGTCTCATGCATACCTTCCTTCTTACTTTTTGAGATGTCCTCACCAGTATCACTTGAAGAAGGAGTTTTACCAGCCTCCTTACCATCATTCTCTTGTCCACCCATAATTCCCATTGAAAACCCTGCTTCATCATTATCTTCCTCCTCTCTAGTTTTACCATCCCCAGTATCTGGTATAACATTGATCATTTTTTCTTCCACAGGGGCATCCTGAGAAGAAATATCAACCTCCATAGATAACATCTAAGTACCTTCATCCTCTTTCTCGGCACCCCCATTATGATCAGGGGAATCTTTCATTTCTTCATCAGAAGAATAATCTTGGGTCCCTTCCTCTTCCTCTTCCACTTCCTCCTTTTCTTCTCCATCTTCATGGCTAATCTCCTCTTTATCATCATTCCCCTTTGCCAACCAATCATTCATATCCTCTTCCTAATCTTTTTCATGCGCTTCCTCTTTCTCATTGTTTATCTCTTCTTCATCAAAATCCTCCTTATTGTCTTCCTCAATGATACCCTTCCCCCTAGTTTGATGCTTATTCTCTAACTCCTCACTTCTGATATCTTTGCCACTGGTATCAACAAGAGGTTTTCCCTTATTATTCTTTCTCTTCTTACTAGTCTTAGCTTCTGTCTCCCTCTCAATCTTCACCTTTCTTTTACCAGTGATCCTTTTAGGGATAGGGTCTGGAATGTTGTCCCTGCTGTGTTTGGAAATAAGAAGGATCAAGCCCTCATGTAGCATGGGGTTAGAATGCTTTTTCCTGTGTCCCGTAATGCTACTATTCAGTGAACTCAAAAGATAGTAAGGGAAAGAAATTCTCCTTTTATGCTTGAAGTGGTTAGCAAACACAAAATGGAAGTTGTAGATTTTGGAATACCGCCCATCCAGAGTAAAATATTCTATCATGGCCTTCAAAATTTTGGCCCATAATTCATCAATATTGGTAATATCCACATAGTCACCTTTCCCCTTAGTCATAAGGGCTTTCTCATCATCATTTTTAGGGAAAATAGTAAAAGCTTCAGTTCCTAGCCTATGATTTCCTCTATGAAAATGGGTACCTTCGACAGGTAATCCAGTAATATTAGCTAAGCTAGAAATAGTAAGAGTGAAGGACTTGCCCCAAAGATGAACCTTACCATTAGTCCAGCCATCCGCGAACAAAGAAGTGATCTATTTGTCGTGCCTGTGAAGCTTCTTCATAAACTGTGTAACCCCCCCTTTCTTCAGTTTCTTCCAAACTTTTCTATCATGTCTCCATTTGTCACAGTCAGACGGTTCCAACCTCTTCAAACCACCACCCATATTTTTCTAGTTTTTCATGTGCTGGTTGGACTTCTTACTAGTGATCTCCACCTTACTTCTCTGGTTAACTTTTCTTTTTTGGTTATCGATAATAACCTGTTGTTTGTGCTTTATTAACTACAAAGTAATGATCCCACACTTCGCCTTACATGCAAACCTCCTCAGTAAATGATTTGTCCTTGTCATCATTATATTAAGTGATTTTTCCTTCATGGTGATTAATCCTATCACAGTTGATTGACTTGTAATCTCTACCTTAAGATTTGCTTCCCCTCTCCACTTTTGGATGACGTCACTCAAGGTACCGTCATTTGCCAGCATGTCTGTCAGTTTGTTGCCTTCACGATAAACGTGAGTGACATGGCTTTCTTCAAAGGAATTCATTATAATTTTAATTTTGTTAATGATGTGTTCTATAGTCCATGAGCTCTCAGACTTCCCTTTTATAGCATTGATTATATTTAGGGAATCCCCTTCCATCCATAATTTCGTGCAGCCCAAATCTTTCACCATCATAACCAAGTAAAGAGCAGCTTCAGCCTCTGCCATGTGGCTCGTTTGGATTCCTAGCGGGACAACAATTGCTCCTAAACAGTTTCTAGCAATATCTCTTATAATCTCTCCACCTCCAGCCCTTCCAAGATTTCCCTTTGCCGAGCCATCAAAGTTCCCTTTAAGCCATCCACAGGGAGGAGCAGTCCACATAACATTATTTCTGAGATTCTGAATCTCGCTCTTTTTTAGTCTCTCCCACGAGATAATATTGTCTTTCTTAGGTTGAGGATCCCATTGACTACTGTCTTTCCATCCTTGAAACCCTCTTCTCAAAAGGTTGTCCTATGTGAGAATTTTGTTCTGAACAAGAAGCCAAAAAAACATGTTAATTTTAGGGGTAAGGTCCTTATTCCATACTTGTGCCCACAAAGGCTGAGCCTCATTAGGGAGGAGAAGAGATCAAGCTTGTATTTGTTATCTTTGACTATTTTTTGATTTTGAACACAAAGAACTTGCAATAATGATCTACAATGCAACAAGATAATTGCAATTGAAACTAATAATGAATTTGACTCTAGATTTTTAAAGAAAATGTAGAAGATAATGTGTTATAAGAGATTTCAAAGGAAAATTAAACAATTAATAATAGTTAAGGACGTCAACCATTTGGAAATATAAATTTTTATACATAAGGTTAGACTTGATCAAATAACCATGAGAATACAAATTAGAAATCCATTGTTCATAAAATCATGATGCAATCATTAAAGGAAGTAAGAATGTAAAATTTATCAAAGTTCATCAGATTGTAGAGCCATACCATCCAAGCACATGAGAAATACAAAAAATTATCCTTCAAAGAATGAAATAATTTGATCAAATCAGATTATATATACAAGAAAACTT
The DNA here is from genome assembly GCA_027943335.1 of Chamaecyparis obtusa. Taxonomy (NCBI): domain Eukaryota; kingdom Viridiplantae; phylum Streptophyta; class Pinopsida; order Cupressales; family Cupressaceae; genus Chamaecyparis; species Chamaecyparis obtusa. Next base: position 824,909 of record BSBK01002397.1, read on the forward strand.
ATAACAACTAACACCAGTTTATCTATTGACAAAGTAAAATTTCATGAACACACATATGGCTCTTAAATTTAAAAATTTCATTCAAATTCACAAAGCCAATAGCTATACACATTGAGTTTACAACACCAAATATATTATTTGTTCAAATGAAATTATCTCAACCCTTATTACATCAAGAATTCAAGTTTAAATAGAGTTTTCAAATTACGACATTGCAACCCTGTAACTAAGGTTTTTGGTCATTAAAAAAATAAATAAACTTCCTAAAATCACTCCTAAAGTATTATATTGTATTTTAACAATGAGTTCCATGAGTTTATAACTCAAAATGACTCATATTTCAACATAAACAACCCATAAAATCTTGGGATGATGCTCCAGTTCAAACTACAACAACTCAGCTTACCCATATTTATTTTTTGTTCAATTTTCTTGAGTTCTAACCTAAGAAAACTGACCTTCCTTGTTAGCTCAACCTTGGAGATGATTGGAGACACAAAAACATGAGTTTCAAAGAAGATTTCTTGTTTGAAAATGGTTTGTAATAAAAAAAACGTGAGGACTTCCTATATAATATGAAATTGGTGAATAATGTTGTGAATGAAGATTGCACACCAAAGTATATTATATAATTGGAATATCCCCGAAATGATCACCCTCAAACTAAATTTGATTAGCACAACCCAAAAAGGATGAAGGGAGGCTAATGCAAGATCTAGGTCAAAGTGAGGAATTTAGGTTTATTCCTTAATGATAAATATGACGTGACATGTAAATGAATTAAGAGAATTGATATTATGATAAAGTAAATGATATAAACCAATGTATGATATTAGATTTGAATTATAAAAGTAAGTGCAAGAGGAAAATAGGAGGATTGAACTTACCTTGAAGAAAGAAGATGTAAAATGACCTTCAGACTTGAATTTGACTATTGCTAAGACATCAGAATTAGGTGTAACTCCAGATCTGAGACTCTAATGCCTATAATTGTTTAGTGTGAAAATTTCAGCCAAAAAGTGGAGGAAAAGGTCATGAAAGTAGACCTCATCCTAGATAGGGTCATGAATTCAACCTAGTCCTTTCAGGTCCAATTTTGATGAAATTTTTTGAGGGTCTACAACTAGTTTTGAGACTTCCAAATTTACCTTTGAAAATCCCAAAATTGTTCATGCACACAAAAAATAAGGGGAAAAGGTTGTATAAATGGGTTTTCCTTGGTCAAACCCTTGTATAGGAATCAACCTTGAAATTAAATTAAAATTTCATAAAGAAAAGTAATGTAGACAAGATAAATGTTAGATTCACCTAGCATGAAAAACCCTCATGGATGGATGTAGGAATTAGTCAAACCCATGAAGATTCTTGCATCTGTATTGTAGAATAAAGGATGCCTTCACAAATGCATGGATCTACACTTGCCAATCCTAGATCTTGAATTTATGTATTCTTAATAACCTCAATGGAGAAGGAGAGAGAAGAAGAATGAGTGCATGAATCTTTTTTATAGCTTGTGAATTCCTCTACTTGGCCATTATGGGAGAGAAAATTACATCAATGAGAGAATATTTCCTTTGATTGAATGGATCTTGAGGAAATTGAGACTTGGAAAGCATAGATTAGGTGTTTGCCTTCAAGTGTTGAATCCACCACTTCAATTGCACAACTTGAATTGCTTGATAACTTGGCTTTCGTACACATGAATGAGCTCTTGAATACGTTGTTATGTGACTATGTGATTGACATATCAAAATGAGATGAGATAATCCTGTTTTATACTCATTTTAGGATTTAAATTAACTCCAAGCTGACCAAAGATTTGGAAATTGGAAGAAAACCTTTCCATCAAGCCCCGAGCTAACCTTGGGGCAAAAAGAAAAGGACAAAGTCAACTTAGCTAACCGAGTCCAAGACTAGGTTAACTTAGTCGACCTAGTCCAGGACTAGGATGACTTTGTTGACCTAGTCCTAGTGTTTTTGCCTCAAAATTTCTCAGGACCTAGGAGAGTGTGATAGAAAGTGAAGGGAGAAATAATAGGTTGTTGAGATCAAGAAAAATGGTCATTCAGACCTCGAAATTACCAAAATAGGGCCTAAAAGTTCATAGGGCCTCCAATTATGGGTGCTAGCTTTTTAGGATGGTACATTTAGCCCCCAATTTAGTGGGAGTATGAGACAAACTCATGTTCACAATAAAGTAGATTGAATTTATAGGATGATCTCATCAAGGTCAAGGAGACAAAGAAACATCAAACCCCCAAGTGACTTAAGTCCTCATCAAATTTAAAACCAAAACAAGAGAGGAATCACGAGAGAGAGAGAGAGAGAGAGAGAGAGAGAGAGAGAGAGAGAGAGAGAGAGAGAGGCTCTTAGATTCAGGATCTGAAAGGAAGTTGAAGTCAAATGACCAAATGTGTGTGGTCTGTCTAAGTACCAAATGCGTGTAGTCTATCTAAGGACCAAATGTTTGCAATCAATCTAAGAACCAAATGTTTGTAATCAGTATAAGGACCAAATATTTGCAGTCAATTTAAGGAAAAAATATTTGGTGATTAGTCTAAGGACCACTGAAAGATAGCATTGCATCAGTGTGTGTGTGTGTGTGTGTGTGTGTGCAAAATGTAAAACATAGAGTGGAGTGTTTTCCCCCAAGTTAAAGTGATTGCAAATGCCTAAATGAGGGAAATGGATTTAACAAAGCATGCAAGCATCCACAAGAAATGTTTCCACTATGAAACACCCCCAAGAAAGGACAAATCAAGTGAAATAAGAACATGAAAAGAGAGAGTACGAAAGGGATTTACCAACTCTAGGGTCAATATGATCACATGATAATGTATGAAATATTACATCAAAATGAACTTTCACCATCCCCCAAAGGTTTTAGAACTACAAGCACAATGGAAGAAAACCACGTAAGAGTTACAAAGAAGAGTCTTTTTGGGTTGATCTCATGGAGACCAAAAAGAATAGGTAGCTACCATTTTGCATCATCCCAATCAGACAAAATAAAAGTACATTTACAAATAGTGGCACATGCACGACATAACATGTAACGACATATATAAGAAGTGAGATACAAATAGAAGAATGTTTACGACATTGTGATTCCTTTATCACAATGTCCCAATAGAGAAACAAGTGTCATTTAAAGAAATATGAACAAAATAGATAACAAGAAGCACATCACGGGGGAAGCACATTACAATAGGAAAACACACAAAATCCACTACACAAGAGGAGCTAGTCAAGTGTATCACCTTCCCACCCCATCTTGGTCTATAATGTTTAGGGAAGGTGGGAAACTCGCAAGAGGATAAAAATCAAGCACGACTGATGGAACAATTTCCAGTTCCAAAAAATGGACCATGTTGTGAAGACATGTCAGATTGTTTGTTACTAGGAGTGATAGATAACTGTTTTAAAAACATAGATGGTAAGTCATGATCAATATCAATATTATCATACATATCATTAGACTCACTATCATGAATATCATTTTTATTATCAAGAACATTTCCATCTGGAGTATCTTCTTCATCTAAATTAATTGTAATAGAATCTAAGATATGAATATAATTGTCATGTTTTCTCATTGTGATCTTGTTTAAATTTACTTCCTTTGTTGGCTCAAGCATGAGTTGGTCAAAGGGAATAAAAGTGTGAGTAGGTGTATGAGATGAAGTGTTCGCGACCAAACTTTATTGTTCGTGACCAAACTATTGGTAGGTCGATAGTTTTTGGCTCCAAAATTATTGTTGCAAGCAACTTATGCCAGTATTCTTTATTATCCTCAAAATTGGGAGGAAGTCCTCCCATAGGATTGTAACCCGATCAATCCCCATATCTTGTTCATTTGTGAGAATTCCATCCAAAATTGTCAACTCTTTAGCCATTGACCTAGAAATAACAAAATTTTCCCTTATCGTTGTGTCTCCTACTAGCTCAATATCCTCTCTCCAAGTTGTATAGTCTTTCAAAAATGGATTTACTTGTGGAGCCTATTTTTGGGCATCTGTTTCCACTTGAATTCTTTCTACTTGGTTATTTGATTCAATGTGACCTACTAGTTGAAAAATGATTGACTTTGGACCCTCATTTTCTTTTTACAAGTACTTGTCTTCATACGACCTCTAGAAAATAGATTTTATAGTTAGGCCCATTAAAGCTTTCTCTCTTTCTCACTCTCAGGACCCTAAATCTAACTCTTCCTTAAGATAATCTTCCAAGGTGAGCTCCTTTAAATACTTATCTACTATAAGGGTTGCAACTTGGGCCTTCCAACAACTTTGAAATTCCCTCACGTGCAACATTTTCTTGAATGTTGGACTAAGTACAAATTATAAAAGGCAAGTTACATGGTCATCAAATGTTCAATTAGTTCATTAGACGCATCTTCTAAGCATAATCTCTATTCTAATCCCCTACCCCTTGTGATTTAATTCCTTTCTCTTTATATCACCTATTTCATATATTATTTTATTGGAGTTATAATTATGACTAGATTAGCTATATTACCCCAAACAATATGGTTACCAAAAAAGAATCTCCTCTTTGATGCATGATTCAAACAATATAGTCTATTTTTATACATGAGTTAGATCACTATACCTACACCAAACACAACTTTGAGACTAAAACTTGATTTCCACATTATGGAGAAGTATAGGGTGCCATTTGTCTCTCATGTAAGTCTTATTGATTCCAATTATTTGTTTACTTCAACCAATGATGCAACACTTTGTATAACTCTATTTTTATTAGGTCTTCGTGATGCATAAACTATTAGCTATTTTCATCATGATGGTTGGTTCAAAGTACTAGCCCCCCTTTATTGAATAAAATATGATCCATTGCCTTTAACTTGACACCTAATGGTTAATAGTGCAACAGGGGAAATATTTCATACTTGTCTCTCGAATTGTATCTAGGATTGAACTAATAGGAAAAGGTATAGTAAGATGTGAACAAGTTGGGTTCTTTAGAAGGAAATTTATCATTGATAACTTTATCTTGGCTCAAGAAAATTCAGAGTGGGCTCAAAAATCAAGTCATAATGGTCTTCTAGTTAAATTAGATTTCAACAAAACATATGGTAAAATGCATTGGGGCTTTCTCAAAACATTGCAATGCTGGAGGTTTGGACCTAAGATATGTAAGCATATTTGTATGAATTTCAAAAATGCTAATTCCCGATTGTTAATAAATAAAGAATTGTTAGGCAAGTTCCCCTTATAGAATTTAACTAGACAAGGTTGTCCATTATCACCCTTACTCTATATTTTTTTATGCACTTGGTTATTTACTACAAAAACAACCAAATGAACATGAGAAGGGGTATCTCCATTCCCAATAATGCAACTGCACTTAACTCATATTTTATTGAGTATAGCATGCTCTTTCTTCAAAATTTAGAAAAGGAGATTGTACTATGTTGGAGCTTTGACCTTTCCTATTATATTTTTGGTTCAAAGTTAGCTCACAACAAAACTAAATTTCTAATTGTGCTATATGTTCTAGTCCTTCATTGGATCCATTAAAATTGGAAGCAAATTAAACATTTCCTATATTCTCATTATGTGGGTATTCCATTTGGGATGGGTGCTCCCCTTTTGATAAGTGGGGTTGATTTTTAAATATGTACAAAATAAAATAATCATATTGAGAAATAAACTTTGTATATGGAGGAATTTTTTTTTTTCTTTAATAGGAAGGATACAAGTTGTAAATTGGATCTTCCTTGCATCACATGTGTATCATATTCTTCTTGTTATGCGCCTTCAATAAAAGGTTATGGAGACTTAAATAAAATTGTAATAATCTAATTGGAGTGGTAATGTTGGTTTTAAGTCCATCTCTTGGTTACATGGTATTCAACCTAAAGAAAAGTGGATTGAGCTTATTGGTTCCTAGAACTCAAGGGATATGTTTGTCTACAAAATGGTTTGTGAAGTTGTTAATAGAAGAACCATTAAAAATTTGTTTCATCGTCATCTAATTCAAGGTATTGTTAAAGGGAATTGAGTTTGGACCACACGGTTATATAAAATTTTGATGGCCCCTTTACTTGAAATTAAAACTCTATTTCTTCTAAACTCAATTTGGTAGTCTGGACAACATGTTTGCAATTATTGAAATTGAAAACGTTCTTCATTACAACATTGTTTCATTTTTGGATCTTCATCTATTTGGTAGAATAGAATGATGCAATATTAAGCATGACCCCTAGATGTGTCCTTTCCAAGGCAAACCCGTTATTTATTTAGGAAAGGGGTTCAAGAGTTTGTGGACTTATGATATTTTCATGTAATGGATTAGGCTAGCTAGCATTACTTTTAAGGATAATTTTTATTTAAATAATATGTATAAAGGGATTTCATTTTTGTTAAATCAATGTCCCTCATAAATTTAACGATGAAACTTTGCACTCCCTTACAAAGCAATATTTTTTAGAATTGGTGATGATTAGCAAAATATCAATTTAATTGTTTTCCTTGGAAAAGGTCTATTTAAGCCTCCTTCTAACTAAATCCATAGATTAAATAAAGGAACAAAAAGTGTCAATTCCAAGAAAAATGTTGGAGAAAATTAAGTGCAAATTTTGGCTTGCAAAGTTAAACATTTCAAACTGCCAATAGATGCCATATTTATCATAGTCCTACCACCTAAATTTCCCTTTATTAGTTAAAAAAGCTTAAAACATATCTTATAGAACTATTAGTGAACAAACAAAACTAGAATGATGTGTTCATATATCTTCTTATCATTATTCTTATCACGATTTATGTCAGAAAGAAGTACTTTTGAATTTTGTTTTATTAATATATATTTTTTAATCTATAGAAAACAAACATATCTTTTAGAACTATTTGTAAACAAACAAAACTAAAATGACGTGTTCATATATCTTCTTATTATTTTCATCACAATTTATGTTAGAAAGAAATCCTTTTGAATTTTGTTTTATTAATAAAATATTTTTTAATCTATAAAAAAAAAAATTGACTCTTTTTCAAACCATAGTGTTCATAAAAAGTGGAAATGTTAAAAAAATTTACCTTTGACATAATTCTTCAAATTGTTTCATCATGGTCCCAGCTGCAATGGGTTTCCAAAGAACATGTAAAGATTAGTTATCAATTGGACAAGATCAAATTTCAAATCCTTCAGTGCCATGGTGAAGATAGTATATGTTTCATAACTGCAATGGATGTTGTCGTTTGAATTGTAATTATGCATTGCATGGGACAGGTACGGGGTTCGATACCCCGCATATTCCATTATTCTGTTGCTGGCGGCGTTCATATGTCTATGTGAAGATTCGTTTCTCTTTCATTGTTTGCTTACAACACATATTACCAATCAATCTCTTTCGAATCGCTTTAATTAACTTCCCGCCAGTGATCACGGTTCGAATCCCGCCTGGTGCATTTTGTGTTTTTCATTAAAAAAAGTTTAATTTAAGCGTCATTTAGTTCCAGATAACAACAGCTGGACAGTCTTCACGCCGCCATTCAGTGAACTTGGCTCTAATTTGCAGATTTCTTGCATTCCATATAGCTCGGAGTCTCAATTTTATTAGGAAATTTGGGCCACTTTTAGGCCATTCTTTTTACGTCCTTTCCTCTTCCCATATGTCATATTGGTATATGTTGTATCTTCTAAAAACTATGATATCTTTGTACGTTACTTCAAATAATGTATGGCATACATTTTCAGCAATGAGGTGACTTAAAGCATTCTATTGTCACAACTATCATTTTCCTTTCTCGTAGAGTATAGTTAAGATATTTTTGTACATTACTTTAAATAATGTATGACATACTTTTTCAATAATAAAGTATTTCAACAAGGTGTAACGGTTATACTGATAGTAAGATGTATTTAGATAGTAATTTTAGTCTAATGTAAGAGGACAATTAACTTAAATTTTATGATACACGTTATTTATTAGTCTAATTAATTGGTCATGTATAATATGTTTGTTGGTGTTTACTGTTTTCAAGACCTAAATAACAATAACAAAATGATGTCCTCATATTATTGAGTCGAGTGGAGGTGATGTTGTTGATCAATATGCATGCTAGATTCTTGAAATTGACTCGTTTTAATTGATCCTCTCGTGGAATGGAGTAGATTTCTGCAGAAGAGAAATCTGTAAAAATGGAATTGATGCTTCGAGAATAATTGAACCTCTTGTTCCATATGATCCTTTTGCTCCAGGCATAGGAAGATCGGGTTACCTGTTTTTTCATCACTTGCACACACGATCTTTAGGTTTACAATTACAATCCATCTATATACATGTAATAATAGAAACCTTCAACATAAAATTGTAATAACTGAAGAGATTGTGATCAATTTTTATTTTATAATGATGACTTGATTTGCTCACCACGGGCTACTTGATACGAGACACCTATATTCCCTCAGTCATATTATATTATTGTTCCAACCACAATTTCTCTCAAAGTTATACACCTGTTGTATTTCCTTAAAAGTGAAGCTTTGTGTTTGTGAACTCCATCTGATATATCTATTCTATATCATTTCTTTTGCTCAGGACCATTACCAAACTATGTAACACCTAATACCTATACAAAAAATTCCAATATCAAATATCCATCATGCATGAACTTGATTGTGTTTGAAATTAATAAGACAAGCATGGTTTATGGATCTTGAGTTTTCTTGCAAAAAGAATATCCTATCCAAGGCATTGTGTAGTAAGGAACAATGATGAGCTACAATTTACTTATTTCTTTGAATGGTAGATGCTTAGTTGCTATGGAAACTCTAAAGCACTAAATATGTAAGAAGAAATAATTATTTAAATAGAATATAAATTCCAATAATGTCCAAATACATTTTTTCCTGACAAAATCTAATCATATCAATAAACATGTTGTCCAAAGTGAGAACACATAAATATTGTATTGAAATTAGGGTAGAAATGTGTATCTAAAATTAATTAATTATAATCATTTGTAACTTATTTTAAATATTTGTAATTCACTCCAAACAACTTTTGTCTAATTGTGAAACTCTTATAATTTCAATATTCCTTTTGTCATAGAATTGCAATACATTAGCATTCTTTAGTTGTTTCACCTTATATTAATTATATCTCAAAAACTTAATTAACTTTATTTCAAATAAGTAAATCAAATCCTAAAAATTATTCTTGACCAATTTTAGGTATCTATATAATCACTTCAATTTTGTCATAAAATTAAACTAGATTAACATTTTCTAGTTGTTTCACTTCTTATTAATTAGATCACTTCTTATTCATGAATCATAGCCACCTTTCTACACATTTTATAGATCTAAAAAAAGATTTGGAATTAAAATATATATGTGAATGACGAGAATTTTCACCAAAAGAGCAAGTCATAGTCACTTCATCCTGATAACAAACATGTCATCACTTAAAACTATCATGTTGTCTCTATAGCCAAACAAACCCATTGTTTCTTTTTTTTAATAAAAATGGCATGGCCATTATAAATTTTATTTAAAACATTGCTTCAGAGGGATTCAATGGGGGAAAGAATCAAGAAGAAAACCCCCTATCCTAGCCTAAAAAGTACAAATAAAATAGATGAGGCAAGTTATGTACACCATACCCAACCACCCGATTTTGGCACAATCCAAAATACGACTGAAAATAGAGCCCACCCAATGCCAAAAAACCAAAAACCATGTTAGAGTTGATGAGAAAATAACCTACAACTCCCAAGAACACTTGCATGCAAACACATGTCACAGAAAGAGAGAGAAGCAAGAAGCTACATAGGCCTAAATACATTGATCTACGAGAGAGGAGACATCCTTGATGTGCAAAAACAAAAGTTGTAGCACTCACAATAAAATGAATGTTCTCAAATAAGATTACAAGAGAGATCAATCCTTATAAAAGGAGATCAAAACCCTAAAAAGGTGGAAAGTCCTAGGTTGCACAATAATGATTAATACAGTATTAATTATTATATGCCTAAAGTTTAGATTAAGTAGAAAGAGATAATAAGTGGCTTAGTAATTAAATCAATATGATTTAATTAATAAGTAAACACTTTATTACTCTAACACCCCCCTTAAGATGAACTTTGGGAGAAGCTAAAAACCTAGAAAGAACTACTGAAAACAAATGGGTCCCGACAAAAAAAGGTTTGATCAAGTACCCAAGTACAAAAGAGAGTCTTTGTAAAAAAGGAGAAATAGAGAAAACCACATGAGAAACAATATATTCCAAAAAGAGACGAAGACTAGTCTGAAGGACTGAAGAAGACTCCAAAACTAGGAATGTTCCATAAAATAGGAACAAGGATGAACATTTAGAACATCATTGAAGTAAGAAGCTACAAACTCTGGACCAAGAAGTAACTGCTGATATGAAGATCCTCCACTGAAATATGACCAAGTAGAGAAGATTGTAATATGCATGAGTGCCCTCAAATGACACTACTCGAATCAAGAGGCAAACAAAGGAAAACAACTAAATTCGAAGATACAAAATACTGTAATCTACACAAGTTCCCTCAAATGACACTACTTGAATCAAGAAGAAAACAAAGGAAAACACCTGAACTTGAAGATACAAATGGCATATAAACACAAAATTCTGAAGAGTTGATCAATCAAAGCTGGAAGAGTACTTCCAAAAATAGGAAAGAGAAGAGTGTCCATATGGTAAATGATCCATCTCATTGGAATGCATAGGTACCTAGCCACTACATTCGCCTAGTACATAGGAACAAATACTAAATACATAGCTCACACTATCAAACCAAGAAAGCAGAAGAACCAACAATAGAAACTCCCCCATAATGCTGACAAGGGAGTAATGATAGGTACACTAAAAAGAATGTCCAATATGAACTGCATGATGAAGAAGAACCAGGAACATTGTAGGTGCAGAGAGAGTACAAACACAAATAGAGATACTTGAGGCTAATGTCATTAGAGGAATGCTCACATGAAAAAAGTAGATGGAAAACAAAGGTAAAAAATCAAACCCCCCATGACACTTTATAATTGAGTGTGAGTACAAAGAGCACAAACATGTGCAAGATCCCATACATGCAATAGAATGGCATTTTATCTCAGTGCATGTGCATAAAAGAATGCTACAAAAGTGAAGTATACACTACTCAAAGAAGAGCGAAAGGCTGCTAAAACAAAATAATAGTCAAAGAAGAGTCATCCCACAAAAGGAAGAGATCTCAGGACCTAAAACATCTAAGATATTGACCAGAGTGCAAAAATGCAAAAAATTGAATAAATTATACCTAGAGAAAAATATAGAAAAATGACTCATAGCACTAGAAAGATCGCGGAACAAGCTTTCTAATGATATATTATTTGTCAAAAATGGATCCCAGATGCTAAAGTTATGCCCTCGAGAAGGAAAAAAAAGTTATGCCTTTGAACTCCTAATGCGAAAAAATGGAGGGAAAAATCCCAAAATGCCAAAAAAATCCACCTCTGAACAAGCTTTCCAATGGTATCTAGTTTTCCCGATTTCAACACCGTATGATCAAGTTATGAGCAAAAAACCACATGTATGCTAATGGACCCAAAAAATGGTGTCTGCAAGTGCTGACATCAACACTTCATGACATTAAATTTGACGGCCAAATGGTCATCATCGCAAAAAAACAATAGGCCTCTGGGGCCAAAAAACTTGGGCCCTTGGTCGCCATATGACCAAGGGACTGGCCGATTGGGGGCTAGATCTATTGGCTCCTCATGTAACCAAGAGCTGCATAGAGGGGCTGAACTTCTAGGCTAACCGTTGCTTAACCCCAGACAGTTAGTTGTGACCACCAGCGGTCACCCTGGTGGTGATGTCGTCGCGGCTGGTGGTGGTGGTGCCTAATTTTTTTTTTAATTAAAATATTTGCACGCGTCAGCCTTGATTTTGTTAGAGTAATAAAGTGTTTTCTTATTAATTAAATCAAACATGATTTAATTACTAAGTCACTTATTATCTCTTTCTACTAAAGCTAAAATTTAGTATTAATTATTATTGTGCAACCTAGGTTTTAACCTTTTAGGGTTTCAAATCTCCTTTTATAAGGATTGATCTCATTTGTATTCATAACAGATTATAATAGATTATTCATTATTGAATTGCAACTTTTTCTTTTGCACATCAAGAATGATTTCTCCTCTCTTATGGATCAATGCGTTTAGGCCTCCATAGCTTCTTTCTTCTTATCTCTTTTTCTGTGACATGTGTTTGCATGCAGGTGTTCTTGGGAGCTATGGGTTGTTTACTCATCAACTCCAATAGATTTGTGTGTCAGGATTATACAACCCTGGTAGACAAAATATTTTTTGCCTCAAATTGCAATGTCATCCAAATCGGATGTGCCTTATATGGAAATGGGGATTATTGGATGCTATGAGCTCGATGGTGAGGTCTGTTTGAGCCAAATTTACTCCAAAAAATAGTGACCACCTCAGGATCTATGTCAGGGCTAGTTTAATTTTTGTTGCCACATTCCAACTTTGTCCAAAATGGACAAAATTTATATGGATTTAGGTGTTCTTGGATGCTTTGAACGCAACCGTGAAGTTTGTTTGAGACCAAGATGACCAGAAAGAGAGGGCCCCCCTAGATCTAACAAAAAACCCTCTAAAATGCTGATCTGACTAACACAACCAAATCTCTCAAGAAGAGAATAGGGGAAAATAGGTCTAAAGCTCTGATATAATGTTGGAGTTGATGAGAAAACAACCCACAACTCCCAAGAACACCTGCATGCAAACACCTAGAAAGAGAGAGAGAAACAAGAAGTTAAAGAGGCTTGAACACATTGATCTACAAGAGAGGAGACATCCTTGATGTGCAAAAATAAAAGTTGCAGCAATCACAATAAAATGAATGTTCTCAAATAAGATTACAAGAGATATCAATCGTTATAAAAGGTGATCAAAACCCTAAAAGGGTGGAAAGTCCTAGGTTACGCAATAATAATTAATAAAAAAATTAATTATTATATGCCTAAAGGTTAGCTTAAGTAGAAAGAGATAATAAGTGACTTAGTAATTAAATCAATATGATATAATTAATAAGTAAAAACTTTATTACTCTAACAAAATACACTTACCCGAGAGGGTGTGCTGACAAAATACCCCAAAACCATATATGAGTACCCCAAACATTTATAGAATACCTCATAAGATACCAATACCTGACCTCCCAAAAGAATGTGGCCTCGAAAAGATATGCAAAGATGATCATAACTAGTAGCTCACACAAAGCCTTCCTGCAAAAAACAAAACTATGGAAATGCTATGAAGAAAGACGCCATCAATCTTGGGAACTCAAGTGAGCTCTATCATGAGGCTTAACTTTGGCTTTGCCTTTACATTAACAACAACATACCTTATGTCCATGACATACCAAGGCCCTTGAAGAGCCCAAGGAAACAACCCAAAGATGATGAAGCAACCATACCAGAACCTTCTACAAATGTCATAAACATACTAATCAAAATAAAAAGGAGAAAAGAATCTGGGACTACTAAATTTTGTAAAAATGTCCATGACTCAGGTAATCTCAATCTGAAACCAGACCACATCCCTTCATTCTAAGCTAAGTTTGAAAGCATCATATAGTTTCACAAATTCAACATGGGAATGAAGTCGTGCAACTAGAAAGAGGCCTCCAAGTAGTGCCTTCGAAGACCACAAATTGTAACCTTTAATTTTCCTATGAGCATCCTCGACCGAGTAGAAATCTTCCCTAACCACACTAGACACCGAATTTATTTATTTTTTAAATCTTGAATCATGTCATAGAAATTTCTTTCTCAGTCACTTGGACATGCAAATTCATCTCTCAGTAGGCCATCGTGATTATTGAAGCAAGGAACAACAACCCACAAGAGGATGAAAGCTTTAGAAAATGGCAAAACCAAACTCCAATTCAATAGGTGAATATTGCAAAAAGAGTAGCCCTGCAAAGATCGATGCAATGAAAAGGTGGAGGAAAAATGTAGTTATTGTTGGGAAAATGTGAATAAATAAATCCCAGATCTTTTGGCATGCTATCCATGCAACATGTAATATCAAAAAAATTGAAAAATCTAAACTAAGGATTAGTTAAAGGATCTAATTATGATATCAATCTATTATGATCCTCATTTTCCATCATTTTTTTTCTAATCTCATAATAATCTCACTCCACTGAACCCTTCATCAAAGAGACTCCATAATTGGCGAGCCAATCCACCACTGATTTTTCTTCTTTGTAGCAATGAGAGAATTTATACTCTTTGAATTGGTGAAGAAGTTTCAACACTTTGTCCAAAATATATTGAATTTCCTAGCTGGATGATTTTTTGGACATAAGCGAAGATATAATAATTTGAGAATTTCCCTCTATATGGATCTTCTTTATTCCCATCAAAATAGCCAAATCCAACCCCAGACATAGAACCCTTGCTTCTACAATTTCATTGGAGCCATCTAGAATGGTGTTATTGCCTACCTTAATTAAGCCCGCAGTCCTATTTCTAAGGACATATCCAAATACCTTTAAATGACCTCCTGGGTCAACCAGGGGATATTGAAGAAGAATATCTTAGACTTTGAAATGTTTAAGTTCTAACCAGAAGCTAAATAATACTCATCCAAAGAGGTCTTGATCACCTTTGCGTCCCTTAAGGTTCCTCTACCAAATAAAAGTGAATCATTTTCAAAGAGGGTGTGAGTGATGGAGATATCAGATTGATGAAGGATGATTCCCAACCACAAACCCATAGTTTTCTTGAAAGTTATTAGTCTACTCAAACCTTTAGACATGATAATGAATAAAAAGAGAGATAAATAATCTCCTTGGTGAGCTCCTTGTGATGAAGAGAAGAATCCACACAGTGAGTCATTGATTAATACAGAGAATTGTGCCCCTTTAATACATGAAAGGATATATTTAACCCATTTTCATCCAAAGCCAAATCTCTCCAAAACCTGAATCAAGAATGACTATTTGACTCTATCGTATGCCTTCATCATATCTAGTTTTAGGACCATTTCCTGCAAACCCTCAACCTTAATTAAATGCAACACCTCATGTGCAATAAGGGAACCCTCCACAATATATTTTCCTGGAATAAAACCTCCTTTTTTTTTAGAGATGATTTTATAAAGGATTCTGCCTAATTAGACAACAATTGATTTGGTGATGATTTTATATATATTGTTACATAATGAAATTGGTTTGAAATCCACAAATGTAGAGGGATGAAGTCACTTTGGGATGAGGATAATGGTATTATTATTAAATTGTCTAAATATACAAGAATTTTTTCTTGACTCCTCAATTGCTTTGACAATGTCCTCCCCCATAAAGTCCCAGCTTTTTAAAAAAAATAATGGAGTTAGGCCATCGGGCCCTGGGGCCTTATCCACTTCCATAGCGAAAAAAACTCTTTTAACTTCTTCTAATGTGAATGATCCCATCATAAAAAAATTATCCTCTTGAGAGACTAGATTTGGAATATAATTGAGGATATCTAACTGTGAAGATGGACAATCCAATGAATCCAATTCATCTGCCTTAGTAATTTCTCAAAAATCTGATCATTTCCTTTTGAATATCCTTTTCACTTGTAAGAAAATTACCTGAAAAGTCCTTGATTTGATGACGCCTAGAGAGACAAGAAAAGCTAGGGCCAAGGGCACACCTAACTATCCAATCACCTTGCAGAGTAAACACATCAGAAACACACAACTCAAAGAAAAACACCAAGGAGAGAAGGAACATAAATTCTTTATTGATTCATTCAAATTTATGCATACATGCTTGACTGTGAGGCCTTCCGGGTTATGACCAACAAAGATTTATCAATATTTAGACTTAGACTCTCTCTTATATCTTCGTACTACCTCCACTTACTTCTTTCTATACCTAGACACCCCTACTTATACTTGCCAAAACAACTTACAGAAGATTCAAGATCATTACATAAAATTTAAGGCCGACCTCAAACGGTCTGCTCACATCCCAATACAAGATCCCAATCATTAAATTAGTAATTTCTTTATGTAATTATAACTGGAAAAATTGTCAATTGTATGCTCAAACAAAGGATTAGATTTATGATGAGGATTAGAAGAAATATAATTGAATCAAAGACCATGGATTAAATAATGGCCAACACATCAAGACTTAAATCTCCAAATATTTCCCCACATGCTTCCTTTTTGTTTTTAATTCATTCCTTGGGCATTCATGTTCAAATTTTAAAAATGAAGGCTTGAAAAGCTCGCCACATGGGCCTAGGTGAGATTATCTAAGATCTAAGTGAATGTTAAGGAGGATAATATTTTTATTAAAATAAAAATTAATTTTGAAAGGTTAAGAATTGGATTTGCATCATTATTTTGATTCAAGACATTATAAAATGACTCTTCATTAAAGGGTAACTTACATTTATACTTAATGTTGGTCATTCTAGAGGATACCCAATTTTGAAATTGTAAAATAGAGTTAGATTATCTTGGTCTCTTTTAGATAATTTGGACTCTTCCATGACTTGCCACTACATAAAGGAAGAAAACAAAACTCTAAATTTCTTAGTCATTCTTGGAATCAATTCTTTAAAACATATAATAATTAAACAATCATCATAATTTTACAAAATTTGGTTATTTGTTGATATCATTGGTTGATAGGTTCATTATAATCCCACTTGTTTGCTCAAGTTTACTTTTTAAGATATTAATGTTGTTTCTTAAAAGTAGAAAGATCCTCATACTTTTTCCAACAAATTCTCATATGTTAAGAATATTGGAATTATTTATATTCTATCAGGCTAGATGAAGTTGGTGATGGTATTTTTTCTTGTTTCATCATTTCAAAGCATCATGATGTATTCAAAATTATTTTCAAAAATTGACTTCTTTAATAAGATTACTCTTAATAATCAAGTAGGACCAATACAAAATATAGAGTATTCTTAAGAAGTATTTATATTATATATTTATTATAGATTCTAGATTTTCAATTTGATCCACTATCTATCTAAGATTCCACATATCATTGAGAAACTTTAATAAACATTACTATGAATACTACATTTCATAGAAAAGCAATTTATCTAACTATATATGAACTCCAAACAATAATAATATAAAAAATGACTTGAACAATAAATTTTAATAATATAATAGATATTATTTAAAAGTGAGATTATTAAAAAATTAAAAAACTATCATAAATACAATATTTTACACAAAAATAATTTATTCTACTACACATTAGCTCTATGTAATTATAATTTAAAATTAAACTTGGTAGGTCAACTACACATTACGTCTATGTAATAATAATTCCAAATTCAACTTTGTGGATTCTTAGAACATATAACACCTATTTCTCTCGTACACAACCCATGTGCCCTATGGCCAGAAAATCAAAATGGACCAATCAAAAAATGAGAAAAACTGTGAAAATTACATATGAAAAATCAAAATAATGCAAAGCATAGAATAAGAATTTCATATTCTTGTTTGCACGGTTATCAAAACTTGATTAATTGCATTGGGTATGAGCGTATATCACTGGTGGAATTTGATGAGCCCAAGTATTAGCTCAAATATTGATGCAGGAGCATCCTGGGTGTAAGAGCAATCTTGCATCACCGAAAAATATTTCTATTTTTATATTCAATAAGGGCTATCTTGTGCAGAGCTTCTATTTATGGGAACTTGCTATTTTTAGTAAGTTGGTCATTCGATCTCGGAATGTTCTGATTTCTTCCCTGGAGGTTCATTTTGGTCATATCAGCCTGCCAGTAAAGTTCCATTGATAGATCAAGTCCAGCTTTGTAGATATTGAAGATTTTCGGCATTGGCAATAGGGTACAAAAACTTTGAAATCAATTTTGAAGGCTTTAGAGGCCTCGGATGAGGTCGAGAATTTGAGTGGCAGGTGCTTGCCCAAGTTAAGTCTATAGAGCACTTCATGGCCTTTCTGGAATGGGGTTATAATAGTCAATCGGGTCAACTAGCGATGACTTATGGTCTTCAAAAGTTGGGTCATCTGAAATGGCGGAAAATGATTTTCCTTCAAAATTTTTGTTTGGGTTTCAAAAGTTATTTTGGGCTGACTTTGATGTAATAAATTGCAAAATAAAATAATTCTAAGTTTGGTCGGTCTTGTTGGCTAAAATTCTAGAACCTTCCCAGGCGGTGGAAAATTGCCTATATAAGGAAGGCTGTAGTGTTCTCTTAGGCAGTTCGGGGACAGTTCTGGGTAATAGATCTAAGTATTGATTCGAGGCTTTGTCCTACAAAATATTGTAAGGGAATGCCCATGTGGCTTTGCATATTGTAATTTTGAAAGTTTGTAATTCCACATTTGTGGAGATAATAAGAAGCCCATTTTCTGTTCTTGCATTTTGTTGTTGTTTCTCTATTTCTGTTATGTGTTTGTGGTATTAAGGGGAGCACCCTTCATCAAGTGGTATCAGAGCAAGATTTCCTGAGTGTGTAAACAGATCGCCGATTGTGAGGCAGTTTGCACCAGGACCGTGGGTTAGGGTTTCTATGTAAACAGATTGCCGATTGTGAGGTAGTTTGCACCACGATCATGGGTTAGGGTTTCTGTGTAAACAGATCACCGACTATGAGGTAGTTTGCACTAGGACCATGGTTAGGGTTTCAGGGCACATTGCAAAAATGCCTCCATGAAGGGAACGTGGCAGAAGAGCTAGTGTTGTAACACTTGAGGTTAGAGCACTCTAGAGACAAGTGCGAGCATTGCAAGAAGAGATTCGTAGAGGAATGAATCTTAATGTCAGAGACGAAAGCGAGGATGAAGCCAAAGAAGAAGATCAAGAAGGAGAAGTTGAAGTTGTGAACCAGGAGGAAGAAAGACTTTTTGGGGCCATTTCCAAGATTGAAAAAAGACCTAAGATTGAGGTTCCTACATTTTCAGGAAATCTTAACCTAGAGGAGTTGATCAACTAGATCAATGAATGTGAATAATATTTTGAGTATGAAGATATTGAGCATCCTGATAGGGTCAAATTCATGAAGTCTAGACTGAAAGGTCATGCGAAGATCTGGTGGCAAGAGATTCAATTGGAGTGAAATAGAAGAGGGAAAGATAAAATCACAAGATGGGATCAGATGGTGGATAAATTGAAGCGACAGTTCATCCCTGTTGATTATGAGCTTGAACTACTGAGGAAAATGAAAAGTTTGAAGCAAGCAGGAAGATTTGTTCAGGAGTATACAAAGGAGTTCTATTAAATCCTCATCAGAACAGGCCATGCGGAAGCTGATAAGGAGAAATTTATCTGTTACCTTAATGGGTTGAGGCCAAGCATTTAGGAGGAGTTGACTCTGGTTCGAATGAACAGTATTGAAGAGGCATACCAATTTTCCTTAAAAGTAGAGGAAACGTTTAACAAGAATTTTGAGAGCAGACAAAGCGGAAGAGGTCATGCTGGAAGATCCGGTGGATGGTCATATGAAGATCGAAATGAAAATCTGAAAAAGTAGGATGAGGCTAGTAATAGCCAGAATCAGAGAGGAGATAATTTCAATCATTTCCAAGATCAGAATAGTAGAGATCAGAGAGGAAGAGGAAGAGGAAAAGATTTAGGAAGAGGAGGCTTCCATGGAACATGTTTTCACTGTGGAGAAGAAGGTCATAGGGCATTTGAATGTCCTCAACACCAAGGAAGGATGGATAGGAGGAATGAAGGCCGAGCTAGAGTTGCATATGTAGATGAGGATGCCAGATAATCAAATTTTGAAGAAGCTGAAAGAGGAGAAACATTGATCAACAAGAGAGTCCTGCTGAGTGGTGAGAATGAACCTGAGCAAAGGAGGAGCCTATTTTGCACCAGGTGCAAGTGTGAGGGTAAGTGTTGTGATGTGATTATTGATAGTGGAAATACTGATAATTTGGTGTCAAAAGAGATGGTGACAAAGTTGAAGCTCAAGAGGCAAAAACATCCACATCCATATCGGGTTGTCTGGGTGCAGGATGACCACAAGGTCATGGTCAGTGAACAATGCCTAGTGAAGTTCAAGATCAGCGGGTACCAAGATGAGGTACTATGTGATATCGTATCTATGGATGCATGTCATATGTTGTTGGGTAGGCCATGGTAGTTTGACAGATGTGCTCTACATGATGGTCGTGCAAATACCTATTCCCTGACAAAGGATGGAGTGCGACATAAGCTAAAACCATTGAAGGAAACAAAAGAAAAGGTATGTGGTAATGCAAGAATAACTTTTGTTGACAGAGGAAATTTCTTAGATGGTATGTGGCATAAGCATATGTGTTTTACCTTAATTCCAAAGCCTGAGAAAGAGGAAGTGGAAGATGTACC
This sequence comes from Chamaecyparis obtusa, assembly GCA_027943335.1. Lineage (NCBI taxonomy): Eukaryota > Viridiplantae > Streptophyta > Pinopsida > Cupressales > Cupressaceae > Chamaecyparis > Chamaecyparis obtusa. The sequence goes on from BSBK01002397.1 coordinate 845,275, forward strand.
TGTTGAAGTTGCAGAATTATTGAATGAGTTTCAGGATATTGTATTTGATAATGTGCCTGATGGATTACCACCAGTAAGAAAGATCAGTCATCAGATGGACTTGATTCCAGGGGCCAGTTTTCCAAATAAGGCAGCACACAGAATGGCACTAGCAGAAAGTGAAGAGTTGAAGATAGATTTGAAGTTTAGTTCGTCACATCATCCACAGATTATATATGGAAGTAGTCCCAAAAATGCATCTGAGTTGAGTCAGATATATAATGGAGAAATCAGTAGCGTTGAAGCTGAGGATTTTACATAACATTTGAAGAACATCCATGAGGAGGTGAGGAAGCACATTACCAAGATGAATGCGTAGTATAAGGCTAAGGCAGATGAGAAAAGGAAGCATAAGGAATTTCAGGTTGGAGATGAAGTCATGGTTCATTTACGGAAGGAGTGATTTCTAGTTTGGTACATATAACAAGTTGAAAATGAAGAAGTTTGGGCCATGTAAGATACTGAAGAAGCATGATTTAGGAAATGCATATGAGGTTGAGTTGCCTATTGAGCTGAATATTTCACTAGTATTTAATGTTTTAGATCTAACAGAGTATCATGAAGGAGGCGTTGAAGATGAGGTTACAACAACACAATGGAGTATTTCAGCAACCAGTTCAGATATCAAGGAGATTGAAGACATACAGGACAGTTGTGTTGGCAGAAGCACAAGGAACAGGACATATGACAAATATTTGGTCAAATGGAAAGAATGACCTATTGAAGATTCAGCATGGCTAACGAAGGAGGAGGTTAACCGTCTTGGTTTTCCTCTACACACCTAAGTCATGACAGGGTCACTTCTCAAATTACCCTGGGTGTCTGATGCAGGAGCATCCTAGGTGTAAGAGCAATCTTGCATCACCCAAAAATATTTCTATTTTTGTATTCAATAAGGGCTATCTTGTGCAGAGCTGCTACTTATGGGAACTAGCTATTTTTAGTAAGTTGGTCATCCGATCTTGGAATGTTTTGATTTCTTCTTTGGAGGTTCATTTTGGTCATATCAGCCTGCCAGTAAGGTTTCATTGATAGATCAAGTCTAGCTTTGTAGATATTGAAGATTTTTGGCATTGGCAACAGGGTACATAAACTTTGAACTCAGTTTTGAAGGCTTTAGAGGCCACGGATGAGGTCAAGAATTTGGATGATAGACGCTTGCATGAGTCAAGCCTATAGAGCACTTCATGGCCTTTCTGGAATGGGGTTATAATAGTCAATAGGGTCAACTGGCGATGACTTATGGTCTTCGGAAGTTGGGTCACCTGAAATGGTGGAAAATGATTTTCCTTCAAAATTTATGTTTGGGTTTCAAAAGTTATTTTGGGCCGACTTTGATCTAATAAATTGTAAAATAAAATAATTCTAAGTTTGGTCGGCCTTGTTGGCTAAAATTCTGGAACCTTCCTAGGCGGTGGAAAATTGCCTATATAAGGAGGGTTGTAGTGTTGTCTTAGGTAGTTCGGGGTATTGATTCGAGGCTTTGTCATATAGAATATTGTAAGGGAATGCCCATGTGGCTTTGCATATTGTAATTCTAAAACTTTGTAATTCCACATTTGTGGAGATAATAAGAAGGCCATTTTCTATTCTTGCATATTGTTGTTGTTTCTCTATTTCTGTTATGTGTTTGTGGTATTAAGGGGAGCACCCTTCATCAAATATTATGTCACTTTATCATGTTTTGAATGGGTGAATCCACAATAGTGGGTTACACTTTTTTGCATGAACGGACACTGAACTCTACATTTAAAAAATATAAATTAAGATTCAGATGCATATTGTCGTTAAACCATTTGAAATCAAACGATGAAGTAAATTAGGCCTAATTGAATCAACATTTGTTGATTGGGTCAAAGCCAAAACCTAGATATGATTTTGAGATGTCTCACAAACGAGCCAAAAGGGTATTAGAAAATGTTTTTTTTATGAGCCTTATTAAGGAATTTTGGAAGTTAGGGGTAAAAAGGTTAATTTGAAGGGCTAAGAGCCATTAGGACTCCTAATAGTCTTAGTTGGGAAAAACCATATTGTGGGGTTTTTCTTCTACTTCCAAGTGGATAATTTGGACAAATGAAAGAGTTTGGATGTGAAGGAACACTCACACATTATCTCTACAACAATGGTGTGTTGATCTTGTTGTGGTAGGGGTTGGGTTACTTGGAAGGCCTTTAGGAAAAGAAGGGCTTGATGTGTGGAGTTGTATCTCCTTGAAGAATTGAATTTTTGAGGGTGGTTGGTCACAAGGAGTGGACCAAGAGAAAATCCAAAGTGAAGAGGACAACCTAGGAAAGGTTGTAGGATTGGACTATTGGTTGGTGCCAAGTTTGGGCCCTTGAAGGAGAGTTCCCTTAAGGATTCTAGAAGTGAACCTAGACCCTCTACATCAAAATGTAATTGGATTCTCATTATTTTCTATATGATATAATTACAATGAGTGCCTTTCCTTTTTTCCTTATTTTCTTGTAGCTTTGTCTAATTTGCTTTATTGAGAAATATTTTCCTGTCAAGAAAATTTATGAGCAAGTTTTTTCTTATGTAATTTGTACTATTCTTCATTCTAAATATAATACAATTTCAATCCCTCTTCCTTTTACTCACAAAAAAATAATTATAACTTAATTCTATCACTTGTTTAATATTTATTTTTAATTTATATATTCTTTAATTGTACTTCCTCTATTTACACTCTAATTATTGTAATGATTATTTATTGAATGAGAATTATGAAAAAAATTGTGATGCATTCTCAGTGGAGGGTAAAAATACAAGTATTGATGTGGAAATTAAAAAGGTGTGGAAGAAATTTTAGAAGGGGGATCATTTTCTATTTTGTTCATATCATGTAGGAATACTCATCTCTTGAATTTTACAAAGGGAATCATTTTCTCTTTTGTTCATATAATGTAAGAAAACTCATCACTTTTGTGTACTGATATTCAAAGTTTCTTAGAACCTTCCTCTATGATGAAGATCCTCCTTCATGAAAGGATGCATGCAATATTGTCACACATATCATTAATCTACTAATCGCATTCTTAGAACCTTCCTTTATGATGAAGATTATCCTTCATGAAAGGATACATTGAAGGATATTTAGGTAAGGGTATTTTTAACTTTTATCTTTTCATTATGCGGGATTGAATCCTTCTCTACATTCCTCACTATTGTATATGGATCTCATAGATATAAAGTGTGTGGGTAGTTTGGGAAATGAAATATGTCTTTGATACCCAAATACATAATATGTTTGTGAGGAAATATGACCCATTTTGTAAAGATAAAACTCTAAATCTAGTTGGTAGATGAAATAAAAATGTGATACTCAATTATACAAAGAATTAAATGGTTTAATATAAATCAAGATTAAACACTCTCATCTGCAAGTCAAATCCAAAATAAATTGTATTTTTAAGTTTTACCCTTTTCTTTTTACCATACTTACTAACAACAAGGATATCAAATTAACGTGATTAGTAGCAAGCAACCTCATAGCTTATCTTCCCCACATAATACTCATACCCTTAAGTAGTTATTATAATATGCCCATCATACAATAATCATATTTTGAAGCCTCATTTGATGTTACTCCAATGTGTTGATTGACAACTCAATATATCTCATTAACTCATCAAGATCATTCATATTCAGGATTGAGTTCTTTTACGTGCGTTCTACTCTCTAAAACTCATCCTTTGTCAATAAATGAATAGGACTATTATTCTTTGCTATATTTCTAAAATTGGTTAACAATGATGATAAATGTTCTATTTAAATTATATGGCTTAGTTTTAGTAAGTTTTGAGGCCTAGTAAGTAAACCAACCACTTGCATACCATGTGCATTGACCCACATGGTCTAATAAAAATATATTTTATCAAAATAACAAGGAATGAGGAAATATTTAAAGTTATTGTGTGTACTCTTTTCATTTGATTGAATACTCAATAAATGACAATAAGAAATTTAAGTGATTGTTTCCAATATGGAAAATTGAAATTTATCATCCAAGCTTGGCTCTTGATTGAACATGTATGCAAAGCTTGGCTATGTTCTATAAATGACCCCAAATGAATGTAAATCAAGACTAAAGATGGCTTAATATATTCATGCTCAACCCTTCCAAAAGTAGAAGAGATTTTATAGTATGAAATTTGGTAGGAACCTTAATTTTTCAATAATTATCTTGATATACCACAAATGAAATATTAATAGGTACAATGTGTACATTATTAAGATTTTAAAAATAAAACATTAAATAGTGTATCAAAATTCTAAGAATAAAACATTAATAAATAAATAAACTATAGAAATGAATATAATAATATAAGTAAAATGGGTGGAGGGGCATGAAATGTTTTTGGACCATTTCTTGATTTATGTGTGTCCTCCCTATCCAAGGGCCATGCTAATATTCTTCGTATCATTCCAATTTTATCGGATGTCTTTGAAGAGACATTTGACTTTGTGTATAATGTAGTATAAGAAGTGGTAATATTATTTACATGTAAATAATGTGGGAGAAAAGATACGCATGTCCATTGCCTCAAGAAACTAATATTTTATCCAAAATATTGATCATGATAGTAGATTCTAGTTATAAAGTAGAGGGGAAAACTAAGAAGATCTCACTATTCAAAATGCTACCAACTTAACTAATAACTCCATATTTAGATGAACTAAATAAAGGTAAATGAATAAATGTGAACATTTAATAAACCAATGAGTAGAAACCTTTAACACTAGAGCATGCTAGAGACAAAGTTGTATGTTCCATCATGATTCTTTTCTAGGTCTACAAAAAAAACTTGAAAATTTATAGCTTTGTTATCCTTAGAAACAAAAAGCTTCCTTGGTGGGGGAATGGTTTCTTTGGCTGCCTATTTTTTGTTAAATGCCTCTAGATGGTGACAGAAGGCCGGGGTGGATTAGCATGCAAAAAAGCTTAACTTAATATGTCATTCACCTTTAGAAATTGACTTTAATCCAACTAACCATTAATGAAAGATATTGCAACACACATACACATAAAAACTAGCTTTATGTGGAAAACCCAATATGGGGAAAACCACAGTGAAAATAGACTTAGTATATAAAGAATTATTGACATTATTTATTTTGGCACATTTCCATGGAAGCACACTGCTCCCTGATGTAGATATTATAGGCTAAATCACACAGCCTTAGTGCAAGACATAGATCTAAACAAGATACCAAAAGAGAAAAAAATCTTCCAGTAGGTACAAGGAAATGACGATATGAAAAGGTATAAGATCCTATGATCAATCTCTATAAACACTCTATCAAATTCATAGTCTTTGTAATGTCCCCTTTCTATCCCATCAATTCATGGCGTGTTGTTAGCCCATTTCTCCTTGGTCTTGTGGGCTAACCAGAACTCTATAGGGATCATAGAGAGATTTGGCCTAGGAAATTTTGATTTAAGGCCAATTAGGTTTGATTTAGCAGGGTTTCCAGTTACTTTCTATTTTTAGTAAGCTAGCAATGGGCTCAATGATGTTGGTATTTTAGAATTGGATTGGGAGCGTCTCATCGAGACCTTTCCAACGAGCTATCACACATTATTGTCTGAGCCCAATTGATCAGTAATTTTAATGCCTGTAGACTAAATAATTTATTAATAAAGTGACTATTAAATTGAGGTACATATTATATCTCAGTTTATTATCAAAAGAACACTTTATTCACTTACGTGGGAAAAAATATTTAAAAAGGGTAAAAGTGATTTATCCTACATTCGTTGGCTAGTTGATAAGAATCTAAGAAAATTTATAAAGCTAAGTGAAGGGCTCATTCTTCAACATGCTTGGTTTATTCTTTTCTTTTAGCAGAGCTCTGAGAGCTTCTTGTTTCACTTCTAGTTTCTTGAGGACAGAAATCCTTGGGATTATTTCTACATATTTGAGGATGGAAACCCTCGAGTTTGGAGGCAGTGGATGGAAACCCATTTTTAGTTGGAGATATCACACAGGTGTCTCACCATGTGTTGCATATTCATATTTTTTGGTATCCAATCTTGTTATAAGTCCAGTAACTATGATTGGATCTTTTTTGTTACCTTACTAAAGAATTAAAGGTAATATTCATACTTCATTTCAGTCATTTCTTGGTATATAGTGAAATATGTTGGTTTTAATGAAATCAATGCATGCAAGAATGTTTGTTTGAATTTTTGTGTTAAAATGAAGAGCCAATATCCTACCAAGATATTACATTGGTATTAGAGTTAATTCTCCTACCATCTATGAGGTTTTTATGAGTGACAAATAAGTGCAACTTGGTTGCCTAGTTGAGATTTTGGTCAGCTAGTAGAATAAAATTTTATTGTTTGGTGAGGTACAAAATTAAGAGTTTGGGCTGATTTGTTGATCGCATATGAATTCTATATGCATGAAATAATGAAGGAGATCAAGATGTAGTGTCAAGATAAGAATATTCTCCACTTTCACCTATATACCCCAAGAAGGAGGAGGGTCACAAAGGATGAGATCTCCCAAGAAAATCCACTAATTGGATCCAAGTTAGATTATCACAAACCAAATGATGTAGGGGTACCAATGCAAAACAAGGATCTAACCAAGTGCTAAAAAAGAAGATGTTATTTCCTATGTGTTGGGTATAGTCAACTAGGAAGGTAAAAGTAATGCTAAAACTAATGAAATAGACAAGATTTGAAATGTAAATTCTCAAATTAACCAACAAAATACACCACATCACATTTGAATGCTTGGAATCTGTGTGTTCAAACTCAAATCTATAATTATGCTCCCGAAACATCTCAGAAATCCAAACAAGACTAGATCTGGAACTAGAAGTTGTAAATCCACAAAACTCAAAAATGTTTCTCAATCAGGACTATGATGACCTACAGGGTGGATGGTGACATGTATAAAATCCACCCAAGACCAAATTGAGGTCAGAATCCACCTATTCTACAAGTTTTTCTGGAATCCAGATCTGTGACAATAACCTATTTCCAAAGACTCTAAATCTGGATTTGCAACTTTGTATACCTAAATCTGCAAGAGAAAAAATTTCTATTTTTTTTTGTGAGGGGATTTCCTTGGTCAAGCCCCAATTTAGGAATTAACCTTGAATGTTAAATGTATGTTAAAGAAAAGAAAATGTACAAATTCACCTTACTTTGTAGAAACCCTTGCGGAGGATCTAGATCCATAATCCACAAGGATGTAGAAGTGCTCAATGTTGTTGAATCTTGTAGGAATGTAGGATATCTCATCAAATAAAATAGATCAATCATACCAATTCATGGATCCATTGATGTAGATGTAGTCATATTCTAAAACTGGATATGCAAATGCAAATGGAGAACAAACCATTCCTTTAAGGCCAACTCCACTATCTTCAAAGAAGTAAGCTAGATCTTAAAAGGAACATGCAAGATCATAGAAAGATGATGAAAAGGGCCTCTAATTAACTCTTTCAAAGCTCCTTAAATGCAAAAGATCTTGAAAGCTTGAAGTCTTGAAAAGGTTGCAAAAAGATATTCTTCAATGCTCCTATAAAATGCTTATGAATGCTCTTGGAATGTTTGCAGACAAAATGTGGAAATCTCTTGAAAATCTAGGATCTTGAAAATGAAGTGAGTATGCCTCCTTTTATACCAATTTTGAAACCAAAATAAAAAAGGGTCGACTACACAAGAAAATAAAAGAAATTGGAAATTTGAGAGCCCATAATCCCAAGGCACCTAGCCTCAGGGGGAGGTCGACCTCGGCCTCACCCTAGGGGATAGGTTGACCTCGACCTATCACTAAAGGGCTAGGCCAACCTTGCCCTACCCCATGATGGGTTAGTCCATTGGGGGATGGTCCGAGATCTTGGGGACAGAGAAATGAACGACGGAAAAGGGTAGAAAATAGGGGTTTAATTTGGCACAAAAGAAAAGGTACATCCATGGGTCCATAAAGGAATTTAAATTAGGTCCAAAGCATTTTAATAAGGAGGGATAAACATGTCTTAACATGGGTGCTTCCATTTTAAGACGATACATGAATAAAAATTAATATTTGATGATTCAGGGCCCTAAGGTATTAAGTCAACAATATTTATTTTTGGATGGGCCGTATTGTTAAGCATGTAGTTTTTAAGGTGAAAACATTAATATTTTATACTAGTGAAAATATTCACAAAGAATTCAAAAATATATGATATCGCCTCATTTCCTACAAGGATTTAAAACTTGCGGTGAGTTTATTCGGGCCATTTTGATAAAAGATTGATACTTCAATTTGAGCCGAATCATTATATTCCTTAAGTCAGTGATGAAATAATAGTCTATATGTATGAAGGCTTTAACATTGGCAATGTTAATATTTGTTGAAGGTTTAATATATATGGGAAAGAAACATTTTATTCTCGTGAATAATAAAAATTCATAGCCTCTACTAATGTTCAATATTCATATGATGAGGTACCATATTATATTCAAATATCATATCGAAGTCTTTTTGGCATGATCATTTTGGACAGGGCACATTTGAATATAGTAGAAATTCTTCAGTAGGAAAATCGTGAGGCTTGCAAATTGGTCTTTTCTATTGGCTATGGCTATTCATGCAATCCACACAAAAGAAGAATTTTTTGAGTTTATCAAAATACCATATGTGAATACTAGTATTGGAGGAGCTGAGAAATATGACAACATTTCAATAGATTGAGCATAAAGCATTCAAGATATTAACAAGTGCCACGTAGTGGCTAGTACTTGCCTAATCAATTGTAATTATATTATGAAATATAATTATAATTTTAATAAATTTATTATATTTTATTAAATATAATTCTATTTAATATAAATTTATATAATTATAATAATGAAAATTTTTCATTAAAACTATTATAAATAAATAAATTTAAATAAATCGATATTTTGAACTAAATTTAATAAGTTTTTAAAAATAAAACTATTATAATAATATTAAATATTAATTTAATATAATTTAATTTAATATAATTTAATTTAAATATTAATATTTTGTAAAGAAAAAATAAAAATTATAGAGCAAATAAAATCACATAATTTTTTTACATAAATAGTTGTTAATGTATAATTAATATATAATAAAAATAAAAATTAAAAAACTATAAAAATATGAATAAAAATAAATATATATTATAATATCATAGGTTTTTATTTAAATTATAATATACTATAAAAATTAATAGTATAAACTAGAATAAATTCAAATAACATAATTTTAAATTTAAAAATATATTAATAAAAAATTAAAAAAACTTCATGAGAACTTAACAAAATAAATTTTTTTTAAAAACCCTAAAAAAACTCTTATAAATTCTAAAAAACTTCTATAAAATCTATTCATGCCTATAAAATAAGTCTATAAGACATTAAATGTTTTAGCCAATCATTTCATCAAAAAATATTTTTTACAATTTATAAACTTAAAAAATTTACTATAGACTATATAAAATGTTTTATTTTTAACAAAATAAAATTAAACTAAATTGTAATTGGTGGAAAAAATTAGTTTTAATCACTAGTTAATGGAAGAAATCCAAAAACGAATGCAATAGTACTTGCTTAGCCTATCGACAAGTACTAATAAGTAAGGAAAATTAATGAATTATTGGATGAGGTGGACACAAACTATTTGTGTAGCTATGAAGAGCAGTAGTGGTGAAGTGTATACAACTAGCACGGTAACACCTAATAGATGCAATTTGGACAAGATTGATAGTTCTATCTATGCAGGGAGTTCAACATCAAGTGATGTGTGTTCTTATCGTGCATACTGGAGAATTTTGGCACACACCCAAAATATGAGTGGAAGTTTTAAAAGGTCAGGAAAATGCATTTGAACTTTCATTGATGAAATGCTATTTAATTGAAAATGAGATCATTTAATGTAGATGTGGAAACTTCGTTGCTAGATTAAACTAGGACTACAATAACATTATCAGTCAATGTTCTTTAATGAAATTTGATTGGTAACAACAACAATTACCAAAGGTAAGATTTTCAAAGGCTTGTTGGAGGGAAGAGTAGCAGACATAATTTTTTTGTATCCTAGGTATGCAGAGAACATCAAAAGTATGAGAAATTAGTAAGTTTGAAGCACTCCATTTACGTTCTTATACTTCTCTACTTCTTGGCTATGGGTAATTTTTTTTAAAGGGGGATGTGAGTGTACACTACATATCTCTCCATGTATCCTCTTTTCCTTAATAACAACTTCAAACATTAAATATCAAGAGCCATTTTCTTAAGACTACACATGATATATTTGACAAAATTCTTGTGTGCCTGCAAATAAGAGTATAGATTTCTGGCCAACATGTACATGGAATCTCGTCTTTGGGAATTCAATTCTTCTCATATCTAAAAATCTCTAAACAAGAAGATTGTGTCAATTACAGATATATTAGGCTTAATTAAGTTGCAAGGAGATTGCTCCAAGATAGAAGATATATATTTGCACCTGTATACACTTCAAAATGACTTCATGAATTAATTAAATATTTATTATTTAATTAATATTCATTTCTTCTATTTATTAAATAGATTATTCAATTTATTTAGTAAATTCACTATAGCTTATTCCTCTATCCTAAGTCTTCTAATTAGTCTATTAAAGTGATTTAATTAATTATACAATCACCTAAATATGACTAAGTCCCCTAGTCCACCTCACCTACCTAGTCACCTAATGCATCACTTTAGCTAAAATAAATAATTGTTATTAATTATTTATTGATAATTATCCTCACCCACACATGTCCTATTCTTAAGGGCTATGTGGCCTCATAGGACTTGGTCTCATGACCACATGTCTTCTCTCAAACCAAGTCAAGAGACATTCCCTATTCCTAAGGGGCTTCTCAAGCCACCTCTAAGGGTCAAAGGTGACTCATGGGACACTTGTACCAAGAGTCATCATGAGGAAAAAGTCCTTCCCTCTTCCTCTCTTTGGTCTTTGTGAGACACTTGACATGTGTCTTTCCCTTCCACCTTCTTCTCTTCCATGTCAATGTGAGAGGAACATCATCCCTATTCTTCCTCTCACATTCCAACTACATCCCCCTTTCTCTCAACTCCTTCAAACAAGTCAATCCTATCCCTAGGATCTTCCACCTTTCATTCTCCATCGTAGGATTGTGCCACCTAGGCTTAGATCCTCCAAAACTCTATAAAAGGAGCCTCATTTTCCCTTTGTGAGATAATAGGTATTTTGTAATCAAGCATTCAAGAAATAGGCAATCAAGCATTCTAAGAGCATTTGAAGAGCATTCAAGCATAATCAAGCCATTTTCATATCACTTGCATCTCATTCACCATATTTGTATAATTAAGCTTTAGTTTTGCATACATTCATCATCAATCTCCACACTTTGGTGTCATCTTGGGCAAGAGGCTTCATTTGGAAATCTAAGAGCTCAACATCCTCAAGAAATCAGAGCTAGGAGGACAATGGAGACAAGCTACATGGTAGGTGAAGGTATTACCTTGTTTTAGCTTCAATTTTAATGTATTCTTCATTGTTGTTTGCTAATTAGTTTGATTTGTTAATCTTATAATAGTTCATTTATCATTTAAAGTAGTTAGACATCTAATTTGCATACATTTTTTGGCACCATCGTGGGGCAACCCACATTTTTAACATTCTATTTTTAAGTTTTCCATGTGCAGGTTTTCTACAGGTCACTTCTGTGCATTTGTACTCGATTTCTGCGCATTCATCCATTTATGTTGCGCATCCATCCTGACATTTTATGATATGTATCTTTCTTATTTTCTTGCCCATTCATTTAACTATTGTACACTTTTGTTATTTTCCACTGTGCATTCATACATTCTATGCATGTACTCCATTTCACTGCGCATATATTTATTTATGCTGCGCATTCATACATTATGTGCATCTGTTCCACTTTTCGGTGCATTTACTCTCTGTTTCTATGCATTTGTAATATGTTATAGTTAAATTTAGTTTTTTTAGTTGTTTTTCATTTTAGCTAATCCTTTAACAAGTTTTTGTTCGTTCTGGTAGTCTTTAGGCTATTTTGCAGGATGTTATTTTGAAGACCCCATTGCCAAAATTTCTAACAAGTTTGTTTGCAAATTTCTAAGGGGTTTGCAAAATAAACCATAATTTTGTTTGGGCTTAAAAAAAGACATATTTTTGAATTTCGTGTGTCTTCTTCAGCATAATTTTCTATCTATTGTGTCTTTGCTTTCTAAGCATATTTGTAATCCCAAAATTATAACAACGTATCCTCTCCCCTCGCCATTCGTGGACCTTAGGTGTAAGAGAAACTGTTATAATTTTTAGAGGGCGGTCTTTGGTGGGAAAAGAGGTACTCACCCTAAGGAACGACCCAACCAGTAACAAGATAAAGCCAAGCCCTTCCAAACTGGTATATAAAAAATGCTAGTATGATTAGTCTCACATTAGACAGGTGTGAATTCATTGTGGCAACCAAAATCTCCTCCAGTACCCCAGTGGTGCGTTAAAGTCCTACATAGTAGAGGTGAAAGCCTTTCTTTGAAGGATTGAGAGAGCCCCCTTAATTGGGAAAATGAATTGATCATAACCACTTGAATGGATGTCCTTACTAAAAAAGTTTGTACAGTGGCAAAAAACCTTCTATTTGCTGGCTCAAGGGGTCACCCAAGCCCATGAAGACACCCCACATTACTCACACTTCATAGTAGAGATAGTAGTTCTTTGGGAAGTAATGACCCATTGAATTCAGAACTTGGTGTGCCTGAGAAGTGAGTGCACAGTAAGGAGGAGCCCGTGCCTCCAAGTTCCTAGGCTATCCCATGTGGATTTGCATGGCTGGATTTTATTATCCTAGTGGGGATTCAACAGATATTGTCCTTGCCAACCTTAGGATTGTAAGTGTGTTTGTGCATTCATACTAGATTAAATTAGTTCAAAATCATATCTATCTTGTGTGTGTGTGTCTATGCATTTTATCTTTTCCAAAAACCAAATCTATCAAAAAACCAAAAAATTCAAATTTTTAGTTCAACATCAGCAAAAATTCAGAACCTATGCATCTGTCACATCCTGTTGCTGCGCATATGTTCATACTGTCTGCGCTTTTGATTTTGCCAGTTCACATCTGTTAGATACTTCTACGCATTTGTCACATCTTGCTGCACATATATTCAACTGTCATGTGCATTTGTTGTTGCGCATTTACAACAAAGAGCATTTCCACATATCTTGAAAATTTCAAAATTACCTTTTCAAATAGCCATTTTCATCTTCAATAAGATTCTGGAAAAACATTCAATTTACATAGATCTCTGATCTTTAGTTTGACTATTTTCATCACCCTTCCTTCATCAAAAGTCATCAAATCATTTTCTTCCAATCTTTAAAATTCCAAATTTAGTGTTACAACATTGCCTTATTTATCATATTTTGATCTTTGTGAGTTTATCCTATTAGGATCTATCATCCTCAATCAAACTTACTTAGGTTACTATCTCTTGGTTTTTTTTGTCATATCATAGTGAGATCTATACCTCCTATTGGCTTAGATTTTATCAAGTTGTCTCATCAATTTTCAACTCTTTTCAATTCTTTTTTCATATCTTTTCTATCAAACACTCTTTCCATATCTTTTCATAAAAAATCTTCCATCCCACAATCAACTTTCACATTTTTATGGTTCAAACTTGATCTCAGAAACTTAAACAAACTATTGACGTAGAATCCCTAGACAAGATGGAAGGAAACAAAGACAATGAGGAAAATCCTTGGTCTGGAATTCCTAAGAAAAATTCACTTTTTACATCAGATGAGGAACCCACAGATCAAGAGCTTAGGGATGCTACACAAGATCCTCGATTTTATCATGTCATGGAAAGACTCCTAGACCTAGATAGAGAGATGTATTTCCTCATGCTTTCTCAAGAAGGAGCCAAACTACCAAGTGATTTTGATATTTCCCATCTTAGAGAACCAATTATTGTAAAAAATCAAGAAATTCCTAGTAGTTCTCAAGATACTCATGGAGTAAAGGAAAACAATCAACAATCCAATGCTTCTCAAAATGATCAACAAAACAATTCCCAAAATAATCAGCAATCCAATGCTTCTCAGAATACTCAAAAACATAATGTTTCCCAAAACATTCAAGGAAACACATTATCTTTGGATCCCGTTCTACAACAAATCCAGATGCTTCAACAACAAATCCGTGACATCCAAACTGGATCATCAACTAAGAAGTATTCCTTGGATGATATATGTCCTTATCCTTTTTATAAGAATTTAGCAATGATTCCATTCCCTCCTCATTTTGAGGTACCAAAATTTGACAAATACAAAGGGAATTCGGATCCACAAGATCACATTCGTGATTTTTGTGCTGCTTGTATTGAATTCCCTCACAATGACACTTATCTTATACGACTATTTCCATGAAGTTTAGGAGGACAAGCCATGGAATGGTTCTCCAAACTACCCCCAGACATCAAATCTTTCAATGAGCTTATTGACAAGTTTGTGACTCATTACTCATATAATATCAAAATGAAGTCACTATGCTTGATCTTTGCAATGCACATCAAAAGAATGGAGAACCCCTTCTTACTTTTTTGCAAAGATGGCGTCAATTGTTTGTCAAGTATCCACAAATGATTCTTGAACAAGAAAAAATGGATATCTTTGTGCATAACCTTACACCAGAAATGAGTTATAGGTTACAATTGCAATGTCCACCAAACTTCAATAAGCTCATAGAAAATGGTATCAAGATTGAGGAAGCCATGGTCAGAAAGGGTGAGATAAAACTTTATTCCAAAGACAACGATGGGTCTTCAAATTCCAATCCCAACAACTATAACAATGACAAATCTAAATTCTGGAATAAAAACAAAAACATTGTCAATGATGGGATTGTTGATAATCGCAATGTCAAACCAACACAACCCCTTCTAAATCTCACAAGTAAAGCCAATGCTACTCAAGATAACTACAACAATCAATCAGAAAATCCAAACACCAATAAAGATTCATCTAATCCAAGATTGCCTTTCATGTCACCTCAAAGAAATTTTAACAGCATACACCTCAAGAAGTTCTATCCTTGAAATCCCAATGCAAGGGGAATGTATATAGTATGTATATAAAAAATACAAACAAATCAAAAGATACAAAAAAATCAAAAAATCAAAAGAAAATTACAATAAAAGCATGTGGTGAAAACCTGGAAACAAGAGCTATGTGTGATAAGTTAGCTCCTTTATCTATTAGGATTCTTCTAGTGTGTCCATTCATTGTATATATCCACAATAAAATTGCTAGTTTGTCACCACTCCCGCCATGTATATATCATAATAAAATGACAAGTTCATACACTATCCATTGTATCTACCCATAATAAAACCCCACCATAGCTTGAGCTTTTTTCTTGGTCTTCGTCCTAGTCTTGTTTTGTCCTTCTTCATCCATAATAAGTCAATTCATCACCTAGCTGGGGGCCTGTCCTCGACCTAGTTTGGGAAGTGGATCTATGATAGTCATGACTCTTAGAGGACAGAATGGAGTATTTTCACCAGACAAGAAAACATAATCAACTGTTCTTCCACAATGGTATCTTCATGATGAATCAAAACCTGTGATCTATCCTTCAAAACATGACTGCTTATCTATCACTCTTGACTATACATCATCAATTGAGCTGATCACTGTACCTTACACTATCTTTTGGTAAAAGAAATGTATATTCATGGCAAGCATGTTAGAATGGTGTGTTGTAGATTATGCATTCATATCTGGATTTCATTGTTATCATGTTTCCTATGCTATTCCAGGATATCTTTGACATGAGTTTGAAACTCCCACATGTCATTGATTAGAATAGCTGGTATGGGGCATGGTATTTTCTTTGATTGTTGTTTGTGGGATATTTTCCAATGAAATCGAAGGAACAAGTAATTGGGGTGTCTATGCGTAAGTGCCTTCATCAGTTTAATAGTATTGACAACATACAAATCTTGTTGTTCTACAACTTCTATTAATGGTGATATGCCACACATACCTCGACTCCAAATACTTGTTCCCCGATGGAGGGGGGGAATATTCCTTGTCTGTTATGCAAATGAAACTCAAGTCATCTTGATTCAATTATACCTAGATGCTTGTCAAGTTTTCTATATTAAACTCCATACAATAAGTGCTTAGGTCATCCTAGTTTAATTATACCATGATGCTTGCATTCCCTTGCAACATAACGAGCTCAATGATGAAAATCAAATTTCAGTTATTATGAAGTTCTAAGATGTTACATGAAGTTGTGGAGATACTCATTCCATATTTTACTTTGCATTACATTTAAACATTTCATGACTTGCATATTAGTGCTCATTTTATAGGGATTTGTAGGTTATCTTTCTTATTAGGTCATCTATTCTCCTAGTCCATTCTTCTTGTGTCAGATACATTGTTATTTAAGTTGAGGACATTTGGACAACAAAAACATTAAGTTTTCATCTTGCATCTTATGACAATCATTTTGTATAATTCATTTACGACATGCATTATCTTCAATAGGTGGGTTCATTTGTATATATTAATCATTTTCAATGATGTTTAATTATAGCTATCATTTTATCCCGTTATCATTTGTCATGTTGTTAGTTATTCTATTTTACCATATTTAGGTATATTTTCATTTATTACATATAATTTGTACTAAATCATTCATTTACTATCCATTAAATGCATTTTTCATAAGTTCATTTATTGTCCATTAAATATCCATCATTTACATTGTTATTTACATCATTTCATTAGTAACCACATAGCATTGCATAAGTAAAATCATTAAGACATGTATTTATATCATCATCACAAACTAGATCGTTCACCATTCAATAGAAAGTAAATCATTTGCATCATACAACATAAACACTATGCATATTAAAGTAAATCATCACATCCTACATATGTCAATACGCTCATGTATATATCATAATCAAAGAAAATCATAATCAAACTGAATCATCATATATAGAGAGTCCATCATATAAATATCCATAAAACAACAAAATGTCCAAATGTCCAATGATATATCATGAATAACAATGTGTCCAAAGTAATGTCTATCACGTCAATAATATAATGATACAATGATGCAATGATATAAGAAGATGTGTATATAATGATATCTCAAATCTATGCTCCATTGCCTCCAGACTCAGTCTGTTGCTGCCTACAAGATGTAATGAGACCCCGTGCTGCTAAACCACCTAACATTGAGACTCCGGCCTGATCCCCTGAACCTGTGGGTGCTCTCGGATGGTGTGATGATACACCTCCACTACCAGATGGTCCCCCTCTATCATATACTGCAGTCATGACAGCAACTAAGCTATCTCTGAAGCTCCCAATCCACTGATCCCTAGGAACTGCCTGTCTGTAGGCCTCTCAGCAGTAGGATATCTCCTTCCTGACATGTATCATAGCTCATAGACTGTCTCTGTGAGGACCTAAATCCTCTGTCCATTGTAGCTCATCCAGTAGCATCTCCACCTCTCCAAGTCACTCTATAGCAGCATCCCGCTCATGTCTAAGATCTCCCATCTGTCTCTCTAGTCTCTCTATTCATCTCTCCAGTCCAGGGACACGGTCTACCTTATACACCTGTGTCATGGCTAGTCAGACTAGAAATGAGTCAATGTCTGGATCCTCCTCTGTGACATCTCTCTGTAAATAGGGATCCTGTCCCCCAATATCCATCTTAGTCTGCTCATTATGTGCCTCAACATTTGACATTTGTGCATCCTACCCTGCCATATCGAGCATATTCTCATCCTATATATCATCAGGGACCTGTCCACCCTATACCACTCCAACTTGAGCCAATAGCACATATGCCTCATCCTACACTTGTCCTACCTGTATCAGCACCTATACTTGTCCTAGTACCATAGGATCTCCCTGAGCTAGCATAATAACCGATACCAGTGCAACTGGTATCTATGGTGGAGCTCCTACTGCTAGCTATGCTAGAGGTTGTCTTTGTCCCTTTCTAGCCGAAGCTGGCATCAAACCCCTCTATCTCACACCACCACCTCTCATACATGGTCCAACTCTCTCTCCTCTCCCACCATCTCCTCCATCCCCACCATCTCCACCATCACCTCTGCCTCCTCTCCCTTGGCCTCTCATGTCTCAGCCTCAGCATCTTCCATGGTGTCTCTCTACTGAATCTCTCTCTGGTGGCCTCATCGCTGGGTCAGTCAAGCATGGCACTAGAAAATCTCTCAGGTGCTGCTCCAGATCTACAGTCATCCCTAGGTCAACGACCCCTTGTCTCATCATCCATGCTTGAAATGGCATGTCAAGAAACTCCTATCTCACCAACTCAAATGACACCATGGGTCCCCAGTCACGTCACTCCTGATGTATCCGGGTGAACTTAGTGACTCCTTGTGGCATACCTTGGATCTTGCCAAACTGTCACAGAACCTGGTTGACTAGCTATCTCTCAATAATATAGGGTGTCTGCCCTATCAACCATCAATCCTAGGGCTCACACCCTAAGTAAGGTCTCCATATCACTATGTCAATCATGTCAAAGGTGTAACACCAGAACTCTAGATGTCCCAGCTTCGGCTGAGACAAGACTAATGAATATAAATGAATATATAGTTGTCCTGCATCGTGAAATCTAATAGTTGTTGGATGCATCACAATGATATGCTCCCATGCTCATACATGAAGTAATGTCACCCTTGCTGATAAAGAAGCACTCCTATGGTACACCACCTGATGAAGATCATGGTATAAATGTGCTAACAGATAGACACCCCAAGAAAATTGGGTCCCATCATCCATCATCTGCTGTAATGTGTAGCCCCAACCAACTACAAACCCGTGTGACCTATGATCAGGGCATACAAATCCCCCAATCGCTCCTGCTAATACAACTGGCAGTGGCTCATAAAAATCAACCATGTCCTCCCAACTGATCTCCCCCTCATCTATCTCATCATCACCAAAGACTGCTCTACACTCCGTCACTCCGCTGTGCCGATCATAGTGCACCAGCTCACTTGTGATAGGAAGCCAAAGGATGCGATATACATCCTTGAGTGTAACTGTCATCTCTCATGTCGAGAGATGAAAGGTACTCATCTCTGAGTGCCAACGCTCTGCTAACGCTGTCATCATGCTCAAATTCACTCAAATCTCAGGCGTGTAGATAATGTGGTACAATCCAGATGTTCCAATCAAGAGTCTGTCAGTATTTGACAGTGCTGGTCTCAAGCTCTGTTTAATGGGATATCTCTCTCGTGACATCAGAACATCGGTAATATCCTCCTATTAAAGTCAACAAAATCAAGCTATCAGATTTTGATTAATTGATCTATCAATCTATCTATCCTATCATATCAATTACAAACATGTTTATCACATGTTTCAATAGATGATTCTATCAATTATCTAATACCAAGATTGGTTAACTAGCGACCATGCTACAACGTTGCCTATCTTGATCAAATTGATCCAAATCAACAGCTGACAGATTAAGTCAGACTCTCGACATCAAGTTTGACCTAATTGACTTGCTACTTTGACCAAATCCTATCAACTAACACAAATGCACAACACTGAAACATGCATGCACAGTTTGCCTAAATGTTTACGTAGTTTTTCACGTATGCGTAGATTTGTTTCACATTTACAAAACATTCCTTGACAAATGCACAGAATCCACATATGCATGCTTTTATTTGACATTTGCACAGTAAAAGCTATCCTAAAGCCCAAATGCCCAGCTGCCCTAAATGAATGCGTAGAAATGGCAATTTGCTGCACAAACATGGCTAGTTGTTGCACATTCATGCACCACAACTATGCATTTGTTTATCAACCAAGAACAAAAAAATTTCTAACCTAAATCTATGATTCAAACTAACCTAAACATGCTAAAATTCTACTACAAATCATTCAAAATCATCAAATTGACAAAGAGGATCGAGTCACCTACCGACTCTCTAGAATTGGGCGGTCTCTGGAATCGTCTGACCCTCTCGAAGTGATGATCTGACAATGGAAACAACATCCTGGCAACTCTTCTCTTCTCTCTCTCAAGCTCTAATCTCCAAATGACACGTGTGCACAATGAGTCTATTGTGGACCCCTTTGCACTATTTATAGCCTATGGACCTGATGTGCTTGGTGTGTGGACCCTACCTCCCATTACCCTTCCGTTTCACCTCATTCTAATCCATATTTTCTAATGTTTCTTTCATGAGATTGATTGTCATACTCGACATAACAAATATAATAATAATAATAATAATAATAAAATCCATAAATTTTTGTCAATCAATCTCTCGAGTGGGCATGCATAGGTCGGTGTGAGACATTGTCTGTGGTAGGGGCAAAAATGCTTGAAATTTTCTTTGAAACAATGTGACATGCACATTATTTCAAAGAGGGGAAAAATGTATATGCTTAAAAATGGCTTTATGAATTAATTAAATATTTATTATTTAATTAATATTCATTTCATCTATTTATTAAATAGATTATTCAATTTATTTAGTAAATTCACTATAGTTTATTCCTCTATCCTAAGTCTTCTAATTAGTCTATTAAAGTGATTTAATTAATTATACAATCACCTAAATATGACTAAGTCCCCTAGTCCACCTCACCTGCCTAGTCACCTGACACATCACTTTGGCTAAAATAAATAATTGTTATTAATTATTTATTGATAATTATCCTCACCCACACATGTCCTATTCTTAAGGGCTATGTGACCTCATAGGACGTAGTCTCATGACCACATGTCTTCTCTCAAACCAAGTCAAGAGACATTCCCTATTCCTAAGGGGCTTCTCAAGCCACCTCTAAGGGTCAAAGATGACTCATGGGACACTTGTACCAAGAGTCATCATGAGGAAAAAGTCCTTCCCTCTTCCTCTCTTTGGTCTTTGTGAGACACTTGACATGTGTCTTTCCCTTCCACCTTCTTCTCTTCCATGTCAATGTGAGAGGAACATCATCCCTATTCTTCCTCTCACATTCCAACTACATCCCCCTTTCTCTCAACTCCTTCAAACAAGTCAATCCTATCCCTAGGATCTTCCACCTTTCATTCTATCGTAGGATTGTGCCCCCTAGGCTTAGATCCTCCAAAACTCTATAAAAGGAGCCTCATTTTCCCTTTGTGAGATAATAGGTATTTTGTAATCAAGCATTCAAAAAATAGGCAATCAAGCATTCTAAGAGCATTTCAAGAGCATTCAAGCATAATCAAGCCATTTTCATATCACTTGCATCTCATTCACCATATTTGTATAATTAAGCTTTAGTTTTGCATACATTCATCATCAATCTCCACACTTTGGTGTCATCTTGGGCAAGAGGCTTCATTTGGAAATTTGAGAGCTCAATATCCTCAAGAAATCAAAGCTAGGAGGACAATGGAGACAAGCTACATGGTAGGTGAAGGTAAAACCTTGTTTTAGCTTCAATTTTAATGTATTATTCATTGTTGTTTGCTAATTAGTTTGATTTGTTAATCTTAGAATAGTTAATTTATCATTTAAAGTAGTTAGACATCTAATTTTCATACAACACCTATTCACTTAGAGTTTGATTGGAAGATTAATTATTAATAGACCATTGCTAGAAATGGTATTATACCTTTCATATGCTAAGTAGCACAAATATATTCAGAATTTGGAATCTTGAATCCCAACTACAACAAATTTTTCCTCTTCTAAACTTAAAATATGTAGCGATCTTGTTCATTTCAAAATAAGTACACATATCCAGAGTATTGCTATAATATTCTCGCAACTACATGTTTAGGCAGCTACGTATATTTGTCGCTAAGGACAAGGAACAAATTATCAAAGAAAACCTCTACAATATAGAAAGGAAACTTGCATGTCTGATTCTATCAAAGTATGAATTACTTTCCAATTTGGATGCAATAGAGAATTGGTTATCCAAAATAGAACAACTAGGTTCTAAGGGAAAATAAGTCATTGTGATGCTTGTTGTGATTTCTTTTGTTAAGTTAGTGTTCAGACATTCTGATGGAGATGTGAGACTTGTGGTTACTTTTTTTATTGTTAATGTTATGAGGATAACAATACCACATGATCCTTATAGAAAACAAGTTATTAAGGAGATATTCCATTTGATCGTAGAAATTTTTTACGGATTGGGTGATATCCATAATCTAACCTTTGATAAGAAAACCAAAATTTTAGAATCAGTTGCAAAAATCAGAGTGTGTGTGATCATGTTGGATCTTGGTTATGAAGACTTAATCCTTGACATGTTCTATTAGTTTTTGAGTGCTATTAAAGAAGATCAAAAGTGAAATGTTTTATCTTCTATGAAGTCCATTATGTGTGTGATTATTGAGGAGATTAATGATAAATCTCAACTCTTATTATCTACCCTATTGGTTGTTTTGAAACAAGAACATATTTTTTCTTCTAATGTTTTTAATTTGATTAACAATGTTATCAAATAATGTGAGAAGAAATTGAAGCCATACTTAAAAGTTGACAAGATAGATCAAAAAGGTGGAGCACTTGAACTAACTATTAGTGAACATAAGGATGGTATGGACAAAGGAGAATCATTTCATGCATTAATGAGTGTGAATTACATGAGTCTCGATGATAACAAGAAGGATTATGAGTATGTTGTCATGAAATCTTCAAAGAAAGTAGTGATTGATCAACCACATGAAGGTGTGATTTCCTTGATTATTTTCTATTTGAGCAAAATAATATGGTAGATGCATCTCAGGTTGAGGATTATGTGGAAGAAAGGAAAGAAATTTTTTTCCATCCTATAAAAGATCTTGAAAAGAAAGACAAAATCTAGTCATATGGGAAGCATAGGATGGATGAAGCTATTGTTATTAATAAGGACCACAAATTAAAGTTGAAGAAGACACAATCATGGATCAGCTACTTGGGAATTCGAAGGATTCTCCATGCATAATGGAATAATATCCATTGGTTGATAAATATAGGGTTGGTAAAGCATCTTTTGGATTAGCTATATTTGTAGCAAAACCTAAGGGAAGATATGTAAATATTCACTGTTGTGATGGTAATCCTTTGATCAAAAATGACGTTGATTGGATGAAGTATAGTGAAAATGTAGATCTCAAGTTGATTGATAACCCACTCTTTAAGATGAGTTTTGATTGGAGATTTTAAAATTCACTCTTTGAGTTGGATGATGGAATGCCTCTTGAAGTTGACCAGGAGTCCCAATTCTTGATCTTGGAGGAGATTACTTCTTAGATTGGTTTTGATTGCAACTAGGAGGTGGCTTCCTTTCCACATTTGACAGATGGACATGATACTAATTACAAATCTATCTTGGATAGAGACTTGGCTATCAATATGACCAAGGAGTACATAGGGAGAGAAGATAGTGTTGATGAGTATTCCTTGATTCATTCTCCTCTTCATAGAGTTAGGAATCAAACACATAGTCATGATGATTTATCCAATACCTTTAGTAGCTCTACTATCATAGAAGTTAAGTATGATGATGACACTTGGGTAGATTATATTCAATATGGGGTTGATGATCCTGATATTCTGATTTTTCTTGTTGGTGTGATTTTTTTACACAATGATTTTCATTATGTGACTCCTAGTATAGAGAGATATTTATGGAATCTTAGTGCTAATTCAAGATTCCTAGAGGAGTCAATTAGTGCATCATATTATGGTTACATAGTGTGGGATGCATTTTTTTTCACTTAGCCCACCTATTGAGGATTTTCAATTCTAAATTATGTATAGGTGTGGGATGGGTTATTAGTTTGGCACTCTTCCCTTCATGAAGGATAAATCCATGCCCTAAAGGGTTTCTGGTTGGATTATCTAGTACAATCACCGATTTGGGATACAAGTTAGAGAGGCAGTGTTGTTGTAGTTGGACATTTTAGACAGTCCACCTATAATTGGTATGGAGTGACATGATATCACAAATAGTTTGAAAGGTGAATGGCTCTTTGGTTTATGGGACCCAACAACAACATTCTCATGGATAATTATGTTTTAGGGAGATGGTTGGAAAAATATTGATCTCCCACCATCATTTGACATTACACCTGTGTAAGTGATTTCAACTAGAGTGAGGTTCTTAATTGGATTGAAGATGTTATATTACATGATAGCATCACATGGAGGGTTGACTCGACTAATTATACATATGGGGTGACTTGGGATCCTGACATTTAGCCGATTGGTGTATTGGTACATGATGAGTTATTGAAAAACTCCAGGCTTGGTAATTTTCATACTAGTGTAGTGCAACAAATTGATAGAGCATCATTCTTGAGGTAGATATGGGAACCAGAAATTTTGTTTCAGCAAGAAGGTGCATATTTCTTTAGGGAAAGAAATCTCTGGGAAGGGAGGACTGTAATGACCCTTTTCTATCCCATCAATTCATGATGTGTTTTTAGCCCATTTTACCTTGGTCTCGTGCACTAACTAGGACTCTACATGGATTAGAGAGAGATTTAGCCTAGGCAATTCCAGTTTCAGGCCTATCAAATTTGATTTAGTGGGCTTTCCAATTACTTTGTATTTTTAGTAAGCCAACACTGGGCTCAATGATGTTGGTATTTCTAAATTGGACTCGGAGCATCTCGTCAAGACCTTTCCAATGAACTGTCACACATGATTATTTGAGCCCAATTGATCAGTAATTTTAATACCTAAAGACTAAATAATTTATTGATAAAGTAATGATTAAATTAGAGTACACATTATATGTCACTTTATTATTAAAAGTACACTTTATTCACTTAAGTGGGAAAATACATTTAAAATGGGTAAAATCAATTTATCCCACATTCGCTAGTTAGTTGAGAAGGCTCTGAGAAGAAGTTATAAAGTTAAGTGAAGGGATCATTATTCAACATGTTTGGTTTATTATTTTCTTTTGGTAGGACTCTGAGAGCTTCTTGTTTCACTTCTACTTTCTAGAGGAAGGAAACCCTTGGGATTCTTTTAGTAGGTTTGAGGATGAAGACCCTCGAGCTTAGTGGCAATGGACGAAAACCCATGATCAATTGGAGAAATCAAGTAGGTGTCTCACTACATACTTCAGATTCATATTTTCTCATATCCAATCTTGTTGTAAGTTATGTAACTACAATTGGATCTTTGTTCTTACCTTACTAGAGAATTAAAGTCAATATGCATACCTCATTTAGGCATTGCATTATATACATTGAAATCTATTGGTTTTAATGAATTTTTTGCATGCAAAAATGTTTGTCTGAATTTGTGTTAAAATTGAGAGATAATATCCTACAAGGATATTAGTCTTCTATCTTCTCTCTTTTTCATTTACATTAATCTATCATCACATTTGAACCATACATTATTTGCACCAATTCCATAGTTAATTCACCCTTTCACATTCATATATACAAGATCGGTCATCAAAAACCCAACGAGGTTGGCCAAAGAAAGATAAACAATGTTTACACAAAGTTGGAATGTTTACACAAAGTTGACCACAATGAACATAAATTTTGAAATGTGTTTGTAATTTTTAAGTGTCCAAAAAGTACATTGTGCTCCAGAAAGTGCAGAATAGTTTGGCTTAAATTATAAAAATCACACTCTAATCTTGTATATCTATCATTTTGTGCTTTGATTACAAGAAAGGAAGATAAGTAGTAGGTATTTATATGTATTGATTTCTTGTGTCAAAAATTTAAGATGGTTGAACCCTATCTCTCTTACATGTGAGTCTATCTAGGGTTGGTATTGCAATAACCTGGTTGTGTTAAACTTCTTAATTTACATGGTGTTATGTGACAAAATGTAAATGGGGGTGCATTTGATGCTTCTATTCACCTAGAATCTTCTTAAGGTTGTCAGTATTGTATTATCCATGTAAGTACCATGATTATTTTATATTGAGAGGAATTAGGTGCCTTACAAGTGATTACAACTAAACATCATGGGTTCTAGTGTGTTATATTAGGTGAGGTCTTCATAGGTTTTGTAATTACACAAACTATGATCCCAATCAAATAACTAGAAGTAAGAGATAACTATTGAAGGTTCTCGACTTGGTTAACTATGTCATTTGATGGTGATGTGCTATGTGTTTTGCAATTGGTCAAGCCTTGCCTATACGACACTAGCTAGGGTGCAACATATTTGAACCCGATCAAGCTACCCAAAGTGAATGCTATGTCATATGGATTTATGTTACATCCATCATATTGTACCTATGTAGTCTACAACACTTGTAGACGTGAATAACATACTGTATATTTTTGTAATATAACTAGAAAATAAAAATACTATTACCTGCGATGGTTAGGTTGGATTCAAATAATACTAATATTGAGATGATAATTAATAACAAAGACATTAATGAATATCATTTCAGTATTTTTTATTATAAGTACAAATATATAAATAAATAAACTACTAAATTGTTATTATTAATAATTTATATTATTATTATTTTAATTATAAAGATTGATTTAAATAATTAAAACTTATATTGTATATAATATATTATGATATATCAATTATATTATTTATTTCGATTAGTATTTAATACTATTTATTTTTATAAATTTTTATATTAGAATTATTTAAATGAAAAATAATATATAATTTAGATTTCTAACATAGGCACACACTTATATTTTTACTTTTAAAAAAATATTGTTATTTTTCCATTTTTAAATATTTTTTAATTAATGTTATAAAATGATGTTTATATTTAAAATTTAAATTTTCACTATATCTCTAGATAAAATAATAATCTTTATCTTATAAGTAAAAATTCATATAAGGGAAATATTATTCAAATTTGTATAAGGTAATAATATGTTGGTAAAGATTATACAAATTTATATAAGGTAATAATTTTATACAAATTTATATAAGGTAATAATTTTTGCATACAAATTTTTACTTATAAGATAAAGATTATTATTTTATTTTTATTTTTTATCTTGAGATATAGTGACTATTTAAATTTTACATATAAACATCATTTTATAACACTAATTAAAAAATATTTAAAAATTAAAAAATAACTATATTTCTTTAATAAATAGAAATATAATTGTGTGTCTATATTGACATGTACTTATATGATAGTATATTATTAAATTATAAATTATTTTTATTTAAAGAATTCTAATATAAAAATTTATAAAATAAATAATTGAAATAAATAATATATTATTTATACAATATAAATTTTAATTATTTAAATCAATCTATATAATTATAAAAAATAATTATATAAATTAAGTAATAATATAAATTAATAATAATAATAAGTTAGTTGTATCTTTATTTCTATTTCTATTTTTGTAAGTTCGGTTTGCTTAGGGTGAGTGCACAAAGTTGGGGGACCAAAAAGAGGTATAAGATATCAATTTTTTTATGAAATCGGCAAACTCTGAGCTTCAACAAGAAATTGAAGATAGTTAGACCTACAATTTCAAGATGTGACAATAACAAGAGTTTTAGTACTCTGAATGTAGTTTTGAAACTACTAATTTATTTTAAAAATGGTGGAGATTATAGCCCTCAAAAAGGGGGAGCACAAAAAGTGGTCCTAGTTTTTGTGGAAAAACACAACATAGTGTCTAGTGTGCTCCTCCTAAAATGTTAACTTTTTTTTAGTTTTTTTAACTACTCTAGTAAGAAGTTAGCTAACACCACATAATTTATCCTAGATTTTTGTCCTATTTTTTTTTTAAATGTATGAAATTTTACAAATTTTCAAAGTGCACACATCCTGAAAACATAAAATTTGTGTGTTCTCCCCTAGAAATCATTGAAAACTAATAAAAAATCATAACTTCTTTTTTTAAAGTGTATAGAATGGAGTCTAGTTTTTTAAAAAGTAAATGAAAACTAATCAAAAATCAAAACTTCTTTTTTTAAAAAGTGTGTAGAACGGAGTCTAGTTTCTAAAAAAGTAACTTTTTATAAAATTTGACGAACAAGCCAAAATCTAAGCCCAAAATACTACATGTTATTTTTTGACAAAAATCAAACATATATACAAAACAAATTAGAGATGGAAAGCTTGACATAACTAGAATTCAAAATAAATTATATGGTTAGATAGCTAACCAAGAGATCTATGATATCATGTCATCTGATTTTATCACTACTGAACCATGAGTAAACCTAATGAGGAGCACACAAAAAGAGATGTAAATATTTTGTATGATTGTTGGAAAACATGTCTCAAACCTATTTGAATCCCCCAAGCCTTTGGTTTGGATCTCTAAAGAAAATCCAAGCCTTAGGCTTGGTGGATTCCAATGCATTTTAAAGTGCATACACACAATAGTGCATATGCTCTATAGTACTGCCCACCCACTATTCAAATTTATTGTTTACATAGTAGGTATGCACTATGTAACAATAGAAAAATTCTTAGGGAGGGAGAGAGAAAGAGTGAAAAGGTGATGGGGGAGTGAGAGGAAGATCAAGTGAGAAGGGTAGGGGGAGAGAGAAAGAGAGAGAGGGTGTGTGTGTGTGAGAGAGAGAGAGAGAGGTTAAGAAGGGGAAAGATAGAGAGAGAGGTTGTGAAAATGGTAGACGGGGGGAGAGGGAAAGGTTGTGAAAATGGTAGAGGGGGGAGAGGGAAAGGTTGTGAAAATGGTAGAGGGGGGAGAGGCAGAGGCTCTGAAAATGGTAGAGAGAGAGAGAGAGAGAGAGTTTATAATAAGTGATTGCAAATGGATTGCACGACCCTTACATAATTTAGAATCATTGGGAATTCAAAGAATATAGAAGATTGATTTCCATCTAGTCCATTCTTAGTGCACCTGTTATTTCCTAATGGTTGTAGGTGGTCCTAGGACCCCATAGGTCCCACTATGACACCTTAGGACCCATTAGGACACCTTAGGACCCCTTACCACACATTAGTATATTGACTAGATGTAGCTACAATCTCATGTTCATCAAGAATATACCTTGGACCATGGATTAATATATCACACAATTCCTTAATAGTTTCATTCTTAACATAATTCATAACTATATTATCCATAGCTAATTTTTTTCTTGATCATTGTAATACCTTCTCCTCAACTGAACATTTTTTAATTAACATGTATTCTAATGTGTCTTCAAAAGGTCCTAATACATTGTAAGGGTTCATAATGGGTCTTAAGGGGCTATAGGACAAGTTAGGACCCATTTTGACCCCTTATGATACATCAGGACCACTCAAAACCCATTAGTTTATCCTACGATGGTTAATATCTTGTAAGGGGTCCTGATGGGTTGTAATGTGTCTTGATGGGTCCTAATGTGTCATAAGGGGTCATAATAGGTTGTAGGTGATCCTAGGGTCCCTTAAGACCCATTAGGGCCCATTAGGACCCCTTACCAAAAATTAGTAAATTGAATAGATGTGGCTACAATCCCATTTTCATCAAGAATATTCCTTGCACCATGGAGTAATAAAGGTTGTGCATTTCTGTAACAGGTCCTAATGGGTTCTAGAACCACCTACAACCCATTATGACCCCTTGTGATACATTAGGACCACTTAAAACCTATTAGCATATTCTACGATGGTTAATGTATTCTAAGGGGTCCTAATGGGTTATAATGTGTCCTGATGGGTCCTAATGTGTCATAAGGGGTCATAATGGGTCGTAGGTGGTTCTAGGACCCCTTCAGACCCATTAAAAATCCATTAGGATACATTAGCAATCATTAGGAAACCTTAGGACTCTTATCTCATTATTGCCAATAATTATGATATTGAGGACCCTTAGGACCCTTTAAGACTACTAAGAATACATAATATGGGTTCTAAAGGGTCCTACAGGGTCATAAGGGGTCTTAGGACACATTAATCCCCTTACGACCCCTTACGACCCTTTAGGACCCCTAAGAATGAATCTTAGGAGTCCTAAGGGGTCATACGATGTCATGGGACCCCTTAATACACCTTACAACCATTTAGGACCCCTAAGAATACAAATTATGGGTCCTAATGGGTCTTAAGGAGTCATAAGGTTTCCTAGGACCCCTTAATATCCATTAAAACCCATTAGGACCCCTAATAATATATCTTAAGGGTTGTAAGGAGTCATAAGGTGTCCTAGGATCCCTTAGGAACCCTTATGACCCTTGAGGACCCCTAATAATATATCTTAGGGATCCTAAGGGGTCATAATGTGTTATAAGACCCTTTAATACCCCTTACAACCCTTTAGGACCCCTAAGAATACAACTTAGGGTTCCTAAGGGGTTTTAATGGGATATAATGTTTCCTAGGATCCCTTAAGATCCCTCATGACCTATTAGGACCCATAATAAAACATCTTAGGGGCCTTAAGGGTTTTTAAGGAGTTATAAGGTGTCCTTGGACCCCTAAGGAACCCGTAAAACTCTTTAAGGTTCCTAAGAATACATCTTAGGGGTCTGAAGGGGTCATAAGGTGTCATAAGACCCCTTAATACCCCTTAAAATTGTTTAGGACCTCTTAGAATACAAATTAGGGGTCGTAATGGTTCATAAGGCATCCTTGGATCCCTTAAGATCCCTTACAACTGATTAGGACCCCTAAGAATACATCTTACACGCCCTAAGGGGTTATAAGGATTCATAAGGTGTCCTAGGAACTGTTAGGACTCTTGAGGACCCCTAAGAATACATCTTATGTGTCCTAAGGGGTCATAATGTTTCCCCTTATAACACTTTAGGACACCTAAGCATACAACTTATGTATCATAAAGGGTCATAAGGGGTAATATAGTGTCTTAAGACCCCTTAAGAGCTCTTACAACTAATTAGGACCCCTACAAATACATCTTAGGGGCCCTAAGGGGTCATAAGGAACCATAAGGTGTCCTAGGAACCCTTACAATCCTTGAGGACCCCTAAGAATATATCATAGGGGTCCTATGGGGTCATAAGGTGTCATATGACCCCTTAATACCCTTTACAACCATTAAGGAACAAATTATGGGTCGTAAGGGGTTGTAAGGTATCATACAGTGTCCTAGACCCCTTAAGAGCCCTTACAACCCATTAGGACCCCTAAGAATACATCTTAAGGGCTCTAAGTGGTCGTAAGGATTCATAAGGTGTCCTAGAACCCCTTAGGAAGCCTTAGGACCCTTTAGGAATCGTAAGAATACATATTAGGAGTCCTAAGGTGTTGTATGCAAATTATGTATCATATCCTAGAAATGAAATACTAACCCACTAATTAGCTACAAATTTTATCTAAAGAAGCACACACAATGAAGATTACAAGAGTAAATAAACAAAAACGTGATTTTATCTTCACTTATCAATGTAGATTATTTCCATTGTCCTCCTAGCTTTGAATAATTGATTTGGTGAACTCTCAAACTTGTAAATCTTCTATTTTTTCAAGATGACTTCAAAGTGTGGAGATAGTGGATATGAAATGAAAAACTAGATTAAATCCTAGAATGCTCAGTATGAAATGGTGGATGATGCAAGATTTATGGATATGTATGCTATTGTGTGATCACAATAAACACCAAATTGTTGGATTGGTTTATTTCTAATTCAAATGATTTCTAATTCAAGATGCTAAGTTCACAAATTTCAAGATGATAATTAGCCTCACAAAGAATAAGGAAGGCTCCTTTTATAGGTTCTTGATGGTTCTAATCTTAGGTGGAAAGATCCAATGATGGATATTAAAATATGGAGAATCCTAGGGCTGAAATTGACTTATTTAGATAAGTTGAGAGAGATGTGGGTTTAGTTGGGTTTTGAGAGAAATAATAGGTAAGATGTTCCTCCTACATGGACAAGAGAGAGTTTAAGGTGGAAGGGAAAGACACATCTCAAGTGTCTCACAAAATACCCTTGAGAAGAAGGTGGGAGGGCATTTTCCTCATGAGGAATCTTGGTACAAGTGTCCCACGAGTCATCTTTTACTTCTTGAGGTGGCTAAAGAAGCTGCTAAGGAATAGGAAATGTGGCATATACTAAGTTCAATGAGGACATGTGGTCATTAGACCAAGCCTCATGAGGCCACATAACCCTTAAGAATAGGACACATGGGTGAGGATAAATATGCATAATTAATAATTAAAATTAATTAATTGTCTTAGAAAGGATAATGTGTCAAGTGACTAAGACTATGAGATGGACTACATAACTTAGTCATATAGTGATTGCATAATTAAATAATTTTATAAGACTAATTAGGAGACTTAGGATAAGAAGAATAATGTAGATGAATATAGTAAATAAATTTAAATAATTTACTTAGAAATAGAGGAAATAGATATTAATTGAATTATAAATATTTAATTAATCTATCAAGCCAATTTTAAGTGTATGTAGGGGTCATAAGGTGTCATAGGACCCCTTAATAACCCTTTAGAACCCTTAATAATACAACTTATGGGTTGTAAGGGGTCATACGGTGTCCTAGGATCCCTTAAGAGTGCTTACAAATCATTAGGACCCCTAAGAATATATCTTAGGGGCCCTAAGAGGTCTTAAGGACTCATAAGGTGTCCTAGGATCCCTTAGGAATCCTTACAACCCTTGAGGACCTCTAATAATATATCTTAGGGGTCCTAAGGGGTCATAAGGAGTCATAAGATTTCATAGGACCCCTTAATACCCCTTACGACCCTTTAGAACCCCTAAGAATACAACTTAGGGTCCTAAGGGGTCATAAGGTTTCCTATGACTCCTTAAGAGCCCTTATGATCCATTAGGGACCCCTAAGTATACATATTAGGGGTCCTAGGGGGTCATGAGAAGTCGTAAGGGGTCATAAGACCCCGTAGGAACCCTTAGTACCCTTGAGGACCCTTAAGAACACATCTTAGCGGTCCTAAAGGGTCATAATCTTATAAGTAGTGGTTTTCATTGCACCAAAAGATCAACCTGTTAATAGCCGATACAACCACTAGACTTATAGAAGACACATGAGGTAGTTAAACCATGCCACGAATCCCAAGGGGAGCACTGACCATTTTTCCAACAATCTCTCCCTCAACATTACCTGAGGGGATTCAAACCTATGACCAAGCTCTGATACCACTTGTTACAAGTAGTGGTTGTCGTTGCACCAAAAGATCAACCTGTTAATGCCCAATACAACCACTAGACTTATAGAAGATATATGAGGTAGTTAAACCATGTCACAAATCCTAAGGGGAGCACTGACCATTTTGCCAACACATAAAGTGTCATAAGACCCCTTAATATCTATTACGACCCTTTAGGACCCCTTAGAGTACATTTTAAGGGTCCTAAGGGGTTCTAATGGGTTATAAGGTGTCATAGGACCCCTCAATAACCCTAACAACCCATTAGAACCTTTAAGAATACATATTAGGGGTTGAAAGGAGTCGAAAGGGGTCATAAGGTGTCATAGGACACATTAATGTATCCTACAACAACTTAATACCCTTTAAAAACCCTATGAATACACACACACACACACACACACACACAGATATATATATATATATATATCTTTGTCATTTTGTGTTTCTTACATAGGGTGTACACGCTATGCAATACTTAAAAAAAAGTATCATAGTTAAGAAACTCATAAAAAAGGCCCACATTTTTTATACGTTGTCTGGTTTCTACATTTTATCTAACAAATATTTGTTTTTCATGGTTTTGAAAGTCACAAAGAAGCATAAGCTATCAATTTGCACCACCTTTTTAAAAAAATTCAACATTGAAGTGTGAAAATCAATCATTCTTCACCAAAATTGATCGATTGAGGTAAGTTTTTTATTTTTTACATGTGAACTCTGAATAAAGGGTCTTTTTGTTTATAACGGATATGATATGGACTTGTTGAAGGAATAATTTTACATAATATAATAGATTTATATTATAATTTATCATATTGTAATAGATTTATATTATATTTTATCATATTGTAATATATTTATATTATAATTTGACTTATTGTAATAGATTGATATTATAACTTCACTTATTGTAATAGATTGATATTATAATTTGAAAATTGTAATTAATTCATATGTATAAATCATCATCATGCCAAGGAAATGAGAAAAGACTCTAACATCGGAAGAGCATGAGAGAGACAAAGAGAAGAAAATGGAAAGAATGAGACAACTTTGTGAACACAAAAAATTGCATACCATAGAAGAAGATTTTCCGTTGGATTAGGAACATGAAACATCATATAAGTAAGAGAGAGTTGGAATTGGAAACAAAAATGAAATGAATGAGAAACTTGTTTGCAACAAGACAATTGACTTACAATGATGCGAGTACATCATCTATGAGTTCCCAAGTTGAAGAGATTCCATCATCCAATGTTGGAGGCACACCATTGTCTACATCCTGAGGTGTAGGAATATTATTGTATCATTTTTAAGGCACACCATTGTCTACATCCCAAGGTGTAGGAAGATCATTGTATCATGTTGAAGGCACACCATTGTCTACATCCCAAGGTGTAGACACACCATTGTATCATTTTGAAGGCACACCACTGTCTATATATAAAGGTGTAGGAACACCATCATGTCATGTTGAAGGCACACCATTAACATCTCAAGTTGTTGAGGATCCATATTTTACATATCATTATCAAGGCACATCATCATCGGTTGAAGGTACATAATTCACACATAATGTTGTTGATGTTTCTATAATTGTTTGTAGAAAGCTAAAATATTTGATTGATATCAAGATACTAATATTTTGCAGGCAATGCCTAACAAGATTCCCAAGAGTACTTGTCAAATGAAATGCTAACCGTATTTGGAGATCATTTTTTTAGAATTTAAATGTGACAGGTGTAATCACCTAAAAAAAATTATAGTAAATCCTAAGCCCCTAATCCAATCAAATCTACCTCAAGTAAAATTCTGAATCTCAAAGACATAATTTACTAAACATAATTATGTAAGAAACTTGAATAATTGCTCTTGCATAATTAAATCATTTCTAAATCAAAGGCTTGAAAATTATTTAATTGTCAGAATATTTCCTTTAATATAAAGTCTTAACACTTTTATTAAAAGAGAACATTTCTCACATAAATTTGTAAACTTAATATTTGATTAAATGGCAATTAAAAAAGGGTATTTTTTATTTTTCCTTATTATCCCATCAATCTTGATCAATCAAAATTCTTGGATCCTTTCAGATGGATTGATCTCTATCACCACTCATCTCTACCTAACATATTTTTCCTCTTAATCTCCACCCTTCATTCTCGAGGCAATTTCTTTAAAAGGGAGCTCTTCCTTGGCATAAGGGGTTCCAAGTCTAGATTCTTGCGTTCTTTCATTCTACTATTCTTTTTTTTTTGCATTCTAGAGTAATATTTCTATTTGATTTCTTAAGTTCTTAGGTTCTTTCATCAAAGTTTCTTGCACTCATAGCTATCTTGCATTGTTTAGTTTGTTCATGTGAACTCTTGTAATTAAATTCTTGAGTTAATAGTTTATTGAGTGTTGGTTGCATTATAATTGAATACCAATTTTAAACCACACAACAAGAAGATGTCAAGTATTTTTTGAAATGATGAGAAATCTGAAATTTAGTCCCATCATGAAGATTCTTGAGCTAAGAATAATAGATGATTTAAGTGAAAAATCTATTGTAAAGAATCTAATGACTTCATATGAGAGTATGGGTTCTACATCATGTACAAAAGATAGTAATGTCATGTGATGCATACCTACATCAACAATAGTAAGAACTTAAATGAAGAAATATCAACTCATTAGAAAGATGAGAAAAGCATTAAAAATAAGTAGAAAGTCTCTAATGAGAGTCGTGGGAAGGTGTCAAAGAGTGGAAGATCCAAATAGCAATGAGTTATAAGCATTTTTTGGTAGACTACCGTAAAAAGATAAAGAAATTGTTGAAGCTTTAAAATCATTGATTGAATAATTTTAGAAGAATAACACACGTGTATATCCTAATCAAAGAGATTTTGTAAGAAGGAGGATTGGTAGTCAAATCCGCATTCCAAAACTAAAAATATATTTCGAAATGGCTAAAAAAATTTATGTGAAGATAAATCACACGCACATAACTAGTTGTTGTAGGGTACATATTTAATTTTCTAACCATTTTCATGTTAATAGGCATATATGTGTAGATTTGCATTCTTTAACAATGTTTTGCAAGATTGTGACATAAATGATCCACCTGGATCTTCAAGGGAATTGATATCTACCATTTTATGTGAAAGAGTGAATGGTCAACAATTTTACAAGCTGTCATGATTGAATGGTACATGCAAATATTGTGGTGTTTTGCAACATTTGCCAATTTTTCAACATATGGAGAGTACACATGCATTTGGAAATGAAATAGGGAAATTTGGAAAATATAAGACTATGGAATGTGCTCTAAAAGATGGAAAGGAGGCTAAAATATGTGATTTATTAATTGAAAATATTCTAGTGTATTAGTTCATGGATATTTTTTGTGAAAATTTGTGTTTGAGTATGCAAGGCATGCACATAGAGCTTGATGGTTGGATAAACAATTCAAGTTGTGCAAGGACACATTCCCACTTGATACCATTGTTTCAGTTGTGGAATTCATAGAGAACTACACACTAAAATCACATAATGAGGTGCAAGCAAAGCATTAGATCTCTCAATAGGTTTATATATTTGTTCATATAGCATTACTCCATTCACCTAACAGTAAAGAGGAGAATAGGAAGATATTGAGGGAGTATCATTTTTACATCAGAAATGATCACTCACATTCTACAGAGTTTGTAGTTAGTTGGTTTCAATTATTTTATGGTAATTTAGCTAACAGGAGCATACCATATCATCGACACATCATATTGTCCAACAATTGTGCATCTCAATTCAAGAATTCTAAGATGTTTTATTAGTTGAGCGGGATGCATAAGACCACTGGTATTCAATATATGTGGAATTTCACAGAGGAAAATCATGGAAAGGGAGAGCATGATGGTACAAGTGCATGTATTAAAAGAGCCTTATAATGTGAAGAATTAAATTACAAAGAGCAAGAAACATTGTTAGATGCAAGATGTAGCATCTAGTGGTGTAATGCTACAATGGGTCCAGGTAATGAAGGTGAGTCTACGATTCATATATTTTTTTGGTTGATGGATGAAACTAACATTGCACCATATGAGGATTATTGTATACTGAAAGGATTGAGTGACCTACACTCTTTTAGAAGCTCTAATGAAGGTTCATGGAATATCCACACATGACATATGGCATGTTTTTGTTCATCGTGTGTAGATGAAGATTGGGATGGGTGCACGTCAAAGGAATGGGTTGACAAATGGTATACATGAGTTTTGAGCCCACTTGAATCCTATTGTCCCTATGAAACATTGCAATTGATAGAAATGGAATCATCCATTAACTTTGACCGCTTATCTGATCTAGTACAACCAAGTAAATTTTCCACATACAAATAATCTCAAATTTAGTTTTTTATCATAAATATTCGGTAAATTAATCTCTTTATTATGTTTATATCAATGCACGCCATGTTTTTTTGCTATTATTTGTGTCACTTTTTTGAGGCAAAAAAGAAATCACATGACTTGGTTATCAATGGTGAAGAATTAGAATACCCTATAGGAGCAGTGGTTGTAACTAGTACATGGCTTAGATGGTATGGTATGAAGAACCATAGGTTGTGGTTTCTCAAATATTGATAGACACACATGAAGATTATTCATTATTCAAACCTCATCATTGCATCAAATTTCCACTTGATTAGATATGGAGGAAAACCACACAATAAAACTCTTTGGAAGGTTCGTGAGTCAGACCATGAGGCAATAATTGAGACAATAAAGGGTAGGGAAGATATAGCTAGTTCATTGGACTGAATAGAGATACAAAATGTTGTAATGTTAAATCTATTTGAATACACATGCATATAACATGTATATTTTTACCAAAAGAAATACTCTTGAATCCACATTGGGTGGACTGTAAATTGCTCACGCACTAGCCCATATGTATAATGGGAAGTTTGTAAGATTTAATGAAAATGTTTCTCTTAAATTTTTGTGGGCAATGCCGAATTTTTTTGATGCTCATCTCTTTGCTTCTTGTGCTCCTAATGAGCTGAGTTTTAAACATGTTTTTCATTATTAAAAAAGAAAGCATGTGTAGGAAATGAATTCTGGAAACAACAGTCAAACAAATTATGGTACGACTACATACGAGCTAGAAAGACCCTATAACTTTATGAGTAGGAAGATTTCAATGTTACCAACAAACAATCTTCCTTCCATAAAAAATATTTTTGAAGTCTAAGAGGTCAAATTACTTAATTCCTAAAAAATGTCTTGTTTTTCCCAATATAAGGAATACAGAGCCACATAGTCAAATCAATGTACTAAGGTGATGTAGGAGCATCTCGGGTTCTTGGCAATCCTATGTCACCAAAAAGATATTTGAGTTTGTCTGTGTTGCTCAGTTCCTGCTTTGACCGAGTTGGTCGGTAGTTCGTCAGTTTCCATTTGGTTACCGAGTATGGTCGGTTATCTACTAGGTGGTTGGTTGTTTCACTGGCGCTCGGTGATGCTTGTTTGTTGCTCAGTCATCCTTGCTTAACGAGTAGTTTATTTTGAGTTTTTGTTGAGGCTGACTTGTGCATTGATTATGGGTCATGGATTTAATGTTGGTATCCATCATTTGGAAGCGTGTGGTCTCAGATCTGACCATTCCTTCTATTGATTATAGATCTGAAGGGCAACTCAATTCGGTAGCCTCTTGTATAAGTATAATTATTTGGTTAGAGTTTAGGGTGTGAGTTTTAGTAGAAGATAGAAGATAGTAGAATCAAGATTTTTGGCAGATCCTCGCATGTTGGAGGACTTCTATATTTCATTGTAATATCTGGCCGTAATCGGGAAGGCCTTATAGCCCGACATGTATGCATCAATTTGAATAAAGTTAATATATGATCGATCATGCTTTCTCTCTCTCACTGTGTTGTTGTTTCTTCCGCGAGTTGTTGAGCAGGGTTGGATTTGTAGGGTGTGCCATCATTTGACCCCTCTGGTCCCTGCCCTTGCATTAGGTGGTATCAGAGCCAAGTTAGATTTGGATCTAGGTCTGCAGATCTAGGTTTTTAGGTTCCTTCTTATGAAGCCCTAGTTGAATTTTTTTAGGGTGGCAGATTACAATTTGACCTACAATTGCAGAGGGGTTTCAAGATGGTTCGTGGGACATGAGAAGTAGATCTAGGATTGGCAGACATGTTGAGACAACTTGCTGCTAGATTAGAAGCTCTTGAAACAACCCAGAGAAGAGGCAGACATCTTGAAGATGTTAGTGATGATGAAGTTGAAGTGGAACAAGGCAAAGTAGAACCTGCACCTGTGATGGATCAGGGTGAGGAAATATTCTTGAAGGCATTGACAAGTTTGAAGTCAACACCACATTTCAATCCTCCTGAATATAGTGGGAAATTGGATTTTGATGAATTGATAGACTGGATCACCAAGATGGAAAAATATTTTGAGTATGAAAATGTATCTAAAGAGAAGAAGGTGAAAATTGCAAGCACAAAATTGAAAGGTCATGCATCCTTGTGATGGGAACATCTACAATTGGATCAGAAGAAGAAAGGCAAAGAAAAAATCAAGGTATGGAATAAAATGGTGAATAAATTGAAAGGAAAGTTCTTACCTTGTGATTATCAGATTAACCTAGTTAGGCGAATGCAAAGTCTAAAGCAAAAAGGTAGCTCAGTAAAAGAGTATACTAAGGAATTATATAGATTAGATATCATATTTGGACATGATGAGGATGATGTGGAAAGAATTTCTAGGTACCTGAATGGTTTGAGAGTTTCCATCCAAGAGGAAATCAGTTTGGTCAAGTTGGAGAACATTGAAGAGGCTTATCAATTTGTATTGAAGACTGAGGAGAAATTGAACAAGAGATATGAACAGAGACAAAGAGGTCGAGGTGGTAGATTCCCTAGAGGAAGAGGAAGATCTTATGGTGAAAATAGTAAATCTGAACCTGAAAATAAAAATCTGGACAAAGGCAAGACCGAGTGGAAAGGTGAAAGTTCATCCAGAGGAAGAGGAAATAACTACCGAGGTGGTTATAGCAGAGGTAATCTCTAAGGAACTTGTTATAATTGTGGAGAAGAAGGACATAGATCTTTTGAATGTACGCATGCTAGTAAAAAGGCTGGTAGCAATAGAAATGCTTTGGTGCAAGAAGAGTCACCGAATGAGCCTGAGAAGGAAAATAACTTGATGGTAAGGAGAGCACTGTGGAATGAAAGTAAAAAGGAAGATCTGGTAAGGAAAAGTTTGTTCAAGACTAGATGTAGAGTTTCTGACAAAGTTTGGAAGGTAATCATTGACAGTGGTAGCTCAGAGAATCTAGCATCTAAAGAGATGGTCACAAAATTGCAGTTGGAAAGGCTAGAACATCCGAAGCCCTATCAGATTTCATAGATCAAAGATGAGAATACACTCTTGGTAAGTAAACAATGTTATGTGAATTTGAATATTGGAAAGTACTACGATAAAGTGTTGTGTGATATCATGCCTATGGATTGTTGGCATATTTTTTTAGGTAGACCTTGGCAATATGATAGACATGCTATATATGATTGAAGATTGCATAAGTATACTATTGTGGCTGATGGAAGAAAAAAAATCTTATTACCTTTGATGGAAGAACCTATTAGTAATGTTTGCACATCTGTGAAAGTTTGTTTGATGGAAGGAAGAAAAATTGTTAAGGATTTGAAGAATGGTGTATGTTTTGTTGTGATCCCTAACAAGCTGAGTAAGAAAATAGAGGATAATTTCCCTGAGGAGATTGATAAGTTACTCATCGAGTACAGTGATAGCATTTTTGATAATGTACCTAATGGTTTTTGACTGAAGAGAAGTATTGATCATTGCATGGATCTAATCCCTAGAGCTAGTTTACCAAATAAGGCACCTCATCGGTTGACACCTACCAAGAATCAGGAATTGAACTGACAGATTCAAGAGTTGCTGGATAAAGGTTTGATCATAGAAAGTTTGAGTCCTTTTACAGTACCTATGGTATTGGAACCTAAGAAGAATGGAGAATGGTGAATGTGTATTGATTCTAGAGAAATCAATAAGATAACAGTGAAGTATAGGTTTCCTATACCGAGAATGGATGACATAATGGACACTTTGACTGGAGCAAAGTATTTCACAAAGATTGATTTGAAAAGTGGGTATCATCAGATCAAAATTAGAGAAGGTGATGAATGGAAGACTTCTTTCAAGACAAAAGAAGGTTTGTATGAGTGGTTGGTTATGCCTTTTGGTTTAACTAATGCACCGAGTACTTTTATGAGGCTAATGAATGAAATTTTGAAGAAATTTGACAGTGGAAATACATATGAGATTGAGTTACTTGATGACATGGACATATCACCAATTTTCAACATTTCTGATTTGTATGAGTATCATGAACCTGATGAAGAAATAAAAGTACCGATGGAATATCCTAAGAAGTAGAATGAAGAAGTTGAATAGATTTTGGAACAAAGAACTAGAAAGAGTACAAGAGGTAAACAATATATGGAATATCTAGTAAAGTGGAAGAATAGACCGATTGAAGATGATTCATGGATTTCATAGTCTGAGTTGGATGCATCTCGGACTAGACCTACTGAACGATTCAGAGAATCATTTCTAAATAACCCCAGGTGTCTGATGTAGGAGCATCTCGGGTCCTTGGCAATCCTATGTCACCAAAAAGATATTTGAGTTTGTCTGTGTCTCTCGGTTCCTACTTTGACTGAGTTGGTCAGTAGTTGGTCAGTTTCCTTTGGTTACCGAGTATGGTCAGTTATCTCCTAGGTGGTCAGTTGTTTCACTGGCGCTCGGTGATGTTTTTCTGTTGCTCGGTCATCCTTGCTTACCGAGTAGTTTATTTTGAGTTTCTGTTGAGGCTAACTTGTGCATTAATTATGGGTCATAGATTTAATGTTGGTATCCATCATTGGGAAGTGTGTGGTCCTAGATATGACCATTCCTTCTATTGATTGTGGATCTGAAGGCTGACTCAGTTCGGTAGCCTCTTGTATAAGTATAATTGTTTGGTTAGAGTTTAGGGTGTGAGTTTTAGTAGAAGATAGAGGATAGTAGAATCAAGATTTTTGGCAGATCCTCACATGTTGGAGGAATTTTGTATTTCATGGTAATATCTATCCATAACCAGGAAGACCTTACAACTTGACATGTATGAATCAATTTGAATGAAGTTAATATATGATCGATCTTGCTTTCTCTCTCTCACTGTGTTGTTATTGCTTTCACAAGTTGTTGAGAAGGGCTGGATTTATAGGGTGTACCATCATTTGGACCCTCTGGTCCCTGCCCTTGCATCATAAGGCCAAATTTTTCATCATGGCCTTGAACTGTCCATGCCAATAGCTCTGGTTGGTGAGTTAAACACTTGTGACAACCTTGTTTCATATACGGATTCAATCAAACATTACAGACCACTCCAAACTCAAGTGTCCCTTAAGGTGCTCAGTTGAAAATGCAATAGTGCATATCTTTCAAACCGTTCATTTTCTCCTTAAACTATATGCACCAATAGTTTTGGTTGGTTGGGTAAATGCTAGGAATAACCTAATTTTTCTCACCAAGTGGCTCGGATGTTTCCGACCACTTAGGAGCCAAGTGTTCCTAAAGATGTACTAAGCACCATTGAGAAATGATCTATAGGGGGTCATTTCTTAGAGCTTGTGTGATGTATTAGAGAACCATCAGGTGCTACAGGACCGCATTACAGTTTCCTACAATAAAATATCTCTTTTTTGGAAGATTCAAATTCATTTTAATTTGGCAACACTATCTTGGTTGATGTCAAAAATTACAATGTTACTCAGTTGAAAATCACAACAGTGTGTATCTTTCAAACCATTCATTGTGGACTCAAATTGTCTATGCCAACAACTTTGATTAGCCTGGTAAATGACAATGACAACCTCCTTTCACACCAAAACTCATTTGATCACTGTCGACTACTTAGGAGTGAAGTGTTCCTAAAGATGCACTAAGCACCATTGAGTAGTGATATTTAGGGGATTTTTTCTTGGAGATCGTGCAAGGTATCAAAAAAATGTCAAGTTCTAAAGGACCATTTTACCAAGGCCTACAATAACCTATCTTAGTTTTGGGAGATTCAACCTTTTTTTAATTTGGCAACCCAATATTGGTTAATGCCAAAAAAATTTGTGTTGCTCCATTGAAATTTGCAATATTGTGTATCTTTGGTACCATTCATCATGGCCTCAAATCATCTGCGCCAATAGATTCATTTGGCTAGGTAAACAGTAGTAACAACCTTGTTTTGCACATGGACTTGCTCGAACATTTTTGACTACTTAGGAGCGAATTCTCCCTAAAGATGCACTAAGCATGAAATCAATGATCTTTAGGGGGTCATTACCTAGACCTCACACAAGGTATCATAAAATTTTTAGGTGTTACAAAACTTTTTCATGGAGGCCTACAATAACCTATCTTAGTTTTGGGAGATTCATTTTTTATTTTATTTGGAAACCCAATCTCGGTCGATGTCAAAACTTATAGTGTTGCTCAATTGAAAGTTGCAACATTGAATATCTTTCACATTGTTCATTTTGGCCTCAAACCGTCTGCACCAA
This sequence comes from Chamaecyparis obtusa, assembly GCA_027943335.1. Classification (NCBI taxonomy): domain Eukaryota; kingdom Viridiplantae; phylum Streptophyta; class Pinopsida; order Cupressales; family Cupressaceae; genus Chamaecyparis; species Chamaecyparis obtusa. The sequence continues at coordinate 889,037 of BSBK01002397.1, forward strand.
TAGCTCTGGTTGGCCATGGAAATTCTAGTGAAAACCTCATTTTTCACATGGATTCACTCAAACATTCCCGACCATTCAGGAGTGAAGTGTCCCTAAAGGTGCGCTAAGCATAAAACCAATTATCTTTAGGGGGTCATTTATAGAGCTTGTGTGAGGCATTAATGAATCATCAAGTACTACAAGACTATGTTACTAATGCCTACAATAACCTATCTCAATTTTGGGAGATTCAACTTTATTTTTATTTGGCAACCCAATCTTGATTGATGCCAAAACTTAATGCAATGTTATTGAGTTGAAAGTTGCAACATTGTGTATCTTTCAATTTTTTCTTCATGGCATCAAACAATTTGTGCCAATATCTATGGTTGGCTAGATAAATTCTACTAAAAACCTTGTTTCTCACATGGACTCACTCAAACATTATCGACCACTTAGGAGAGAAGTGTTTGTAAAGGTGCACTAAGCACCATTGATCAATGATCTTTAGGGGGTCATTTCTTTGACCTCGTTTACGGTATTATAAAAATGTTAGGTTCTACAAGATCATGTCACAGAGGCCTACAATAATCTATCTCATTTTTGGGAGATTCAAATTCATTTTCATTTGGAAACTGAATCTCGCTTGATGCCAAAACTTGGAGTGCTCCTCAGTTGAAAGTTGCAACACTGTATATCTTTCAAATCATTCATCATGGCCTTGAACCATCTATCCCAATAGCTCTATTTGGCTAGGTAAACGCTAGTGAAAACCTCATTTTTCACACAGACTTGCTCGAACATTCCCGACCACTCAAGAGCAAAGTATCTCTAAAGGTGCACTAAGCATGAAATCAGTGATCTTTAGGGGGTCATTTCTCAGAGCTCATGTGAGGTATCATAAAATTGTCATGTGTTATAAGACTATGTTACCGAGGCCTACAATAACCTATCTTAGTTTTCATAGATTCAATTTCATTTTAATTTGGAAACAAAATCTCAGTTGATGTCAAAACTTGCAATGTTGCTTAGTTGAAAGTTACAATAGTGCATATCTTTCAGATCGTTTTTCATGGATTCAAACCATCTATACCAATATCTTTGGTTAATCAGTTAAATGCCAATGACAACCTCCTTTCACACACAAAATCACTCAAATTTTTTTGACCACTCAAGAGCTAAGTGTTCCTAAAGGTGCACTAAGCACCATTGAGAAGAAATATTTAGTGGGACATTTCTCAAAGCTCATGTGAGGTATCAAGAAATTTTTAGGGATACAAGACCATGTTACCATGGTCTACAATAACCTATCTCATTTTTGGTAGATTCAACTTTTTTTAAATTTGGCAACCCAATCTCAGCTGATTTCAAAACTTGCAATGTTTCTCAATTTAAAGTTACAACATTATGTATTATTCAAACCATTCATCATGTCCTCAAATCATTTACACCAATAGCTCTGGTTGGTCAAGTAAACACTAGTGACAACTTCATTTTGTACACAGACTCACTCAAATGTTCCATACCACTCCAGACTGAAGTGTCCCTAAAGGTGCACTAAGCACCATTGAGTAGTGATATTTTGAGGGCTATTTATCGGAGCTCATGTAAGCTATATAAAACCATTAGGTTCTATGGGACTGTGTTATAGAGGTCTACAAAAACCTATCTAAGTTCTAGGATATTTGACACCATTTGAGATTTTCAACCCAATCTTGGTGGATGTCAAATCTTCCAATGTGCCTCAGTTGAAATGAGAAACATTGTGTATCTTTCAAACCGTCTACACCGATGCCTTCAATTGGGTGATTAAATTCTAGGAATAACCTTATTACTCTTCACAAATCACTTGAACATCCCAAACAACACCATACCGGTGCATTCCTTAAGGTTCTTGTAATGCCCTAAATAGGTCGAGATAGTCAAAATGCTCCAATAGGAATAAAATTGGGTTGGATTAATTTTTTTGATCTTATATGACCTATTTAAACTTTTATGATGTGTTGGAATGAAAATTACGAGTCTGGGTAAGTGATTAAGAAAAAATTGTCAAGGTTGCACGAAAGTTACTATGACAACTTTGTAGATTTTATGCAAAAGATATAATATTTGGTTCCCAATGCCTAAAACTAGTTAAAGCTTTATGAAATGAAACATACATATTCTGATAAAGTATGAATCATATAACTTAACATTATATACATAGATACACGTGTAAGCATAAATATAAGGCATGAGACATCCACATAAACTTAAAGTACTATGCATCAATACACATGAGACATAAATTGAATACTTAAAACATAAAATATATATATTCCTAGGGCATGAAGCCAAATGTTTATGTCCAATATTTTCATACATCGAATATGTTCAATATAGTTAAATTGGCTTCCTGAAAGCCAAATGGATGTAGAATGTGTCACTTATACAAAATTAAAAAAAATTCTAGTAATGCCATATAGGCATAGAATGTATATCCCTAATCTAGTCATTTCCTGCAAGGGGAAGAAAAAAAATCCCAAGGTGTCTTCAATCATCTCATCAATGGAGATGCAATGGTTGTTGTACTCTTTTGAGTGTGCTCACTAGTCCTCTTGTCTAGAATCTTCTACAACTCGAGCTAATAAAATAAAAACTATAAACATCAATAACTAATATACATCAAAATTGAATTATACAATGACATAAAATAGAATATTCTCTTATCACTAGCAAATAGTCACTATGTACATCCATCGAAGGGGCATGTTGATGGTCTGGAGTAATAAGTCCCTACAATAATGATCAATATAATAATTAAAATACATACATGAATATCATTAAAAATTTCAATACAAACTATTAAAATAACATTTATAATTAAGTGATATTTTTCATACCTCGATCAATGCTTCAGAACTAGCTACTGTTGTAGCTACTTAATGATCCAAAGTATCATGAACAACATGAGGAGTCTATGATGTCAATAACTGAAAATGAAACAACAAAAGTACTATGTATTTATCAAGATTACCTATAATTTTTTACAACCCCACTAACGAATAAATGGTACCTCTATGAAGGTTCCAACACGTCCTTCAATATGCAGTGTCAATGTCCAAGCTCCAACATTAAACTATTGCACATGTATGGTAATTTATAAGACAACAATTTGTATAAGAATGTACTATTGACATGTTAATTATAATGGGTAAGTGCACCAAGATGGTGTGCAAAAAGGGGGTATAAGTGGCCACTATTTTTCTGAAATTAGGTAAACCTGAACTTCAAAGATAAATTGGAGGGTCTTGCACTCAAAATTAGAAGATGCGTAAAGAATAAGAATTGTAGTACTCTAAATATAGTTTCTAAACTACTAAAGTTTTTAAGTAATGGATAATATTACCAGGGTCAAACCCTCCACGCACGAAAAATTATTCCTAATTTTTTCAAAAAAACATAACATAGTTGTTTCCATGCGCTCAACAAAAGATATAGTTAAGATTTAATATTTTGAAAAACCATTTTGTAGGATGGTAGGTAAGACTAAGATCTAGAAGTTGTGTATTTTTCATAATTTTATGTTGAGTACTTTTTTTTATGATTTTTTGAAGTGACTGCATCCTAAAAATCAGGTACCTGTTCGTGCGTTGGGCATAGCTTGCATCAAAATAATAAAAAATATAATCTTATTTTTTTTAAAGTGCATAGATTCAAGTGTAGAACAATAATATGTAATTTTTTTGCAATTAGTCGAGTAGATCAAAAGTTATTAAAAAAATGGTAGACATATGTCTGTGAGGCCTCTCAAGGCACTAGTAAAGAAAATTAAATTTCAGTATGTTAATGTTGTCCAAAAATTGAAAAATTTATATGGTTAGAAAGATGAGAAGATGTGTAAGATTATGGTGGTAATTTCAGAGATGCCCACTAGATCATTTGTAAACTTGATGAGGATGAAATCAAGAATTCATGTTGGAAGATGAAAAACATGTAAAGGGACTAAAATGGAGGGAAAATGGGCTTTCAAGCCTTAGGCTCATTTACTAACTCTTTTTCCAAGCCTAAAAAGCATACGGGTTTTTGTGTCTAGCATAACCTGCTCAGGTTTTGAAAAGAAAAAAGTACATTTCAAAATTTTCAAAACCTGTACGTGTTTTGGAGATGTAAAGACATGCAATTTATGTTTTACAAAACACATACGAGTTATTAATACATCAAAACACATGGTAATAAATTAAGAATACACTAAATTTAGGTATAGATTTATGTATATAATATATGTCTATTTTTATATATATTCATATCTATAGTTTTATATACATATAAATGTGTGCATCTCTCTCTCTCTCTCTCTCCCCTACTTTCCTTCTTGGGTTCCTATTTTACAGAACTTGTATGGGTTATGGAGAAATAGAGCTGAACCTCTTATTTTTCATAACTCGTATTGGTTATGAGGAAAATGTTGACGTTGGTTTTAGGTTTCCATAACCCATACAAGTTATGAAAAAATCTATACAATATATTCCTAACGGCCTATAAACCAGTACTACAAATTGTTTGAAGGTCCCATTGCACTGTTTGGCATCAGTTTTTGGGACAGTAACAATCAAGTTTACATTATTTTGTCAAATTTTCTTTGAAATGATTGACTTGTTTTATTTTTTGGTTTGTTACTTTATATTATAATAAAATGATGCTCATTTATTGTTTTCTTTCTATTTGACTATGGATTTTCATCATGATGCTATGTACATAGGGAAATCAATATTAATGTAATGGGAAAGAATAAGAGAGGAACATGAACAGTGAGAGGTGATTATGATAAGACAAAGGGAGAGTATGAGGATGTCACATGGAGGTATGTCATCTAATGAAGCTAATGGAAGTGATGAACATGAAACAATCTAAATTGACATGATAAATGTACCTCATGCATGAAATCAAAATGATCAACATGCACCAATTCAAATGCATGTGATGAATGCACCTAATGAATGCAATGATCATACTCCATTTCAAATCAATGTGATGAATGAACCTAATGAATTTGAAGAATATACACCACTTCAATTTTATGAGATTAATGCACATAATGCACCTAATGAAAACCAAGAGCATGCACATATCTTAACACCTCCTAGAATAATTCGTAGGATGCCAAAGTTTCTAATTGACATTGATGAAAATATTGTGAGGCCAATGCATGATAAAATTTCTGAAAGAACTTATAGAAGAATGGTTAAAATAATTTGTAATAACTATTTTGAAAATTTAAACCAAAGTGGAAGATGCCAATTAGTTGTTGAAATGATTAAAAATCTAAAATTTAGAGAGATAATGAGACTTTTGGGGTTAAGAACAACCAAAAATAGTAGTGAAAGAACTATTGTGAGAAATCTATTTGATGCACACCAAGCCATTGGTATGAAAGCATGTACAAAAGATGCTAATGTTACTCAAAATGTCCTCACATCAACCATAATGGGAACGGAAATGAAAAAATATCATTTAATAAGAAAAACAAGCAAGTCACTAAGGATAAGTAGAACAACATTACGCAATGCCTTAGAGAGGAGAGAGAAAATTGGGGATCCTAACAATAATTCTCTTTGGGCATTCTCACATAGACACCCATGCAAGGACAAAGTTGTTGTTGATGCACTAAGAATGTTAATTGACAAATTTTGGCGTGAAAACACAAGGGTTTCACCCAACCAAAGAGATGTTGTTAGAAGGTGAATTGGACTTAGAAACCATGAACCACATCCAAAACACTATTTAGACATGACTCAAATGCAATTTTATAAAAGGTTTCTTCAAAGCTTTCCTCAAATTAAAATTAGCCGAATATTTTTTGAGATGAAAAAACTATTTTATGTTAAGATTAATCATGCACATACTATGGGTCGTTGTAGGGTCCATGTTGAATTTTCCATGCATTATGAAATTTATTGTTATATATATGTTTTACTTTTCAAACTAACGATGTTTTGCAAGATTGTAGTCTACAAGAACCTCCTAAGTCATCGAGAGAATTTATTTGAAGTGTACTATGTAGAAGAGATGACATGTGCATTTACTATTAGATGATGTGTTTGAAAGGATTTTGTCCTACATGTAGTACATTTACTCTAACCTTATTGTTGCAACAAATATTAAATTGATTAAGTATCGTGGAAGACCTCTTAACAAGAATTCTTGGAAAGTTCATGAATCTGACCATGAGGAAATACTTGACAAAATAAGGGTTAGAACTGATCCAGAAGATTCTCTTAACTAATTTTGGGCAATCTAGAAGAATGATTCTACAATATGGTAGAATGATTTTGATAATTTGAGTATATCTTTGAGGTTCTCTATGTGCATATTTAGAGGCGAAATTTTGTACTTCAAAATGACAATGAGATGTAATGTGCATAAATAGATGCCAAAGTTTGTATAAAAAAGGGCTACCATGTGCATATTAGATGCTAATTTTTATGTTAAAAAAATTGGCAATGAGCTATCCTATGCACGTGAGATGCCAATTTTTGTATATAAAAGGTGCAATGAGCTGCCATGTGCATATTAGATGCCAATTTTTATGTAAAAAAAGGGCAATGAGATGTCATGTGCATGTTAGATGCCAATATTTTTTATATAAAAGGTGCAATGGGCCTGATTTTTAGATATATTATTAAAATACATGTATTCAATCCTCTCAATCCATACCTTTGAAGAATCTGGCATTTACTTTTGAAATTTATCTTTTATTTTGTACATTCAAAAATAAATAAGTGTACAATCTATTTAAAAATTTCTTACTTAAATAGTAATTACCATTAAGAACATGTTTAGACATATCTTTAAAAAAACTATTCTTTAAACGCCATAACATGGATGTGACTACACAAGCTCATGTCATATGAGAAACATTAGTTATCTTTCAATCTATTCATCATGGGATTGATTCATCTTCTCCATTAGCTCTGGTTGGTTGGGTAAATGCTAGTGAACACTCCATCTCACACATAGAGTCCCTCGAACGTTTGTGAGCACACTGGACCAAAGTGTCCCTAAGGGTCACTAAGAAAGATTGGGCAGATATATTTCTTAGGGAATATCTTAGATATCGTGTGAGGTATCAATGAAATATCAAGTGCTACAGGACTGTGTTATGGAGGCCTACAATTACCTATCTCATTTTTGGGATATTCCTCTTTGTTTTACTTTGGCATCCCTATCTCGGTTTATGTCAAAAGTTGCAATGTTGCTCAATTGAAATGAACAACATTGGCTATCTTTCAATCCGTTCACTGTGGGATCGGGTCATTTGCTCCATTATCTTCAGTTGGCAGGATAAACACTAGTGACAACCCTATCTCACACACAGATTCCCTCGAACATTCATGAGCACACCGAACCAGAGTGTCCCTAAGGGTCACTAAGCAACATTAGGAAGAGATATTTCTTGGGGCATATATTGTAGCTCTTGCAAGGTATCAAAAAAATTTCAAGTGCTACAGGACCATGTTATGAAGGCCTACAATTACCTATCTCATTTTTTAGAGATTCCCCTTCATTTTAATTTGGCATTCCTATCTCGGTTTATGTCAAAAGTTGCAATGTTGCTCAATTGAAATGAGAAACATTGGATATCTTTCAATCCGTTTGTCATGGGATCAAATCATTTTCTCCATTAGCTCTATTTGGTCAATTAAATGCTAGTTACAACCCCATATCACCCATAGAGTCCCTTGAATGTTCGCAAGAATGTCAAACCAGAGTGTCCCTAAGGGTCACTAAGCAACATTGGGAAATGATCTTTCTTGGGAAATATCTTAGAGCTCACGTGAGGTATTCATGAATAATTAAGTACTATAGGACTGTGTTATGGAGGCCTTAACACAAGGCAGGGATGCAAGAGGGGCCAAAGGATGGTGCACCCTAATGATCCAGGCCTGCAACACACATGCAGAAGCAACAAACAACAAGAGTGAGAGAGAGAATGTTAGATCTGTCATATATTATCATCAATTTGAATCATACATGTTAGGATGTAAGGACTTCCCAGTTAGGGCCTGATATTACAATGAATTATAGAAGTCCTCAAACATGCGAGGATTTTCTACCAATGTCTAATCTAATGCCTTCTATCTTCTATCCAAAAACTAACTCCTAAACTACCACCAAACATCTATATTTATACAAGAAGCTACCGAGCTGAGTCGGCCTTCAGATCCACAATCAACAGAAGTAACAGTCAATTTTGGGACCACATGCTTCAGTCAATCATTACCTCTTACTATCTTCGGTAAGCCAAGAACAAAGTCCATACTGATGTCAATCCAAGCTTTGTCAAGAACAACAATCGGTGTATACAATCCAGTATTCTGACTTACTCCTTTTTCAACTTAACAAATTCCACAACTTTTCACAAATTTTTGAACATCTTTATACAACTGCGGCCAATAATACTTCTCCTTCAGCAAATTCCATGTTTTATCAATGCCAAAATGTCTAGCTAAACCACTACTATGTTTCTCTTTTATCAAATTAGATCTCATTACTCCTCTCAGTATACACAACTGAATACCTTTAAACAACATACCTTCTTAAATGAAGTATTCATCCCATTTAGTGTCTTGTTGATCTTGAATAGGTGCTCTGCACTTTCTCCATGGCTCAAGAAAATTAGGGTCATTTTCATAAAAACCTCTCATCTCATCAAAACTAAGAACTTCAATTTTCATCTCGGTCATCAAAGATCTTCTTCTATTCAATGCATTAGCAACTCGGTTAGTGACTCCACTCTTATGCTTTATCACAAATGTATAACTTTGCAAATACTCAAGCCATTTCATATGTCTCGGATTCAACTTATTCTAACTACCCAAATATTGTAAAGCCTTATGATCAATATACAACACAAATTCACTTGGTATCAAATAATGTCTCCATTTCTTTAGTGCTTGAACAATAGCATAGAATTCTTGATCATACACAGAATATTTCCTTCTAGCATCATTCAACTTTTCACTAAAGAAAGCAACAAGTTTACCTTCTTGACTCAATACAGCTCCAATTGCACTTCCACTTGCATCACATTCTACTTGAAATACTTTACTGAAATCAGGTAATGCCAAAATAGGTAATTCAACAACCTTCTATTTTAGGGTCTCAAAACTTCTATCAACTCCATGTGTCCACTTGAATTCTCTTTTGTCTCCTCTCATAGTCTCAGTCATAGCATTGCAAATTTAACTAAAATTTCTTATGAACTTTCGTTAAAAACTTGCCAACCCATGAAATGATCTTACCTCACTAGCATTCACAGGTGTAGGCCAATTCAAAACAACTTCAACCTTTTTAGGATCCATCTTCAAACCATTAGCTGAAATAACAAATCTCAAATACACAATCTCTTCCTTCATGAATGAACACTTTTTCAGATTTATCAGCAACTTTTCCTCTTTCAATCTCTGCAAAACTTGTCTAACATGCAATAGATGTTCTTCTTTGGTCTTACTGAATATCAGAATATCATCAAGATATACAATCACAAATTTACCCAAGAATTTCTTCAAAACTTCATTCATCAGCCTCATAAAAGTACTCGGTGCATTAGTTAAACCAAAAGGCATAACCAACCACTCATACAAACCTTCTTTTGTCTTGAAAGTAGTCTTCCATTTGTCACCTTCTCTGATTTGGATATGATGATACCCACTTTTCAAATCAATCTTCGTGAAATACTTTGCTCCACTCAAACTGTCCATTATGTCATCCATTCTCGGTATAGGAAACCTATACTTCACTATTTGTTGGCAATTTGGCTGAGGTATGTACATGGATGTTGTCATTATGGAAACATATGTTTCCTATGAAGATCACATAAGCTGGAAAGTAAGTATGGAAGATCGCAGACTAAAATTGTCTAAGTATGAAACAGTGTTTTTGACAGAGCACCCGATACAATTTGTTTTGGCGATGTTCACTAGAGCATGAGCAGAGTTTGCGCAGTTGAACATAGACTCTACAGTGTCTAAGGATACCCCATCTTAGTGTGCAAAAGAGTATGGATAGTATGAACAAAGTTATGATTGTTTTACCGATGATAGAGTACAACTGACAGAGCAGTTTTCAAGGCAGAACTAGTAAATGAATTAAGGGATTATTTTGCTTGTCAAAATAATGACTTAATATTATAAAGAGACAACATCCTAGATGTTTGCTCTTGGATAAAGATATGCAAGCCGACTAGAGAAAGATATTATGTTTGTATCTTGTATAAATAAAGATGTACCGAACATACTTGAAATGTAACTTGTAATAGTTGTATATTGTGATAGCGCCGAAAGTTGTTGATGCGAAGTTGTAAGCAGTACCATATTGTAATCAATAAACATTTGTATTACTTGTTTGGGCAGTGAGCTCATCTGGTAATCAAGTTTTGTATCTACAACTCCTAACAGGGTTGAGGCTTCTAACAAGGCCTATAGTCCCTTAACCAGGACTGATACACTATATGTTTGTAATAGACTCCTAATAGGGTCAACATCCTTAACAGGATATCTTTTGATTAGTGGATCTTTGTGGGTACCATCCCCACTGGGGTTTTCCCTTGGCCAGGGTTTCCTCGAGAGTGTATCATGTGTTATGAGTTCTTTACATTTACTGTTATGTATTCTATTTAGTCTCTTATGCTTTAAAGTAATCTGTTATATCCATAAGTGGGCAAAAGTAAAAGTTTGTGAAATACTAATTCACCCCCCCTCTCAGTATTTCCTATTTATAACACTGTTATCTTATTGATTGCTCTAGAATCAGTACACATTCTCCATTCTCCATTCTTCTTCAGTGCCAATATAAAGGGTATTGCACAAGGACACAAACTTTCTCTGATCAAACCTTTCTCTAGCAACTCTTGAATCTGTCGGTTCAATTCCTAATTCTCAGTAGGTGTTAACCGATGAGGTGCCTTATTCGGTAAACTAGATCTAGGGATTAGATCCATAAAATGATCAATGCTTCTTTTCATTGGAAAACCATCAGGTACATTATCATAAATTATATCACTATACTTGGTGAGAAACTTATCAATCTCCTTAGGGACATTATCCTCTATTTTCTTACTCGATTTATTAGGAATTACAACAAAACATACATCATTCATCTTCAAAGAATTTACAAGCTTCCTTCCTTCCATCAAGAAAACTTTCACAGATGTGCAAACATTACTAACAGGTTCTTTCATCAATGGTAACAAGATTTTCTTCTTTCCATCAGCCACAATAGTATACTTATGCAATCTCCCATCATATATAGCATGTCTATCATATTGCCAAGGTCTACCCAACAAAATATGACAACAATCCATAGGCATGATATCACATAACACCTTATCATAGTACTTTCCAATCTTCAAGTTGACATAACATTGTTCACTTACCAGGAGTGTATGCTCATCTTTGACCCATGAAATCTGATAGGGCTTCAGATGTACCAACCTTTCCAACTGTAGTTTTGTGACCATCTCTTTAGATGCTAGGTTCTCCAAGCTACCACTGTCAATGATTACCTTCCAAACTTTGTCAGATACTCTGCATCTGGTCTTGAACAAACTTTTCCTTATCGGATCTTCCTTCTTTCTTTCATTCCACAGTTCTCTCCTTACCATCAAGTTATTTTCCTTCTCAAGTTCATTCGGTGACTCTTCTTGCACCAAAGCATTTCTACTGCTACCAGCCTTCTTACTAGCTTGTGTACATTCAAAAGATCTATGTCCTTCTTCTCCATAGTTATAACAATTTCCTCAGAAACTTCCTCTGCTATAACCACCTCGATAGTTACTGCCTCTACCTCTAGAACTTTCACCTTTCCACTCGGTCTTGCCTTTGTCCAGATTTGTCTTTTCTAGTTCAGATCTACCAATTTCACTATTAGATCTACCTCTTCCTCTAGGAAATCTACCACCTTGACCTCTCTGTCTTTTCTCATGTCTTTTGTTCAATTTCTCCTCGGCCTTCAAAGCAAATTGATAAGCCTCTTCAATGTTCTCCAACTTGACCATGCTGATCTCCTCTTGGATGGAAACTCTCAAACCATTCAGGTATCTGCCGATTCTTTCCACATCATCTTCATTATGTCCAGATCTGATATCCAATCTATAGAATTCCTCATTATACTCTTTTACCGAGCTATCTTTCTATCTCAAACTTTGCATTCACCGAACTAGGTTAATTTGATAATCACAAGGTAAGAACTTTCCTTTCAATTTGTTCACCATTTTACTCCATACCTTGATTTTGTCTTTACCTTTCCTTTTTCTATCCATCTCCAGATGTTCCCACCATAAGGATGCATGACTTTTCAACTTTGTGCATGCAATTTTCACCTTCTTATCCTCAGGGATGTTTTCATACTCAAAATACTTTTCCATTTTGGTGATCCAGTCCACCAATTCATCAGAATCCAAATTTCCACTATACTTAGGAGGATTGAAATGTGGTGTTGACTTCAAACTTGTCAAAGCCTTCAAAAATATTTCTTCACCTTGATCCATAACAGGAGCAGGTTCTACATTCGCCTATTCTTCTTCAATTTCATCATCACTAACATCTTCAAGATGTCTGCCTCTTCTTTGGGTTGTTTCCACTAGTTCTAATCTAGTAGCAATCTATCTTAGCATATCTACCAATCCTAGATCTGCATCTCACCTCCCACGAACCATCTTTTCAAACCTCTACAATTGCAGGTCAGATCACAGTCTGCTACCCCACAACAATTCACCTAGGGCTTCAAGAGGAACCTGCAAACCTAGATCCGCAGACCTAGATCAAGATCTCACCTTGCTCTGATACCACCTAACACAAGGTAGGGATGCAAGAGGGGCCAAAGGATGGCACACCCTAATGATCCAAGCCTGCAACACACATGCAGAAGCAACAAACAACAAGAGTGAGAGAGAGAATGCCAGATCTGTCATATATTATCATCAATTTGTATCCTACATGCCGGGCTGTAAGGCCTTCTCGGTTAGGGCCTGATATTACAATGAATTACAGAAGTCCTCAAACATGTGAGGATCTACTACCAATGTCTAATCTAATGCCTTCTATCTTCTATCCAAAAACTAACTCCTAAACTACCACCAAACATCTATATTTATACAAGAAGCTACCGAGTTGAGTCAGCCTTTAGATCCATAATCAACAGAAGTAACAGTCAATTCTAGGACCACACGCTTCCCAATGATAGATACAAACATTAATTCTATGATCCAATATAAATGCACAAGTCGGCCACAACAGGAAACAAAACTAAACCCGTCGGTAAGCAAGATAACTGAGCAGCAAATAGACAACGTTGAGTGCTAGTGAATTAATCGACCGCCTAGGAGATAATCGACCACACTCGGTAACCAAAGGAAACTGACCAACTACTAACCAACTTGGTTAAAGCAGAAACCAAGCAACACAGACAAAAACTCCAAATTCTTTTTGGTGACATAGGATTGCCAAGGATCCAAGATGCTCCTACATTAGGCCTACAATTACCTATCTCAGTTTTGGGACATTCCTCTTCATTTTAATTTGGCATCCCTATCTTGTTGTATGTCAAAAGTTGCAATGTTTCTCAATTGAAATGAGAAACATTGGCTATATTTCAATTCATTCTCCATGGGATCGAGTCATCTACTCCATTAGCTCCATTTGGCAGGTAAATGATAGTGAAAACCCCTTCTTGCACATGAAGTCCCTTGAATGTTCACGAGCACACCAGACTAGAGTGTCCCTAAGGGTCACTAAGAAACATTGCCTAGCAATCTTTCTTGGGGTACATCTCAAAGTTTGTGTGAGGTATCAATGAATTTTCAAGTGCTACAATATTGTATTATGAAGGCCTACAATTACCTATCTCAGTTTTGGGAGATTCCCCTTATTTTAATTTGGCGTCCCTAACTCGGTTTATGCCAAAAGTTGAAATGTTGCTCAATTGAAATGAGAAACATTAGCTATCTTTCAATCCATTCACCATAGGATCAAATCATCTACTCCATTAGCTTTGATTGGCCAAGTAAACACTAGTGACAACCTTGTCTCTCCCATGGAGTCCTTCAAACATTTGTGAGCACATCGGATCAGAGTGTCCCTAAGGGTGACTAAGCAACATTGGTAAAATTGGGCATTTCACACTTTTCACCAACTTGTTACAAAACACAATCCACAAGAAATAGAAACCACATAAACCACCCATTAATATACATCTTCCTATGACCCTTATTTGGTCAATTAGGATAATTTGACACAATAGACAAAATCATTACATATTTTGGCTTTTCATGCCTTATTACATCAAATTAAGTAACATATGATTTTGATTACATTATCCATGCCACATTGACTTTGATAAACATGTTTCAATTCTATTATATTAAATAATGAATGTAAACATGTTTGATTAATTGCAAAAAATTAAGTTTTGAAGTACAATGATATGCACACAATGAACAAATTGGATCGAATATCAAGTTTCATATATATCAAAATGAACAATAATTGTGTACATATCAAAAAATGGAATAGATGTCAAATCAATAATAGTTACAAAAATGTGGCATGTGTCATGTCAAGGTCAATATATACAATACAAATGTTGAATATATACAAAAATTGGCCATTCAATGACCACAACTAGATCTATAGATCTCTATCAATATCTATGACTGTGTTGGATCATCAAAACTGAGCCTCTTCAAAGTAGTATGTGGTTTGCTGGGTGTTTGCACAAGAATAATTCAAATGCTAAATCAAGTATCTTATCTCCAAATACTATCAAAATGACTAAATACTAGACTGTAATTTGTTGGCAATTGAATTATTGATTACCTCATCTCTTTCTTCTATAATTGGGTTGTGTAGTAATGTTGATGGGCTCCTTCGTGGGTGAGGACTCCTAACAAAATGGAATGGTAAAGGGTCTGTAGGAAGTCATGAAAGGAGCCGTAATAGGTAAAAGACAATTAACACAAGTTAATAACCCAAAGTTGATGACAAACACTACAAAAGTAAAAATGCATGTACTCATATCTAAATCCATATATTTAACATGCATACATGTGTGTGTGTGTGTGTGTGTGTGTGTGTGTGTGTGTATAATGCATACCAGAGCCTCAGATAGCTCTCATGTACTCTTAGGAGGGATCGTCACTGATGAGGCCACTATGGCCATTTCCTCTATGAAAATAATAGCATATATCATAGTCATAGAGGAAGGATCTCTAAGAGGTTTTGAAGAAACAAGAATGCAATTGAAAGTGAATATAAAAAAGTTACCTCTTCCTGCTCCTGAACATCAACAACATCTAGTGAATTCGTTAATTCTGTAAAACCCAATTGCTTTTGTATATAGAACAAATGAGACATGTGGATTGATCAATATACATGTACATCTTTAATCATAATAAATTTAAACAAAAAAACTTAAATTGTACTAAATTACCTTTTTTACTTTGGGTGTCCTCGAGGATTTATTTTTTCATCTTGGTGTCTTGGAGCCAGGTGAGGTAACCTAGAAGAAACAAAATTAACATAAGAGAAACGAATATGATAACACATAGGTTTGATTAAAATTATAAACAAGAGGTTTTAAAATATGATACCGCAAAGCTCTCTAGGCCAAAGTCAATCGAAGAAAGCATCACTTCGTCAACTTTGGACATCTCAACCCCATACAAGTCCTATAAAACATCAAATAAAGATACATGTTAAGAAACTATATCTTGACACCAAAAAATTATTCTATTTTTATGAATATTTATAAACTATACCTCAGGTTTCGAAGCTACATGTGCACATCTAGTTAAACAAGAACTTTGTGGTGTGCTTTGTGTATCACTTGGTGCACGCTGCAATGTATATTATTAATATATCAATTTAACTTTTTCTCTAAATAAATATTTATTTATTTTTATAATATTTAGGTGATTTAAATTAATAACATGTCAAAACACAAATAAACATACATGCACCTATCTCGTAGAAAACACCATCATCAGTAGGTCATTTGTGAGGGCCACATCCTCAATAGAAAATGCATGGCATCTACTCCCACAATGTGTACATGAATGGGATGTCGAACCATCCTCATTTGCATTGGTATCTACCCTGGCACATATACCCTGACAGCTGGGGCACATATTCTCAATGGGTTGGGCTGAGCCAAATGGAGCATCTGATGATGATGGAGGTGGTGCAAGTGTTGATCCATCCTCTGCATCGACTAACTATGTGCCATGCTCAATAATGACATTAGTCAATGATGTAGCTGCCTAAAGGGTATGTAAATAAATATACTCCTTCACTACTACTGGGACTGCAACAAGAACTATGGATTTTTTAGTTATATGTCTCCTATGTTGTGGCTCTACCACCCCATGGACCCTAGCTCTATCCTGCGTAGAGCCTCTCCCTCTATCCTTGAACTGTCGGATGTCAAATTAATTTGGCTTCTCGCTGAGGATAAACTCACAATATAGCTTTTTTAAAAAATATAAAGGAACCTCCCAATTATTATAAGGACATGCTTGGTTAAAGACCATATACTACCTATCCCAAAATATGGCTCTCATCCTATTATGAACACACCAATGTATGTGAAACCGATTTGTAGTAACTTCTAGGGAGTTACTACTAATTGGATTAGTGAAAAGAGCACATATGTCTTCTTTAAGTATCCTATTTTTGTTCACTTGATCGTATGAAAATCTAGCAACATAAAATGCACGACATCTATCCCTCCATGAACCCCATGTTGTAACCTCCTTAGATACCTCATTCGCACTATTGGCCATTCTTTCTAAGGAACTAGCAAGGGATGAGTGGTGCTCAAAACAAGAGGACCTCAACCTATTAACCAAAATGGATATTTAGGCACTGTTTTGTTGAAGATGATTGATAAGGTCCTCTTGTGTGGCATCAACGAGACCTATTGGAGGACGTGGGGGGTTTGGATTCAGGTTTGGTGGTAGATTTAGGTTTGGTGGTGGGCTTTCTTGTTGTGGGGATACATTTGGAGGGTTCTCTTGTTTCTCATTTCCAACATTATCAAGATTTTCAAGTGTTTGAAGAGGTCTTTGTTGTCTTTTTCATGGTCTAGGATTGTTTTCGAAATCTAACATCAAAATAATTAAAACACTTAAGTCAATTCAACAAACCCTACTCAATCAAAATTGAAACAAAAACAATTAAAAAAAATTCTTACATGTTCGACAGCGAGGCATGGTTGCAAAATGAACAATACGGAAATAAAATTTAATTACAGAAAGAACCCACTTGGGTTTTGGCGATTTCTCTTCCTCCCCTCTCCTCCAAACTTGCTTTTGGCATGAAGAAAATCAATCAAAATGCAAGTTTTTAAAAAATATCTATGACAGTCAAAATGCGTACGCATTTTGAAGAACATAAGTTTTTATTTTTATTTTTTGTGGGTTGGCAAAGGCTCGGCTTTGCCAAGCCTAGTTTTTCAAATTTTGAATAACTCGAGTGGGTTATGAAATTTTTTGGTTTTTTCAAGGAGGTGGCCACTTTTTTGCACACCATCTTGGTGCAATTACCCTAATGCATTATTACATATATTCATGTGGACTCAATGATGACATCATAAAGCCAGGTGAAAGAATGTGATCACTGCCATCATGACCACTTTGACTCTAGATTCTATTCATAATTTGTCTGGTAATTTAATTAATTAATTATTTATTAAATAAATATAATCAAGTAAAATCAAATTAACATGCAAATAAAGATACCTCAAGGAAAGTGGCACGATGCCCTTCATTGTCTAATGTGAACGTCGATGGTCTAGAAGTGAGCTAATGCACATGCACAATAAGTTATGAGACAACCATTCATATAATTACATAATAATGAAATGTATTAATTAAAATTCTTTATTCGATACATTCTTGTGGAGTTGACGACATAGTGTAAAAGAGGGCTGGAGGATCATTTCCATTGCCACTGACACTCTTGTCGTGAATTTTGATCATAATCAATAGATAGTAATTCAATTATTCATTCATTTATAAATGAAATATGATCAAATAAATTTAATGAAATTGCAAATATTTACATATGTATCAATGTCAAATGTCATATTGAGAAAATCATCGGGCATTATTCCATCATCCTCTTCCTCTTTGTCGATAGTACCAAATGTGCACATGGATCCACAAGACCAAAAAATATGACCCCTCGAAGACTGACCATGGTCACCCTCGACTAAAGGAGTGACACACTGAATGAGAGTCTGTGTCAGAGCACTAATCATTCCTAGTGTGTCCACCTCCACATATTCCTTCACAACAGAAGGAATACTAACATGATCTACATGTGGCTTGCCAGTAGGCACCCTAGGTGCATTAGGGTCACAACATGCCCTCGCTCTATCAAATGATGACCCCCCACCTCTACCCTAGGATTTTAGAAAGTCAAAATAATTTGGCACCTCCTTGAGCACAAAGTCACAATAGAGTTTCCTTGATGGTGGTTATCATGGTTGCTTTTGTAAGTCTCTTGGTGGCACATGAGAGGATGGTGAGGATTCAAATGGTAGTAGATGGATAAGGGATGATTTTCACTTTTTTGTGATTCCTATGGGTGTATTTACAATGTCTAATGCCAAGTGGGATATAGTTAGGATTAAGGTTTCATTTACCTTGTATTACATTCTTTTCATTATTTGTAATGCTTCACAAGGGGTGTTGGATTCGACGAGCAGTGGTAAAAGTGGGTTGTGAACACAACTATTTAAATTTATTATTCCCACTTATGGACGTCAAGAATAAAATATTCAATGGCTTAGGTAGTGGAAACATGAGTGACCTTTGAGCTTCTACAAGAGGGCACTTGGAAGAGGCAACAAGTAACTCTTAGTATTTTGGCATTTATTACATTTAATGTAATGTTTATCTCGCAAGAGTGGGCACCCAAGTAGAAGGGAAAATATTGGAGCCAAAACTGGTGCTTTTTCAAGTTTTGTGGAGGTATTCCATAGGCTTGTGGTTGTGTTGAATGAAGAGGCTTTTTTTCACATATTTTTTGGTAATTTTGGAGCTCTTTGCATTCTATTAATTCAACCTTTTGGGTGAAGAATAGTGTGTAACAATTGAATGTAGATTTATGTGCATGAACAAAGGATAGGTGGGAGACATAAGGAGGTCGTTCACATGTACATAGGTGATACCATGGTGGAGGAAAAGAGGAGAACATAAGTGATTGTACTGCAATCATATTTATTGTTGATAATGCAAGCTTGGCTTCTCTTCTTGGTGGAGTTTTTTCTTGCAAGGGTTTCTCCACGTAAATCTTGTGTTATTTATTGATCTTATGTTGCTGATATATGCCTTATTTTTGCTATCTTATACTGATGCTAATCATTATCTATTGTTGTTATTAGTTTTCATAAGACATGCCTATTAAGCATGATATGCATGCTTCTTTTTGACATCATTAAGAAGAAGGACCCAATCATGGTTTTCCACATTGAGGTAGCTTAATTTTCAAATTTGCATATGAGATTCAGATTTTCATGTTGTAGCTACACAAACTTTTTGTCTCATCCATTGATTGGTTTAATGAATAGAGATTGATGTTCACAAATATATTTGGTATTGAACCCTATTATTTGGCGAACAAAAGAATGGTTTATAAAATGATTATTGGATATTGGATATCTTGGAATACCTAATTGAGATATGAGCATATGGATGTGAAGCAGAGCCTATAATCTTCCTATAACATGTGTATTTAAGATTTTTTTATTGTTATTAAGGATGGTAGAAAGAAAAGAAAAAAAGGTGAACATGAATTTATAGTATTATGGATTTGTATTGTGAAGGAAGATGTTTAATCTAGATTTATAATAAATGATTTAAGTAAATGTATGACTGGATATTATATTTTAATTGTTAAACCAATTGTATTTATAGTTTTATCCTTAGAAAATAGGTCACAAAGCCTCACAAATTCTCTCGTCTACGAGCACTCAAAATATTTGTGTTTCCTAAACTACTTACATGCCTTGTATCTTTGATGTCAACATACTAGAAAACTAGGTGTACCAAATATATAGTTTAATGCAAAACTATATTTATGGAACTCTATGATGGATTTGTAACCCTTACTATAGTCACGTTTCCCCATAAAATTCTTCATCAAATACCATCCACTCAAGTGAAGCAAAGATGAAAAACTAGATAAACTTTTGAAATTTATCAAAGAAGCTTGGCTCTTGATTGAACACGGATGCAAAGCTTGCATATGTTCTAGAATGACCCCAAATGAATTTAAATCAAGACTACAAATGCCTTAATATATTTGTGCTCAGTCTTTTCAAAATTAGAAGAGATTTTATAGTTTGAGATTTGGTAGGAACCTTGATTTTTCAATAATTCTCTGGAATGGACTCCAAATGATGTAGCAATATGTACATTATGAAGAATAAAAAAACAAAACATTAGATAGCGATTCTAGGAATAAAACATTAGTAAATAAATGAAGTGTAAAAATGAATATAAAAAAATATATAAGTGAAATGGGTGGGGGGAGGGGTATGGAAAAAATTTGGACCATTTCTCGATTTATGCGTGTCATCCTTGCGCAGGGGCCATGCTAATCTTCTCTGTATCGTTCCAATTTTATCAGATGTCTCCGAAGAGACATTTGATCATGTGTACAACGCAGTATATATGTGCTAATGTCATTTATTGCGTAAGGAATGTGGGAGCAAAGGCACGCGTGTCCCTGTGCATCGCCTCGGAAGTAGAGACAGGCACGGAGGTATTTAAGTTTATGAAAACAATTAATACTCGTAGGTACTCCTGCTCCTGCAGCGCCTTCCAAGCAAAACACACGGTGGTAGCCTATAGCCTATATGAGAAAATTAAAACTAAAATGTTACAGATAGCCTCACGGTGGTAGGCTATATGAGAAAATTTGAATGTTACAGATAGCCCCAACTTCCTGCATCAGTTTCAGTTTAAAAGACAAACATACCCACCGAGCATAGCAAGCAAACAAACCTTCAGTTTACAAGACTGACGCTCTAGAGACATATCCTCAAACAAGGGGATGTAGCTCACATGGTAGAGCGCTCGCTTTGCATGCGAGAGGTACGGGGTTCGATACCCCGCATCTCCACTTGCACTTCATTTTTCTTTTCTCTCGTTTTTCTCTTCTCACAAATATCTGGCCCATTCAGTTCCCTCCTACCCTCCATCTCTGCACCAGTGGTCTAGTGGTAGAATAGTACCCTGCCACGGTACAGACCCGGGTTCGATTCCCGGCTGGTGCAGCTAAGTGCATTTTGCATTTTGTGTTTTTCAATTGTACTGTTTTACTCTAATTAGTATTTTGTGTTTTTCAAATGTACTGTTTCAATCTAATGAGTACCCACCGGATAAGCTTCACGCCCTCCTCCACTAGACTTAGAGCGCTCTCACATTTGCATTGCAACATCTTTTGGACGCAACCCTAACATTTAATATAAAGTTTCATTCTAACCGTATCAATTTGATTTTCTTAAAAACTGATACTTGTGAGAATTAAATACTTTTTATTAAGTTTCAACATTCTTATATAAGTAATCGCTTAATTAACTAATTAAATTATGGAGGCTTTGAAAGGGATGGGACTAATGGTGGTATGCCAAAACCATTCGAGAAATGGGAGGTGGTGATGAAAAGGGAGGTTTGTATGCTTCTTATAGAGGATATGAAAGTTCAATGATCATAGGTGTGCTCTTAAAATATACACAAGGATCGGAGAATAAATAATTGTAGGAGATGGAAGGATTCAGCTAATACGTAGGAAGTCAAATAATCCCTACATTTTTTCTTAACAAAATTCATGGTCCCCACTTTTCTTTTCCTTTTCTCTCTTTTTTATTTATTTTATTTCTCTTGGTTTTTTTGGTCCTTTCGAATCCTAGGATTTTGAGATATTCAGGGATTTCCATGAATCCTTCAAGATTTTGGAATCCCAAAGTTCTTTTTTCCTATCTCATTTTTTCTTTTCTTAGTGAATGTGAGTTTAAATATCTCAAAATCATCCCCACAATGGGGAGTAATGTGAAGTGCACCACAACATGCCATAGTAGGGACCAAAAATATCATCATACACATTGCATTCCATCTTGCATTAACTGAGACCAATAATGAAGTGTAAACACCTTAGGTTGACCAAACCTAGAGTAGAAACACCAACGAACTTTGAAACCAAGTCTCCGAAATAAAATATCTCATGTAATTTAAATTGAATGAAGCCAATGACATTAATTTCTTATTTCCAAAATTACACCAATAGAAACTATCATGTAGAGAAATTTGAATCATGCATTTCTCACAAAACCACTATCATTCATAGTAATACACAGACAAATGCCAAATTCACTGTACAACATTTTGAACCATAAAAACTTGAGATAAATATCTCCAAATAGTATAAAAAAACATGCCAAAATATCATCAAAAGATTCTCAACATATATAGTATAGAAATAAATATGCTTAACACCAATTATAGAAAATAATCACAGACAATAATAACAACAAGTTGACATCAATGACAACCATACCAACATAATCATACTAATTCATTAGTCACTCGTTCTTCTCAATTCTACAACTATCTCCCTTTATTAATTGATGGTGACACACTAATGACAAGTAAGAAAATGACCTTACAACAAAGAATTATCGAAAAATTATCCAAGAATTCTCCCCCTTTGTCATCAATAGAAAAGGGCAAAGATGCAAATAATTTACTCATTCTTCTCACTCGCATAAGAGAAAAAACTTAGATCGCAATAGTACATAGCTCTCCCGACGAGGTAGCCACAAACATTAGTCTAGACTAAAGGTATGCAAAAATTTCACTAGGCTAATGCACATCCATATGAATTTAGTTTTGATAAGGAGAGGCAATAACACTTATTTTTCTTTGAGATACTCAAAGTATCCTTAGGTAATGCCTTAGTGAAGATGTCAAAAATTTGTTCCTTTATAGGCGCATAGTCAAGCTTCACCTCATTATCCAAAACATTTTCTCTCAATAAGTGATACTGGATTGAAACTTTTTTTGTCCTTCACTCTAGTACTCAATTCTTTGAAATATTTATAGCACTGGAATGTCACAAAAAATAGAAATAGGTTCATCAAACATTATCCCAATATTCTTCAATGTTTATCTCATCCACAATTTATGAGTGTAACATGAAGTAGCAATAATATATTTAGCTTCAAAAATACCTTTTTAAAATCCTTTCATCCACATATAACGGTCAAGATTTGCATACCAAGCTCTAGAAGCTTGCTTCCATATAGTTCCTTCTTCAATCTGCAGACAATGTTAAGATCATTAGATAGCTTGAATCCTTATGGTTATTCTATGTACACCTCTTCCTTCAATTCTCCATTCAGGAATGCAAATTTTACATCCATTTGATTCTACAGGTGCATAAGTCTCCTCAAAATCAATACCTTCCACTTGTGTGTATCCCTTGCATACCAATATTTATTTGTGCCTCACTATGTTACCATCTTCATCCAGTTTGTTTGGAAATCCCCATTTTGTTTGAATTGAATTATTGTCTACCAGTATTGGGGAGTGGTCCCACAAAAGTGAGTCCCACTTTTGGGGACGAAGAAAATTTGGTCGGGCAAAAATAATCATGTTTTAATGGCTTCGCACGAAGACAAATCAACTCTTCGTGTGAAGACCCTAATGTAGGGTACTTCACGCAAAGGGGTGACAATGTCTTCGGGCGAAGATCCCCTAGGCTGGATATACTACAAATTTTCGGTGAAGCGGTGCCATTTTCATATTCATTGTTGGAGGAGCGCAGCAGACCCCAATGTTGGAGTGAACCCCCTGACAACTTCGTGACATCATCGCTGACTTCGTCCTCCTTGTCTTCTATTCCATCTCCTTTGACCATCGTATATTCTAGGTACACACATTTTTCTTTTTTTAATTATTTTTTATTGTAAATTATATGTTTATTAATTATTTTAGTTCATTTTTGAATTTTCAAATAGTTATTTCATTTTCGGTAATTTTTAGTTTTAAAAAATTATGTTAGAAAATACTAGAAAATATTAGAAAATGCTAGAAAATACTATAAAATATTTTTTAAAAACTAGAAAATGTTAGAAAATTTTAGATTTTTAGTAATCTTATTGTATGTTTGGAAATTATTTTTAATTAGTAATCTAAAATGTTAGTTTTAAATTATTTTTATTGGAAAATTTTAGAACAATTTAATAAAATTTAGAAAAATTTAGAACTTAGGAAAATTTATAAAAACTTCAAACTTTAGGAAAATTTAGAAAAATTGAAACATTTGAAAAAATTAGACAATTTATTACGAAATGTTAGAAAATTTTAAAACTTTTTCTCTCCCCATGTGCCCATTATGACTCTCTCACCAAACTCCTCAATACGTTGTCCACACCGTCTTACGACTCTCTCTCTCTCTCTCTCTTTCCATGTCTATTAAGATTTTATTTATTTATTGTGCTACTGTTTGGCACTAATTAAGACTCTCTGACCAAACCCCTTAAGACACCTCCCACCCCCTTAAAAATCTCATCGCACTTTAATTAACACTAGATCTGTCTTCACACTTAAGACACACACACTCTCTCTCTCTCTCTCTCTCTCTCTCTCTCTCTCCTAGGACCCAATAAGACCCTTAAGACCCAATAGGACCCAATAAGACCCTTAAGACCCAGTATGACCCAATTAAGACCTAATAGAATGAAATAGGACCTAATTAAAACCTAATAGGACCCAATAGGACCTAATAATACCTAATAAGACATAATAAGACCCTTAAGACCTAATAGGACCACTTAAGACTTAATAGGACCGCTTAAGACCTAATGTGACTAATAGAACCAATTAATACCTAACATGACCTTGACTAAGACATAATAGGACCTATTAAGACCAACAAAGACCTAATAAGACCCTTAAGACCAATTAAGACCTAGCATTCAACCAATAAGATCCTTAAGACCCAATAGAACCTAATTAAGATGTAATAGAACCTAATTAAGACCTAATAGGACCTAATAATACCTAATAAGACATGATAGCACCCTTAAGACCTAATGGGACCACTTAAGACTTAATAGGACCACTTAAAACCTAATGTGACTAATAGGACCTATTAAGACCAATTAAGGCCTAACATGACCTTGACTAAGACATAATAGGACCTATTAAGACAAACTAAGACATAAAAAGACCCTTAAGACCAATTAAGACCTAACATTCAACCAATAAGACCCTTAAGACCCAATAGGACCTAATAGGACCTAAAAGGACCTAATAATACCTAATAAGACATAAGAGGACCCTTAAGACCTAATAGGACCACTTAATACTTAATAGGACTAATAAGACCTATTAAGACCAATTAAGACCTAGCATGACCTTGAATAAGACATAATAGGACCTATTAATACCAACTAAGAACTAATAAGACCCTTAAGACCAATTAAGACATAACATTCAACCAATAAGACCCTTAAGACCCAAAAGGACCTAATTAATACCTAATAGGACCTAATAAGATCCTTAAGACCCTATAGGACCTAATGGGACCTAATAATACCTAATAAGACATAATAGGACCCTTAAGACCTAATAAGACCACTTAAGACTTAATAAGACCGCTTAAGACCTAATGTGACTAATAGGACCTATTAAGACCAATTAAGACCTAGCATGACCTTGACTAAGACCTAATAGGACCTAATTAAGACCTAATACGACCCAATAAGACCCTTCATTCCCAATAGGACCTAATTAAGACCTAATAGGACCACTTAAGACCTAATAGGACCCAATAAGACCCTTAAGACCCAATAGGACCTAATTAAGACCTAATAGGACCTAATAGGACCACATAAGACCTAATAGGACCTAATAGGACCCTTAAGACCCAATAGGACCCAATAAGACCCTTAAGACCTAATAAGACCTAATTAAGACCCAATAGGACCTAATTAAGACCTAATACGACCTGGAATAAGACCCTTAATACCCAATAGGACCTAATTAAGACCTAATAGGACCCTTAAGACCCAATAGGACCTAATAGGACCACTTAAGATCTAATAGGACCTAATAGAACCCTTAAGACCCAATAAGATCCTTAAGACCTAATAAGACCTAATTAAGACCTAATAGGACCTAATCAAGACCTAATACAACCCAATAAGACCCTTAATACCCAAAATGACCTAATTAAGACCTAATATGAGCTGATAGGACCATTTAAGACCTAATAGAACCTAATAGGACCCTTAAGACCCAATACGACCCAATAAGACCCTTAAGACCCAATAGGACCTAATTAAGACCTAATAGGACCACTCTAGACCTAATAGGACCTAATATGACCCTTAAGACCCAATAGGGACCCAATAAGACCCTTAAGACCCAATAGGACCCAATAGGATGTAATAAGACCAATTAAGACCTAATAGGACCTAATGAGACCTAATATGACCTCATATGACCACTTAAGACCTAATAGGACCAATTAGGACCAATTAATACCAATTAAGACCTAATAGGACCCTTAAGACCTAATAGGACATATTAGGACCCTTAAGACCCAATAGGACCTAATAAGACCCTTAAGACCCAATAGGACCTAATAGGACCAATTAAGACCTAATATGACCTAATATGACCCAATAGGACCCTTAAGACTCAATAGGACCCAATAAGACCCTTAGACCCAATAGTACCTAATAGGACCAATTAAGACCCAATAGGACCTAATAGGACCAATTAAGACCCAATAGGACATAATAGGACCAATTAAGACCTATTAGGACCTAATAGGACCCAATTAAGACCCAATAGGACCAATTAAGACCCAATAGGACCTAATAGGACCAATTAAGACCCAATAGGACCTAATAGGACCACTTAAGACCTAATAGGACCAATTAGGACCAATTAAGACCAATTAAGACCTAATAGGACTTAATAGGACCCTTAAGACCTAATAGGACCTAATAGGACCTAATAGGACCTTATAGGACCTAATAAGACCTAATAGGACCTAATTAAGACCTTATAGGACCTAATAGGACCAATTAGGACCAATTAAGACCAATTAAGACCTAATAGGACCTAATAACACCTAATAAGACATAATTGGACCCTTAAGACCTAATATCCACTTAAGAGAAAGGTTAGATAATTAAATGTATAATTATATTTGTATAATTTTAAATTTTAATCTTATTTTACCTGCACACATGTAATGTACTTAAATTTTAACATTTAATAATGTATGTTACCCTTATATGGACACAAATGATCATGCACAGGGTGACTTGACACAAGGTGCCGCACCTGGGTAGGATGACCCGACATAGGTTTCCCCCCAACATGATGCAGCATAGGGTACCCCACACTAGGTGCCCTATTTTCTTGATATGGGGGCAATATTTCACTTTTCTACCCAAGAGATAAGGTAGTTACGAGATTCTCTAGCTTCCTCTGAGAACAACATTTATAGAGATATTTGCACCACCATTTTGTGTAGTCTAGAGGATCTATCTATGTGCATGAGGAGGCATATAACATATACTCTACAGATTATTGATTCTATTTTCTGAGAGTTGAGATCTGAGATCTCCGATGATATATCCTTAGCTGAGGTCCAGTCACGAGTCACAAAGGATATTATCAAAGCAGAGGTTTTCCCTTGCTACCAAGAGAGGAGAAAGGTTAGAGCATATCAGGTTACGCGTTGTGTGGTACCAGAAATAGCATGCATGATATACCCATGGTTCCTTACGGCACATGGTCGTTATACCAATAACGACCAGATTCCACTTTAATTTGCACATCAGGTTTACGTTGAGGTCCATTTGGGTCTCAACGTAAACTACTTAGATCTTTCAGGGTACTTTGGATAGGGGCACGGTAGAGTTGCAGATAGTGATTAGTATTGTGTTTTTCCAAGACACATGCACTTGGTTGGATAAAGGGCACCTAGAGTGGTACCATCTATGGCTGATACTATTGACAGAGTTGTCATTGCTTCCTAGAGGGAAGCAATCGATAGGATTGGACACACTGTAGCTGTGACTGCCAATATTACTTCAGATACACTCACTAGATACATTATGACTAGACTGAGTTGACCCTAGACATCTTCAGAGACATCATATAGTAGTGCACCCCCTACTGATGAGGCATATAGAGATGTTGGTCTCCCTAGACCATGTGATATATGAGATCTTACTAGACATCAAAGTTATGTTGAGATGAAATTGTATTTATTAGAGGACCTATTACAGTCATATACCTATATTTATCAATCGGACAGGGTCCCTATATAGTTTTTTAGAGACACCATTAGAATCTCTCAGGGCCCTCTAGTTCCATCTCCTCAAAGCACACCATCAACTTATGCATCTCATAGTTCATAGAACTCTATACCCATTGATTACTCTGCAACTACATAGGGAGGGATACATATTGGTGATGTTTTCATCAATGCGAAGGGCCTGAATGGTTTTGAGGAGTAGTTAGAGGGATTGAGATAGAACATTGCTAACACTATCATGGCCTCATTTATGGATCTTCTACTTTATCCTAACTCTAACTCTACACCACTCCCTTCTTGGCTACACTCCCCATTACGCTCCTCATTAGAGAGGATTGGTACCAGATATGATGCATGTGATGGTGTTTCTATGGATGATGTGATGGTGCACATTGATGATCCTCTTTCTCTTGAGACCCAGGTATAAATATAATTTTCAATTTATTTCTAGTCAATAAATTGATTACATAGATGCGCGTACTAATACTCACGTACATTTGTATTCTATATACAATATTTTTAGGCACATTCGCATGATCATACTATCTCTATCATGGGATCAGAGCATGTATGTACAAAAGATTCAATAGAGGTGACACCTTCTATTGCTCAGGTAAGTTTTAAATATACTCGAGTTTAAATTCAAGTATTAATATATTTTAAATACTTTTTATATAATTATAATGCATGAATGTAAATATATATTTGACAAGTTGTACTAAATTTGAAGGGGTCTATTGCTGCTTCACGTGCAAAGGATGCTCATGACACTCAGTTAGAGGGTCGCTCTGTTCGTATGCGAATTAATCAGTCTAGGATACCTTAGGACATTTTTTACATGCATATTTGATTTATGTTTTGAACATTTCACATATGTTTGACATTTATATATTTTGGACCTAGATACATAGATGATTTATGTGTTTATGATATTTGGTTATAGTTAGATAGTTATATGACATGATTTGATTATGGTTAAATGGTTACATGATTTGATTTGATATCATGGTTAGACAGTTACATGATTTGATTTGATTTGATTAAGGTCATACTGTTACATGATTTGATTTGATATATGGTTAGATGGTTACACAGATTGATTTTCTTATGGTTAGATGGTTACATGATTTGATTATGGTTAAACAATTGCATGATTTGATTTGATTAAACAATTAGACAGTTACATGATTTGATTTTATCATGGTTACACAATTACATGATTTGATTATGGTTAAATGGTTACATGCTTTGATTTGATTACATGGTTAGACGGTTACATGATTTGATTTGATTATGTTTAGATGGTTACATGATTTGATTATGGTTAAACGGTTGGATGATTTGATTTGATTATTGTTAGATAGTTATACAATTTGATTTGATTTGATACACGATCATATGATCAGAAGTTAATATGCAACTAATATCATTAAAAAAACCAAGTTAATATGTCATTAGTAACCTAACTAATGTCATTAGTAACCTAGCTAATGTCTTAAGGGGATCTTTAACTATTAGTAATATAATTGAACCATCATATAAAATAACAAGATAATATGTAATTATTGAGCCATAAGTAATTTCTAAACTTAATATCATCCATTTAACATGTTCACTTTAACAAACATCAAAGCATTTATATAACTACTTAAGAGGGGGTCTTAAGGGGATCTCTAGTTCTAATAAGTTAATCTAATTTTAATATCATAAAAAATAACAAGTTAATATGTAACTAATGGATTATAAGTAATATAAGTAATCTAGAACTAACATGTCATAAGTAACCTAACTAATGTCATTAGTAACCTAACTAATGTTTTTAGTAACCTAACTAATGTCTTAAGGGGAGGTCTTAAGGGGATCTTTAACTATTAAATAATATAATTGAACCATCATAAACAATAAAAAGATAATATGTAATTAATGAACCATTAGTAATTCCTAAACTTAATATCATCCATTTAACACATCCACTTTAAAAAACATGAAAGCATTTATATTTACCTACATATATCAATGAACCATCAAAGCATATATAATCTAACATACATACATATAAAAACCATATGTATAAAAATATTATTAAAAGCATACATAACTATATATTAAAACCATTGCACCATCAAAAGATATATAAAAGAATTGAACCGTGTCAAAATATATAATCAAAGTCTTATTAATAGATAAACAAAATATAATCCATCATATGTTTCAATATATCAACAAAGTATAGTCAATTTAATCTAGAGATGTCAAGTAGGTCCTAACACATGAAATATGTATGTAATTTAATTTTTAGACCGACTCAAGTGGTTCAGACCTCTCATGGAGAACATGTAATATTCTCTCATGATCCTCACTATCCAATCTCCACTTATGACATCCACATTGAGATTTAACTGGATGGAGACAAAGGGAGGTGGCAACTACTAGGTGGCTACATTGAAACACCTTATTGTCTGGTTGGTAATCAACAAAGTGAACGCCATGTTGAATTGCTTTGATTTGCTTGAAATATGTTCCCTCTAAAACAACTGAACTTGCAGGTCACAAATTTTTACAATATAAATTTAAATAAAACAATTTAAATTATTTAAATTGGTTAAAACTTTAAAATTTTATATTTACAAAATGAACAATATATTGACATGTAAAGAATGCAAACCTATGGGGAACAAAATTCCATTGCTTTCTTCATGATCAATTAACTTCATCCTCTCTGCAATACAACACAATAAATAGTAACTAACTCCTACATTTCCAGGTTCAACAATCACTGCAAAGACATCTCTTGCACAAAAAAATTATATGTGAGATCCTAAAATTGATTTAGTTCAAACTATAATATATATATATATATATATATATATATATATATATATATATATATATATATATATATATATATATATATATGAAACTCAATGTCATATAATGTGAAAATCAATTTATTATACTTACCAATTTTGACCAATCCTTAAATATGATCGTAATTAGTAGAAATTAAAGGAATGTCATCAAAGTTTTCATCTTCATCTCTATCAAATGTATCAGTAACAACTAGTGGCACTAGATTCTAGGCACCTAGATATCCACATTTCTGATTGATGAATTCCTCGTAGTTGTCAACAATGCAGTGACAACAAAAGCATGAGTAATCGCTAGTGTTCAACGTCCAATTGTGACAATTTTTACTCATAATTGAATGCAAAGATCGCGTCTTTTCTATCCTCTTGAAAGAATGCATAATTTTTCTATCCACACTTGAACACATGTGCATATATTTAATATGAATTTCATTTTATAAATTTCAATAAAGAATGTAGAATTTAAACAATAATAAATATGTGTATCACACATGCATAATTTAGAAACATGTGCATACCTTTATCTCCCAAAATTATTAATGTGGTACCGCTTGATTCATTCATGATGATGTGTCATCCTCATTTGATGCGAAATGTGTCCTACACCATTCAACAACATCATGTGCACTTTTTATTGATAACCTACAACTGATTGAATATCTTGAGGAAAGTTTGACAATGGAATGAATATTTGAACGATAAGTGATTGATGATCACCGAGATACTAAAGTATATGTAAGAAAATTAAATCAGATAATGTATTGTCATTGATGTCAACTAATCTTGATTGTACTTATCATGATGGTTACAAACATCTTAAGAAGGAAAATTGGTAAAGGAAAGAGATATCTACATGAAGATGAGATGGATAAGAAGGATAAGGATATGGTATACATTGGGTAACTTATTGATGAGTCTATGACATTATGTTAGTTATTTGGTTGTATTAAATGAATCTATTATGTATTGAAGATTAGGACTGAGCAAGTTTATGTGGTTGGTAAATGAACAATTTTGTATACACCGAGAAAGTGTAGTGTATACCGAGTATAGTATTAACCAAGCTAGTTATCACCAATGCATTATGGCATTGATCGAGTGAAAGAAATAAGTGGAACTTATGATTTCCGACTAAAAATGATGAGTTGGACAATTGTTTATGATTTTGAGGTAAAAGATAATATTTGTTATGCTGATCAAATGGCTGAAAAAAATCAAAGATGATCGAATGAAGGAGAACAAAATGTGTTATTGACACAATTGTCGAGGAAGGTTAAAGCGGAAAAATCAATGGTGAAGATTAAGAGGCAAAAATCTATGGATGAAAATAAAATGGTTTATGATGTCTATATAAGGAGACATGAGTTTCATTATCAAGTCTAGATGCTGCAGGAAAATTCATGTGAAAAGATTGATTTTATGCAACACTGATCAAACTAGTTGAAGACAGAACTGACCAAACCAATAGACAATACTGAGCGAAAAAGAAAGAAATTACCGAGCATAATAGAGTTGGAGGAAACAAAGATATTGAATTGATTATTGATTTGAGGTATTTTTTTTTATCTTAGCATGGATCTGAAAATTTGCAAATCAAGTTGTATTTGAATCAAATCATTATCGTATCAGTTTAACCATTTTTGCAGATAAATCTCTTAACTGAGTGAGACTTAACAATCTTTATATTTCAATATGACATTCAATGAATGTTGATTATTTTCTTGTTGACCAAGTAGTGAATTTTTGGTCAAGGGAGAACTGTTAGTGATAAATCCTCTAATCAGGTCACACCTCACAGTGTATTTTTTAACCTTTAACAGGGTTGGCTCCTAACCGAGCTCACTTCATAAGAGTGAATTATTTTGGGTTACTGGTCCTAGGTGGTTTTTCCCCTAACAAGGTTTCCATGTTAAAAATCTATGTGTTATATGTGTATGGATGTGTTGAATTGTTATTTTACTTTACACATTTCTATAATTGGATAGATCAGTAAACATAGTACTTAATTTACTGGTAATCAGTATATGAAGATAAAGGCATAGTTGATATTTTACTGAGTTGATTAATTTATTCAAAAGTTTTGATATACACATCTAGGAGTATTTGGGACTATAGGATAACTGGACTTGTTAGAATAAAGTATTAATTTAATTGTGCTAATTAAATTAACTTTACTCCCTTCTTAAGATGTCAACTTATTTTTTTACTTTAGTTGTTTATATTTAAACCTCTCTTGCATTGGTAGTGTTATACTTAAAACACTCATGCACTAGTTATTTTAAATATAAACCTGCATGCATTAGTCATGTAATAATTAAACTAATTATTGCGTGCACTTCTTCTTTTTAGAGTTTGCCTTTCTAGGTTTTTGATCAACTTTATAAGGTTGATCCATTGTATATTTTATTCATTCATTAATTGAGGATATTTTCTTCATATTTTTGAGTCAAACCCTTGCCCTCTTCTTGTCTCTACCTCCTTGTAACAGGTTTCTGTATGTAGGTGATCTTCAGGTTTTGTGGATTTGTATTGCTCAAATCTTACATGTTATCAGAGCCTAATTTGCTACTGTAACTTGTTTGTGTTTGAAGGAATTAGAGATAAGAAAATCATTTGGTTTAGATTAGGGCTTTTTCAGTTATTTTATTGAAATTAGGGGGTCCCTAAATTTTGGTGCACTTCGACCTAAAACGGACCTCATCGTTGAGCTCACATTGCTCAAAAACCCCTATTTCGATATCAAATACATCCAATTTGGATAAAGTTATAGGGAGAGGCAAAAACATTTGCCCTAGGGCCGTACGATTGTGCATGCACCCCGATGCAACTTTTCACACGCATTACAAGGTGCACAATTCAAAATTATTATTATTTATTATGGGTGCAGCCACCAGCGCACCACCCATGCTCAGCTTGCAGACCTCCACCACCAGCGGACCGCGAGCAACCAGTCTGAACTGCGAGTGACCTGCCTAACTATTGACAGCCAGGTAAAGCGCCAATGACCCTGCCTAATCGCCAGTGGCCAGTCTAACTGCTAGTAGCTAGGTAAACCACCAGTAGCCAACCAAACCGCCAGTGGCTAGCAAAATCACCAGTGGTCAAGCCTAACCATCAACGACAGGGTTAAACCGCCAACCAACCATTTGTTGGGTTTTTTTTTGTCTTTGTGGAGGCCTCTGCACTGAAACTGACGTACCAGGATCTCCAGGCATCATTTTTTGGAAAATGAGATATTGTCGAAAAGCTGGTTCCGAGTCTAACGCTCTCATGCATGTTAATCTAGTTTTTTTCTTTCATCTAGCTTTCTGTTTCTACTGTGAAAGCCAAATTATCATTTTTGCATTCTAGGGGGCTAATTTGTTCAAATTAGCTCCATTTTTAAATCCAGAAGAAGCACCGAAAAGCTCTTCTCGAGCACCATCTAGATTTCTGTCTATTTTCATTAGAATTTTCAAGGTACACAAGATTTAGATCTGAAGCTTTTTTTCACTTTTCTTGTTATAGCACATCATTCTAGCCTTAGAGGTTCGATATTTGGGTTGTGGGGGGTGTTCTCTTCTTGTTTCTATCATTTAAAATAAATATTTATCAAAACAAAACCCCTTCTAAAAAATATGGCTGAGACCTCTTCTGTCATGAACCATAATTGACATACAAATATAACTTAACGTATATTATGTTCAATTATTGTTAATCAATAATGAAATCTATAATTATATTGGGAATAACAATAATTAAATATTGAGGATTGTGAGTAGGAGGAGGCTAGTGAGGAGATTGAGAATATTGAAGGAGAATAAGATGAGAAGAAAGGAGAAAAGAAGAAGATAATGAAGAGGAGGAGGAAAAGGGAAAGGAAGACTCTAGGCCAGAGGAGAATAAAGAAGAAGTTACTGAAAAGGAGGAAGGGAAGGGTCAGTCAAGCTATGGGGAAGGAGAAAGCCAAAAGGAGGCTACTGTGGGTTTTGAGATTGATGCTCGCATTCTAGAGGAGGTCAAGAAGAAAGAAGGCCATGGTATTCAAATGGATAAGTGGATATCCTAGGAGATGCAAGAAATGAAGCATCATCTAAAGGCCATGGAGGACATGATGGAACCCCTTAAAACAAAGCTGGAAAAGTTGGAAATGGAGTTTTTGGTTAAGATAAAGAACAATAACTTGAATGAAGACTTAACGACTGAAATTAAAGCCATGGTTGACAATAAGCTTAAAGACCTAGCTGAATAAATTATCTATAATGGGTTTATAATTAACGAGGTTCTGAAGCATAACAATGAAGGTCTAAATGTCTCTGTCATGAATTTGAAAGATCTGTACAACCATCTGAAAAATAGCCTGTTGGAAAAAATAACCATAACGATCGGTGATGGTGCTGGGAGCTCTGGGCTGAGAACAAGGACTAGGGGTCATCTCAAGAGGAAGATCCCTGATACCCCTAAGGAGCTGAAAGGCTTAAAAGACTCCATTCAAAAAATGGAGGACTTGCAAAAGTAGGTTGAGAAGAGCATAAAAAAAAAAAAGTAGTTTCTTCTGGTTGGTAGCTGGCAGGTTGCTGGTAGTTATTTTGTCTTTGTTGTTTTGTTGTGGGTGGGTTGGGGTCCTTCTTTTCTCTCTCTGGCAGGCGTTCATTTTTTGTAAGGGTTGAAATGATATTTCTTTAAGTTTTTTTGTATATGGTTTCGGGTTCCATTCAAAACTTGCTTTTATCTTAATCAAAAATAATAATTAAATATTAATTAATACTATATTAATTAATCAACATTATTAATCAATAGTTTAATTAGATTATAATATATTACTTAAAATATACATATATAAAAATAATTAATATTACCAAATTAATATAAATCATATTGATCAATCTATAAAATAATATTAATCAATCAATATGTACCAAACTAAAGCCATAACTGATATATTATATATAATGTGGTTCACTCAAAATAAAAAAATGTATATATCTCATTTTGGATTCAATATATAAATTATTATAATAATAAACATATAAATAATGTTACTAATAATCAAAGATCACCAGTAAATAATGATATTAATAAATATATATTCATTAATTATATTAGTAACAAATGAAAGATAATATAGTGGAAGAATATGTGTGACTTAAGGGAATAAGTGTAGAGATTAATTATGAAGCAACGATAATAAATTACCATAATGTTAAGGGATACAATTATTAGTCATATAGTCGTGACTTTTGGGAGATAGAAATATAAAATGATTTCCAACACTTTAGGAAAAGGGATAGAGGAGAAAAGGAAGGAGATATAGGAGAAAATGAAGGAGTAAATATAGGATAGAATGAAGGAGGAAATGTAGGCTAAGCAAGTACTATTGTAATGATTTTTGGATTTCTCGATTTAACTAGTGATTAAATCAATGTGAATGGACCAATTAGAAATTAAGATATTTTTTATTTTGTTATGTATTTCATATTTTATATAGTTAAACTGATTTTTTTAAAAGTTTCTAATATCTAAAAATTATTTTTTAGCAATTTGATTGGCCAAACCAATTGATGTCTTATACACGATTTTTTCGGAATTCAGAAAGATAAAGAGTTTTTCGGAGCTGCTTTAATGTTATGCCATCATTCATGACATTTTTACCTAAGCATATTCTCCACACTTCTCTATGGTGTTTGATTGTTGTTTGATGCTCCTTTATTATTATATATACATAGTAATATATAATTGGTCTTAATTAATTTTAATTGTATGTATAAATCTCTTTCTAATTTCATTAAATTTATTAGAAGTATTGAATATATTTAAACTAATTATTAATTTTGTAATTATATTTTTTATAATTATAGTTAATTATACAATTATTATAATTTATTTTTATATTATATTTATAGCAATAAGTATATATTAATTGTAATTAATTTGAATATTTATTTTAATTAGATTAGGGTTATGTTCATGTAATTTAATACTCTATTCTTATAAGTGGGATAGAATTAGGTGTTATTACAATATATCTTATTATTTTAATACAACTTCATTTCTAAAATTAAAATTAATTATAATACATATAAATTTAATGTACCATATAATTTAAGTTGCAATAGTAATTCAAATTAAGTTGACTATTTCTATTTCTAAATTCTAACCTATAATTTCACTTTCATATAGCCTTATTAATAGATTAACAATCAACTAATTCAAACAATTTTATTACTTCTATTTCAATATTAAGGCAAGTACTAGCCACTACGTGGCACTTGTTTTAAGTTATTAACATTGATTTTTATAATTTGCATATATAATGGACTTTTGGAAACTGCAATTGAAACAATTGTTGTATTGTCATTGATGTCAAACCTTAACTAGTAAGACTGTTGCTACTTAGGAAAGTACTATATCTATTATGAGAAGGGAAAGAAAGGATGGTAACAATAGCACCTAGGGAAAGGTTGAGTTATCTTGATACTGCAAAGTGTACTTGACTATGTTGTACAATGAAGGGACAAATCATGTTTAAGCCGAGTTATGTTAGTGTCAACCAAGTTAGTGTATGCCGAGCAAAAATCTAGTGTCAATCAATTAATTGCCGAGGAAGACAGTATATGCTGAGGAAATAGTTTTAGTAGTGACCAAGCATTTTACATGAAGACTGAGTGGATGATCATAGTATTGACCGAGCATCAACATTTTTATATTTAAAGAGAATTTAGATTTGGAGCTGACATTGTTGAATTCTTGGATTATGTAAAACATGTTGACTTTATTTATTGATTGTATGGAAGCATTTAATGCTTTGTAAAACATTTTATTGTAAATCTTAATGAGATTTGAGATGATTCTAGAAGAGGAGATGAAGAACATGAAGCGGGTAGATTCAATGAATCTGACCTAACCCTAAGATCTATGAAGGAGATTAAGCGGCAAAAGATAAGTTAACCTAACAAAGAAAAGTATTAAGGGAACCTAAACATTAGGTATGAGTATGCATGGGTGAAGTAGATGCTGGAAGAACAGTAAGTTTTATTGACTGTATAAGCGAAAAGGCTGAAGGAGGAGTGTGGTGATTGCTTGAAGAAAAGTTTCGAGCAGATCAGAGATGGAGGTGGCAAAGTTTCAAAGTCAGTAAACCAACATTTGTGTACGGAATTGGATTTGATATCTGCAAAGTGAGTTGTATATTTTTCAAATCAATACTGCTGCTACTTTCTAACCATTGTAACAGTCAAAATCCTTTTAACAGAGGTTGACCTAACAGTCATATGTTAAATCCTTTGAACAAGGTTGCATTCTAATGGAGTGTATGTAAGTCTTGTAACAAGGCTCACTTTTAACATGGTGATTGAAATCCTTTAACTGGGTCACACCTGATAGTGTGTATTGTAACCTTTGACAGGGTTGACTTTTAACTGAGCTCACTTCAGAAGAGTGAAAATAATAGTAGCATGTTACAAAGTGGTTTTTCCCATATTGGGTTTCCACTATAAATCATGGTGTCAATACTTGTGTGAATTTTTTGGTTTGAACATTTGTGTGTTTTACAAGTTAGTTACAACTGGGAAGTGGACTATAGTGTTATATGTTTCTATTATTAAATCAGTGATGACCAAGTTTTTTTTGGTTGCTTGATCTGATTTAAGGAAAAGTTTTTGAAGTTATTTTATACATCAAGACCTGAGAACAACTGATTCAACCCCCCTCTCTATTGTTCTAAATCATATTAACAATTGGTATTAGAGCTATGTTGCTTATTAGTGTCTACAAAAAACAAGTTTAAAGGGACTTGAAGAAATGATCAAGATGTATAAGGAGGTATCGAAGCTGAACAAGGAAAAATTCCCTGCATGGCAAAGCTTGATGAAGCTGCATCTGGCTGGTATTGGTGATTCTGCAAAATACTATAGTGAGCATGACTATGTCACACCTGTTGCACCTTTGACTGCCGAGGAAATGAGAGCTAAGAGAGAACATAATCAGGCAATGCTGGAAATTGCATCTGCCCTAAGCTATCCAGAATTTGAGGATATTAAGGACTGCACAACTGCTAAAGATATGTGGGACACTCTTGCAAAGATCTATGGTGGTGATCTATATGTGTTGAAAGCTAAAGTCGAGAGTCTCAGAGGTAAGTTTGATGAAATGAGAATGAATGAAGATGAAAACATTGCACAATATTGTGGTAGAATAAAAGAAGTTGTGAATACTATTAGAAGAGCAAATGGAACTATTGATGATGAGACCATAATTGGAAAAGTGCTAAGAACTCTGCGTCCTATATATGCTATTAAGATCTTAGCTATTCAGGAATCTAGATGTAACTCTAGAAATGTGCTTACCTTGGAAGGTTTGATTGGCAAACTGACTGCTTTTGAACTGTCTAATTATGATAATTTCACTGTTGGTAGTATTGGAAATGTTGAATCTACTTTTAAGTCACAGTTAGTTTTGAACAAGCCTAAGAAAGAAAAAGAAAGATGCACCAGTGAAAGTGAAAGTGAAAGTGAAAGTGACAGTGACACTACTGATGAAGATCTTGAAGATCTAGAAGCTCTTATGGCTAGAAGACTGAGAAGAGGAAAAGGAAAATATAAAGGTAAACTCCCTATTATATGTTTTTCATGTAATAAAGTCAGTCATATAGCTGCTAGATGTCCTGACAGGAAGGATAAAGATGAAGAAAGAAATAGTAGACACAAAGACATAAGAGATGACAAAGGCTACCGAAGGTACAAAGACTACAAAGGAAAAGGTAAGAAATCTTGTTACATTGCTGAAGAAGAGACTGACACTGATAGTAATGATTTTGAAATTGAGGTAGTCTATGTTGCAATGAAAGATGAATCTAATGAGGATGAGAAAACTGCATTGATTTCCTATATGAATAAGAATGACAAATGGATTATAGATAGTGGTTTTTCACATCACATGACTGGTGACAAAAGTAAGTTTGAGACCTTACATCATTATAAAGGTAAAAGTGTAACATTTGGTAATGGTGCACCATGTCCTGTTAGAGGAAAAGGATTGATTAAAATGACTGATAAAATCTCTTGTGAAAATGCTTATTGGGTTGAAGGATTGAATTATAATTTGCTAAGTGTTTCTCAGCTCAACAGAAGTAGTTACTAAGTGGAATTTCATCACAAGAAAGCTAAGATATTTGATGCTACTGGTGAACTGATTGGAAGTGGTGAGCAGACTAGAGGTAATTTGTTCTATCTTGACCTATCTGAAGAAATATGTATGATTGCACAACTTGATGACATTTGGTTATGGCATAAGAGGCTATGTCATGTTAACTTTGACAATCTGGTAGAGATAAGTAAGAAGAAGAAAGTAAGAGGCCTACCTAGATTGAAGAAACCTGAGAATGTGATGTGCAAAGAATTCCAGTTAGGAAAAATGACCAAGTCAAGTTTCAAGAGAAAAACCTTTACTTCTGAACACATTTTAGATTTGGTTCATATTGACCTTTGTGGACCTATGGGTATACAAATTTACTGTGGAGCTAGATATTTTATCTTGTTTGTTGATGATCATACCAGGATGATGCGTGTAATGTTTCTAAAAGAAAAATCTGATGCCTTTCAATTTTTTAAGTGGTATTTGGCTAAGGTTGAGAAGGAGACAGGTAGGAACCTAAAATGTCTTAGATCTAACCAAGGTGGAGAATTTACATCAAATGAATTCAATCTATTTTGCAATGATAGAGGAATCAAAAGACAAATGTCTGCACCTAGGACACCTCCATAGAATGGTATAAAAGAAAGAAGGAACATATCTATTTTGGACTGTGCAAGGACATTATTGATTAAAAAGAATGTGGCACAAAAATATTGGAAAGAAGCTATAAGTATAGTTGTTTACACTCTTAACTGGGTACAGATCAAGAAAGGTACAAATCTGACACCCTATGAATTATGGTATGGGCATGCACTGAGTGTTAAATACTTTAGAATCTTTGGAAGAAAGTGTTACTTATTGAAAGACAATAGGAATGGAAAGTTTGATGCCAAAAGTGATGAAGGCATATTCCTAGGCTACTCCACAAAAAGTAAAGCTTATAAGTGTTTGAACTCTAACACTAACAAAATTGTGGAAAGTGTGAATGTAAAAATTGATGAGTATGAAGAAAGAAATGAAGCCAACAACAAAAGAGAACCAGAAGATTACAGATCTTTTGTGTATATTGAGGAAATAGAAGAGGCAGGTAACAGACTTGCACCTGATGCCGAGTCTCAGGCAAACAATGCCGAGCGACAGGAAATGATTTCTGAGCATCATGAAAATAGTGCCAAGAGAGAACAAGAACATGCCGTGCTACAAGACAATGCTGTCGAGTATCAAGAAGAGGTTATTGAGCATTTAGAAGCTAAATCTAACAATCTTGTTGAGGAACCTGATGAAATAGAGGAGAAAAATGCTGAACCTATTTTGGGAAAATATGTAAGTAGACATCACAAGCCTGAACAGATAATTGGAGATAAAGATATTGGAATTCAGACTAGAAGCAAAACCAAGTATCCAACATGCTTACTATGTGTGTTTGAACCTAAGACAACTAAAGATGCATTAGAAAATGAAGACTGGATACAAGCAATGAATGAAGAGATTGACTAGATTGAGAAGAATGAAACTTGGACTCTGGTGCCGAGACCTATAGATAAGAATGTTATAGGAACAAAGTGGGTGTTTCAAAACAAGTTGAATGAAAAAGGTGAAGTCACTAGGAACAAAGCTAGGCTGGTATGCAAAGCCTACACACAAGAAGAAGGAATAGATTATGGGGAGACATTTTCCCCTGTAGCTAGATTGGAAGG
The DNA here is from genome assembly GCA_027943335.1 of Chamaecyparis obtusa. NCBI lineage: Eukaryota > Viridiplantae > Streptophyta > Pinopsida > Cupressales > Cupressaceae > Chamaecyparis > Chamaecyparis obtusa. Next base: position 931,079 of record BSBK01002397.1, read on the forward strand.
AGTAAGAACTCTGCTTGCATATGCTGCTTATAATGATTTCAAGGTATATCAAATGGATGTCAAGTCTGCATTTTTAAATGGTGTACTAGAAGAAGTTTACATAGAATAGCTAGAAGGTTTTATTGATCCAAATAGAAGACACATGGTATGCAAACTGAACAAAGAATTGTATGGATTGAAACAAGCTCCCAGAGCATGGTATGAGAGGTTGCATAACTATCTGATGCAGATTGGATTTTCTAGAAAAAATGACACAAGCAATCTATACTTGAAGGATGAAGAAGGTAAAGGTATTCTATTGGCCAAAAATTTTGTTGATGACATTATTTTTGGTGGACAAGATGCATTGTGTAAAAGTTTTTCAAAAGAAATGCAAACTGAATTTGAAATGAGTATGTTTGATGAGATCAAATTCTTTGTTGGTTTACAAGTATATCAGATGAAGAAAGGAATTTTCATTACACAGTCTAAGTATGTTAATGAAATACTAAAAACTTTTGGAATGGAAGATGCTAGACCAATGGGAACTCCTATGGTTACTGGACAAAAGTTATCTAAGAATGATGATGCTGCAGAAGTTAACCAGACTTTGTATAGATCCATGATTGGAAAATTATAGTATGCTATATATAGTAGACCAGATATTGCACTAGTTGTTGGGATTGTGGCAAGATTCTCTGCCAATCCTAAGGAAACACACATGATGGTGGTGAAAAGAATCATGAGATACTTGAAAGGAACTGCTGACTATGGGTTATACTACAAGAAGAATGACAAATTTGAACTTAGAGTATACACTGATGCTGATTGGGAAGGAAATGTAGATGACAAAAAGAGCACTAGTGGTGGAGCTTTCTTTCTTGGATAGAGATTAGTCTCTTGGACAAGCAAGAAACAAAATTGCATTTCCCAATCTACTGCTGAAGCTGAGTATGTTGCTGCTGCAGTAAACTGTTCAAATTTAATATGGATAAAACAATTGTTGATAGGCATGAAAGAAGAAATCACTAAACCTATTGTTATTTTCTATGACAGCACAAGTGCCATCAATATTTCTAAGAATCCAGTGATGCACACTAAGACCAAGCATATAGAAATCAAGTATCACAACTTGAGGGAATTGGTACAAGACAAGGAAGTCTGAATGGAATATATGAATACAAAAGAACAATTGGTAGACATATTCACTAAAGCTTTACTTAAAGAAGCTCATGAGTATTTGAGAAGTCAATTAGGGGTCCTTCCCCTAACTGAGGCTGCCTAGTCAAGCTAGGAGCACTGCATCAAATATGCTACAACAGAATAATTAAAAAATTGACACAGAAGATTGTCACACTTTAGGACTATCCTAGAGCTGTGAAGAAGAAGTAAAGACAACAAATCAGTCATAAGCAAGATGACAGAGGCAGAAACACTGAGCTACACAAGATATATCTACATCTGTTGGATGTAAGTTTTAGTTGCTGCTTTGGCATTTTTGTCAAAGAGAGAGATTGAACTGAAATGATATTATAACACATGAACTGAAGAGTAGGGATGATGAGCATAAATGAAAGATCAAGATAGAGGAAGATCCAGATACTTTTGACGGTCACAGAAGTGAGATTTACAGATTCTAAATTAGAATGAAGCTAAGGATATTATAAATTTTCTCTGATGGACAGATAAGTTTTTGGATTGGTTGGTAATCCATGTGTTATTCAGGTGATATCATATGGTGTTGCCATCAACGCCAAAGAGGGAGATTGTTGGAAACTACAATTGAAGCAATTGTTGTATTGTCATTGATGTCAAACCTTAACTAGTAAGACTGTTGCTACTTAGGAAAGTACTATATCTATTGTGAGAAGGGAAAGAAAGGATGGTAACAATAGCACCTAGGGAAAGGTTGAGTTATCTTGATACTGCAAAGTGTACTTGACTATGTTGTACAATGATGGGACAAATCATGTTTAAGCCGAGTTATGTTAGTGTCGACTGAGTTAGTGTATGCCGAGCAAAAATCTAGTGTCGACCGAGTATCAGTTAATTGCCGAGGAAGACAGTATATGCTGAGGAAATAGTTTTAGTAGTGATCGAGCATTTTACATGAAGACCGAGTGGATGATCACAGTATCGACCAAGCATCAGCATTTTTATATTTGAAGAGAATTTAGATTTGGAGATGACATTGTTGAATTCTTGGATTATGTAAAATGTGTTGACTTTATTTATTGATTGTATGGAAGCATTTAATGCTTTGTAAAACATTTTATTGCAAATCTTAATGAGATTTGAGATGATTCTAGAAGAGGAGACGAAGAACATGAAGTGGGTAGATTTAATAAATCTGACCTAACCCTAAGATCTATGAAGGAGATTAAGTGGCAAAAGATAAGTTAACCTAACAAAGAAAAGTATTAAGGGAACCTAAACATTAGGTATGAGTATGCATGGGTGAAGTAGATGCTGGAAGAACAATAAGTTTTATTAACTGTATAAGTGAAAAGGCTAAAGGAGGAGTGTGGTGATTGCTTGAAGAAAAGTTTAGAGTAGATTAGAGATGGAGATGGAAAAGTTTCAAAGTCAGTAAACCAACATTTGTGTATGGAATTGGATCTGATATCTGTAAAGTGAGTTGTATATTTTTTAGATCAATATTGCTGCTACTTTATAACCATTGTAATAGTCAAAATCCTTTTAATAGAGGTTGACCTAACAGTCATATGTTAAATCCTTTGAACAAGGTTGCATTCTAATGGAGTGTATGTAAGTCCTGTAACAAGGCTCACTTTTAACAGGGTGATTGAAATCCTTTAATCGGGTCACACCTGACAGTGTGTATTGTAACCTTTGACAGTGTTGGCTTTTAACCGAGCTCACTTCAGAAGAGTGAAAATAATAGTAGCATGTTACAAAGTGGTTTTTCCCATATTGGGTTTCCACTATAAATCCTGGTGTCAATACTTGTGTGAATTTTTTGGTTTGAACATTTCTATGTTTTACAAGTTAGTTACAGCTGGGTAGTGGAATACAGTGTTATATGTTTCTATTATTGAATCAGTGATGACTGAGTTTGTTTTGGTTGCTTGATCTGATTTAAGGAAAAGTTTTGAAGTTATTTTATACATCAAGACCTGAGAACAACTGATTCACCTCCCCCTCTCTGTTGTTCTAAATCATATTAACATGGACAACTATATATATGAAATGAGCTTGGTCCTATATGACATGATGAATTGTGAAATAAATTTATATTATATGGTTAAACAATAATAAACTTAAATATATTTAATAAGAGATATGGACATATATGATTCATATATAATTGATAAATAATTGATAAGTAATCATAACAATAAAAATTAATTAATAAGCAATTATAATAATGAGAAATGTCCTAAGTAATTAAGGTGCATATATTTTTTAAAGAAAAGGAATTAGAGTATTTAAAGTCTATCCCCTTACTCTCTCATTATAGTACTGGTGAGGAAAGGTGGATAGATAAATAAAAGACAAACAAACAAGACTCTGCAGTGAATTACGAAGATTGCAGTCATACATGGTATGAGTTTAAATGCATTTTATTATGTGTGTGTGTGTGTGTATACACACACAGACACACACACATATATTGCAATCTTATACATATATAAATGGTTATAAAATAGTTGATGTCTATTAAAGGTGTATGCAAATAGGATCCATCAAATTATGCTATGGGCATTATATGCTTCTTTGATGTACTTATAAACTTGAATATATAATCATGCAATTACATTAAATTTTTGTACATTTATATGTGGATGATATGGGATCATAGAGAGAATGAACATTATGTTCATTTAGAGATGGATCCCATATCTGGAGGGGACTAGAAGAAATTATTATAATTTTGAGATTGATATCTCACCTTTTCTCTTTGTTATTATGGTGGAAGCTCTGGGTAGGTTGATCTCTTGGAAAAGGCAATTGGGGGTTTGGAAGGGTATTACTGTTGCAAAAGGTGTTGATTCCACTACTCACCTACAATTTTTGGATATCAACTTCCTGATGGGTGATGCCACAGTTAAGGAAGAAAGGGTCATTAAAGAAACCTTAGAATCCTTTTCTAAGGCCTCTAGGCAGTGTGTTAATTAGAAGAAATCTGATATTTTCTTTTTCAATACTGATGATGGATTGAGGAGACATATTTGCCAAATTTTGGGAATTAAGCAGGGCTCTTTGCCAGGTAAATTTCTTGGAATCCCCTTATTTGAAGGTGTTTGTAAGACTAATTTATGGAATGACTTGACTGATCAGTATTTCAAAAGGATGGAAAGTTGGAAAGGAAGATAGTTGTCTTTGACTGGTCAAATTTTACTCCTTTAGACTATGATTTATGCTATTCCTATCTATTCCATGAGCTGTCTGAAGATCCCTCAAAAGGTGTTAGACAATATTGAGTGAAGGATGAGAAATTTTTTCTAGTGTGGGAATCAAGAGGATCCTAAATGGCCTCTTCTTTCTTGGGATACAATTTGTAAGTCTAAGGGTAATGGTGGTGTAGGTCTTAAGGTGTGGAGAAAGATGAATCAGGCCCTTGGAGCAAAGCTGGTTTGGAATATCTACACTGACCCTTCTAAGCTATGGGTCAAAATTGTAAGAGAAAAATATTTAGGCTCTTTAGAAGATGAAGGCATTTTTAAGATTAGTAATCCTCCCAAAGGCTCAGCTGTATGGAATTTTATTTTGGATTGTAGGAAGGTTATCACAAATCATATTGCATGGAATATAGGTGATGGTAGGAAGGCTTTATTTTGGAAGGACTCTTCGAATGGCTATGCCCCTATTTTAAATGAGGAAAAGTATAGAGAGTTAAGTGGTATAATGACAGCTCAGTGGGGGGATAAGGTGGCAGACTATTTGGAGCTAAAAGTATCATGTTTGGGCCCTTTTTGGGCTTGGAGGAATATTGACAATCTGGTCCTCAATGATGAACAAAAAAGACTTTTGTTAGAATTGTTTAAGTCTAGGAAAGTTTTCTTGTCTTCAGTTGAGGATAGGATTATTTGGTGTCCTGCTTCCTCTAGTTCTTACTCTGTAAAATTAGGTTATAAATCCCTGGATCAGCAAGAGGATTTTGTTGGTTGGCCTGCTAATTTGTGTTGGAACCAAGCTTGTTTACCAAAGGCTAGTGCATTTCTTGGTTAGCAGTTAGTGGTAGAATCCTAACTGGTGAGAGGTGGAAGAGGTTTGGTTATTAGGGCCCCACAATGTTTTCTCTTTGTCATTATTCTTCAGAAGGTGTTGATCATCTTATGCTCCACTATCCCTATGCTTATGAATGTTGGAATTATATTAGATCCAAACTTTCTTGGATAGGCCCTCTCCCTTATTCTATCAGGAAAATCTTTGAATGTTGGTATATCTTGAAGGAGAAATCTATGATGGTGCCTATTTGGTTTGTCTATCCTTCTATTATTGATGTAGTCAAGGAAGGTGGATCCAATTAAGGATAGTCCAAACCTTACAGCCAACCAAACAACACAGCGGAATACTCAACAACACAACAACAACAAAGTAATTGTTTAACCTTGATTTTCATTAACATGCCTAGCTATAAGGCCTTCCAGGTTAGGGCCAATTACAATCATAAACAATTCTGCAAGATCCAATAGATCCAATACAATCTCAGCTAGTTCAGCTTTGAAGATAATCAGAAGCTGATGGAAACCCTAAGGCAGATCTAAACTTGAGCTCGCAAGCCTCCAAGCAATCTCCTTGTCTCCAAGTGTGCAAACCACGAGCTCAGCAACTAAAAACTATCAAATAACAATATGATCTCCAAGATCATGCAAGATCTTTTCCACAACTTCACCAACTCCAACTTTCAGAACCTCAGATTTGATTCACTAATTCTTCCAAGTCATGAACTTCTATGATCTCCTGCTCCTAAACATCTACCCAAACATCCTATAAATACTAGTCATCAGCCATAAGTCAGCATCAAAATATCCTTACAAACATTTAATCCAACATGTCAGCCTGTAACAACAACTACCAATAATAAATGCACCAAGTCGGCCCAACAAATCACATAGAACTCCAGTCGGTAAACCAGAACTACCGAGCAACTTTGAAATAATTGAGTATGCCAGGCATCACCGAGCACCATAGACATCACTGAGTAACACTTTCACTAAGCACCAGAGATTACTGAGTTCCTTCAGTGACCAAGCTTCCTTTAATGACCGAGGCCGTCGGTCAAGGCTGCAACCGAGTAACACCGACCAAACAATACACCTCCCATGAAGATTCACTGAGTACCCTAGAATGCCCCTGCATCAGACACCCCAGGTTCAAAAAGATGTTCATATGTGAGAATAACATCTTCCAAGATTCAGCACATAAACCCCAAACTGGTTCTTCACATACAAGTCCTCCACCTTTTCAGCTTGCATACTCTTCCACTTTATCTTTCTCTGTCTCTTCAAGTATTTCCTTGACAACACATAGGTTTTTTCTCCAAACTGATTAGTCATTTTCTCTAGATCTAAAATCTCAACTCAGCTACCAATACTCAGGCTCCTCCTACTGAGCATTGTATCCAGCAGAGGTATCAAGGAAAACCTCTAGTCATCCTTTTCAATAGTAAACACATTCCTTACATAGTCATACATAGCTCTACAATCATATTGCCAAGGTCTACCGAGAAATATATCACAACTATTCATCTTCATAATGTCACATAACACAAGATCCTTATACTGGCTAATCTAAACATCAATAAAACATTGTTCTCTTACTTCTAGAGCATGAACATCTTATAACCCACCAATCCTATGAGGACAAGGATGCTTCATTCTATTCAACCCAAGTTTCTGAACCATGTCCTCAGCAACAAGGTTATCAATACTACCACTATCAACAATAAAATCATAGAGTTTACCTCCAGACTTGCATCGGGTCCTAAACAAGTTACTTCTCTGATAGGGTTCCTCCTTTGCACTGAGAAATGTTCATCAAAGTAGCAAGTTCTCAGATTCAGGTTCATTCTCATTTACCACAGTAGTTCGTCAGTCACCAAGCTTCTTTTGTGTACACTCAAAAGAATAGTGTCCTTCCTCTCCACAGTTATAGCAAGTACCCTTAAAGATAACTCTACCTATCTTCTTCTTCAGTTTCATAGGTTTCTACTCATCTTCTGCATTAGTCGGTTTATCCTTCACCGAGTGATCAATATTTTCCTTCCCTCAGAGATTACTATGTTGTTTCCTCTTCATCTTATCTTCTGCCCTTAGAGCATACTGATAAGCATCTTCAACATAATCAATCTTCAACATACCAAGCTCATCCTGAATATTGAATCTCAGACCATTCACATACCAAGCTACCTTTTCCTTATCAAGCTCTCGATGTCCAGACCAAATAGTAAGTTTGTAGAACTCGGTATAATCTTCAACAGATAAATCCTTCTATTTCAGATTTTGCAACTTCTTAAACAAGTCAAGCTCATAGTCAGAAGGTATGAACTTAGCTTTCAACTTAGTCACCATCAACCTCCATCGATTGATCTTTGTTTCACCTTCATCCTCTCTATCTCTTTGTAGTTACTTCCACCAAAGAGCAACATGTCCTTTCAACTTTGTCTATGCTAATCTCATCTGAAGAGGATCTTCAATTTCTTCCAGCTCAAAGAAATCTTCAAGTTCACCAATCCAATCAATCAGATTATCAAGCTTCAAATTACCAGAGAAAGTAGAAACTTCCATTCGATAACCATTACTAAATTGAGCTCTAGACCTATGCAACTGAGCAATTCTATCTTCACTTGACCTATCCCTCCAGTCATCACCACTAGATCCAGTAGGTTCAAATTCTTCAACAGATTCCTCATAACCATCCTCAATACCAACATTCTGAGGTATACCAGTAACAAATCTCATGATCTCGGCAACCATGTCATTTTTCATCAACTCCATCTCAGATCTAAAATTTGATTTCACCTTCTCTGTGATCTAGGATTCCATAGTATCACAAAGATAAGAAATAACTCTAGGGTCCAATCTCCTTGGAGGCATCCTTAATGATATGTGAAAACCCTCTAGAACAAACCCTCACTGACCACCTTGTGGCAATCTCCAAGTTGTGTACAAGTCAGATCTCAACCTGCCACCTTGAAAAAACAACTAGGGCAAGATCCACAAGTTCAGTGCTATGGATCTACAATCCATATCATATGATATCTTCACCAACAAGATCAACTTCACAAGATGAACCTTGCTAGGTCAACCTTCGCTTCACAAGATCAACTCTCAGCTCTGATACCACCTAATGCAGTCAAGGAAGGTGGATGCAATTAAGGACAGTCCAAACCCTACAGCCAATAGAACAACACAATGGAATACTCAACAACACAACAAAAAAGTAATTGTTTAACTCTGATTTTCATTAACATGCTTGACTGTAAGGCCTTCTAGGTTAGGGCCAATTACAATGAGAAACAATTCTGCTAGATCCAAATAGATCCAATACAATCTCAGCTAGTTCACCTCTAAAGACAATTAGAAGTTGATAGAAACCCTAAGGAAGATCTAAACTTGAGCTCACAAGCCTCCAATAAATCTCCTTGTCTCCAAGTGTGCAAACCACTAGCTTTGCAACTACAAACTATTAGATAAAAATTTGATCTGCAAGATCATGCAAGATCTTTTCCACAACTTCACCAACTCTAGCTTTTAGAACCTCAGATTTGATTCACTAAGTCTTCCAAGTCATGAAATTTTATGATCTCCTCCTCCTAAACATCTACCCAAACATCCTATAAATACCAGTCATCAGCCACAAGTCAGCTGGATGAAATCATTAACTCCCCCCAACAAATATTAAATTCAATACAAGTCAGCATCAAAATAGCCTTACAAACATTTAATCCAATATATCAGCCTATAACAACAACTACCAACAATAAATGCACCAAGTCGGCCCAACAAATCACACAAAACTCTAGTCGATAAGCTAGAACTACCAAGAAATAGTGAAATAACCAAGCATGCTAGGCATCACCGAGCACCAGTGTCGACTGAGCACCACAGACATCACCGAGTAACACTTTCACCGAGCACCAGAGATTACCGAGTTACTTCAATGATGGAGCTTCCTTCAATGATCGAGGCCGTAGGTCAAGGCTGCAATCAAGTAACACTAGTCAAACAATACACCTCCCATGTAGATTCACCAAGTACCCTAGAATGCCCCTACATCAATTATTATTTGGGTATTGTGCAAGGAGAGAAATAGAAGGATCTTTCAAGACAAGGTTGAATTAGTGGACAAACTTAAAAAAAGGATTTTTATGGCTATTGAGGAAGTGATGAGAGATGCTATCCTTTCTGAACAAAGTTCTTTGGCTTACACTACTAAGGATAGGAAAGTGCATGCGAAATGGTCTTGTCTCAGATTGAATAAAGGTGATCTTATAGAGAATTTTCTTCCCTCCAAAGAGGTTGTTGATGTTAAGTGGTCCCCACCAGATGAAGGTTGGATGAAGATCAATTTTGATGGGGCCGCTAGGGGTAACCTGGGGCCTTTAGGGGCTGGTGTGATAGCAAGAGATTGGAAAGGAAATATGATGGCCTTTGCAACTCAAAAACTAGATAAAGGGACAAACAATGAAGCAGAAATGCGGGCTTCTCTTCTGGCAATGTGTTTGGGTTTAGAATTTAAGATTAAGAAATTACATCTAGAAGGTGACTCCCAGATCATTATCAATGCTCTAAGCAATCAAGATATACAGGCATGGCACTGAAAAGACTATGTTCAGGAAATAAATGTAAAATTGCTTTCCTTTGAAAATTTTAAATTAAGACATATAAAGAGGGAGGGGAATCATGATGCCAATGTTTTATCTAAGTGGGCAATCAGTTTCAAGACTATTGATGACATTTATTTTGAATATTTGGATAGTTGGGTGTTTGGCAGCTCCTTTTGATTTGTCATGAGGCCTTATTGGGTAATGATTTTGGGTTGTTCTCTTTCCTTTGTTACTGGCTAGGGATGATGTCAGCCTCCTGTGGCATCATCCTTCATCATTCTATTTGTGCAGATGGCTGTGCGCATTTATGATTCTTCCTCAAGCCCTATGTGTGGTTAGCGAGGCTTTTCCTTTGGATTGATAGATGGCACGAGTGGTGTTTTGCAGCCTTTTGATGGGATTTTTTCTTTAAATGGTTGAGCTCTCCTTTCTATTATTTGCTTCTTCCCTTTGCCTTCTTCTCTTCCATTTTTTGCAGGTTGTTGGTGGTTTTCTATGGCATGCATGATGGAGGTGACATTCTCTGTAGGGACTAAGAAATAGCAGAAGGCCTTTGAGGGCCCGATCAGTAAGGAACGTATGTTGGACATTCTAAATTTGAAGGATGGAGAGTTGGATTTGGTGGTTATTGATATGTTGGGGGTCTAGTTTCAGGAAAGAAGGCATAAATGGCATTCGAATGTGGATGTGGTGTTGATGGTGATGGCATAGGACCTACAACTTGGTGAAATGAAACTGGAAGTTAAGCGGATTATGCAAGAACTTTTTGATAATGATTTGATGTTGTGGTCTAAATCCATCTTGGAATGGGCTTACCCAGGCTTTGGGTTTAATTATATGGAATTCTTTGAAGATGTGGTTGATGGGTGTTTATTTGGCAAGGTTCCTTTCCTATGTTGGTGGGGTAGAGTGGATAAGGGTGCTTACATGGTGAACATTATATGTAAGTGGGTGCGTTTGAAGGCTGAACCGAAGAGGGCCATTAAGGCTGCTAAAGGAAAAAATAGATTTTTTTTGGTCAATGTGCCCAGAAGGAAGAGAGGGTTGTGAAGGAGGAACAAAACCTTGGAAAAAATTTAATTTTGGTGGGACTTGCAATTTTTTGGGCCTTTGGTTTTTGCTGGTGTCGAGCAAGTTGGTTTAAGGTGGGCTATTTTCTAAAAGGCTAGTTTGCGTGGATATGTTATGTAGTCATCGCAATTATGGTTTTGTCTATGCTTTGGTTTCTTTTTCCTTGGGTTTCTTTATGTTGGCTTCCTTCGATGCTCACAGAGATTCCTGTGACTTTGGTGGTTGGTGTTTTGGATTGCCTTTTCTTGGTTGTCGACTAAAGTTTTACAGCCCGACGGGTCTCTATTTTGCCCATTTTGATGTTGGGTTAGGGCTTAGTTTTATGAAGGCTCTTGGTTTATGCTGTGTCTAAAATTCATGGAATGGATTCCTTGTAATGCAACTTCTATATGTAATATTTCTTATAATTAATAAAATATACCTTTTATAGATTAAAAAAAATAAAATTAAAAGGTCGAAGCCTACTTTTTACGTGGCAGAGGAGGGGATATGCAGCCTACTCCCCATACCATTAGGGTCGCAGCCCCCCAAGGGTTGCACACCCAATGGCATGGGCGCAAACCTCCTGCCATTGGGGGCACAATCCTTGGGATTGCGTTACCCAATGGGTAAGGGGCTGGGAAGTAGTTGAGCGAGTCGAGCCCTGCTCCGCGCTCCCCTTCCCAAAGCGAAAGTTTAAATAATTTTTTTTTAAAAAAAAAGTTTTAAACTTTTTTTTAATAAATTTTAACATATATAAAGTTTCGGGTATATTTTTTTTTTTTAACAAATTTATTTTATTTAAATTTATTTATTAAAAACTTTTCATTTACTCATGTTTTTTAACTAACATATCTATCTTGAATTAAAATAGAATTTTTAGGGAAATAACCACATAATAAAATTAATAATAAATTATATATATTGATATATAATTTATTTTATCATTTATTATAGGCATAATTTTTATAATATGATGGTACTAAGAGTGAAGAATTTTTTTCTAAAGAAAATATATTCATTTATATAAATATATAAATTATAGAGTTATATTTGTTTATATAAATTATATATTTTCTTAAAGGAGAATAAATCGTAATTTTAATAGGATCAATATTGAATCAATTTTTTCTTTTTGACTATACTAGAAAATTAGTATAACTTTGATTTTTTTTCTTTTAATTTATCTTACTTCTAAAAAGTGAAAATATCCTATTTTAATATTAATTACCCAAGGAATTAATATATTTTCACATTCACATAGTAAGCTTATTCTAAACTTGTGTTTAGTCTTTTGAATAGGATCTAACTTGATTCCCTTAAAGTTTGATAGATATATCTAACTTAAGATTTTAGTTGCATAAGGAAAGAATTTAAATTTGCTTTATGAATTATTTTAAATACCTAACCCTTACAACTTTTGATAAATTGATCCAGAACTAAATAAAGAACTAATGTAACCAACTTCCTTTTCTTGACCTGTTTTGAGGTCTTAAGAATGAAACTAACTTATCTACTTAGCTTACCTTTTAAAGTAATTTGATCTTAATCTAACTTTAGGGAAAATAACATTATAACTTGCTTTAAAAGTAATTTTGGGATATAACTTGAAAACATTGAACATTAAAATAAGGAAACTAGAATCATTGAAATAAACTTCCTTTTATATCAAAATAGAGAAAATTACATAGTTCCTTAGGAAACCAGTTCCTTTACATTTTTGTAAACTTTACAAGGCCCAAAGGCTAGAATAAACATAAGGTAATAGAGAGGGAAATTTCAAAATGAGCTCCCATGGCCACCTTGATTTCCAAGCTAAATCCTGCAAATAAACCTATTTTCAACCATGGAAGCTCACCTCCCAACCTAGACCATTTCATGGTCACCCCCGAGCTAGGGGAAAAAAGAGAAAAAAGGGGTAAAAACAACACTTAGACCCAAAACAACTTATGGTAAGCTAGCACACTCAAAATGTCAAAAACCAAGGATATAACATAGGCTTCCAAGAAGCCTTTTACAAAAGGGTGAAAGTGGACCGGGTCCATTAGGAGAAACCAAGTTAAAATAAGGGAGATGAAGGCCACACATGGGTTAACTTCAAACTTCTTACCAAAATCATCCTCACAACAAAACTAAGGCTTCATTCCTAGAACACTCCTTATAGCCCCTAGTTTCCCATAGGCAAAACTTGGTATCATGGAGAACAAGACATCCATGTTTATCCTTCCCACACAAGGGGAAAATCTTTGCTAGAATGGGGATCTCTTAATTTACTTTCACCCTACAAGGTTATTCTTCCCTCCCAAGGGTGAGTGTTCCTTGTAACTACCTTAACAAAGAAAACAACAACAATATTTCTACCATAAGCAAACACACCAAAAGTGGTAAAATAAAGACACATTTACTCAAGATCCTCATGAAAGTAAAACAAGAATTTCTTATTACAAAAAATAAACTACCAAAAGAAAGTAGAGCACCAACCGAATCCAAAGCTAAAGGTAATGAATTTTGAGAAGAGCTTTCTCCTTTTATCCTTTTCCAAGTCCTTCCAAACTAGAAAGTCTCTAAGAAAGAGAGTGGGTGATCAACCTAGGAAGACTCCTCAAACTCCCTCTAATAGGTTCCCTAACTCCACCTCTTGACTCCTATCATAAATGCAAGGGTAAATTCTCCATTACTCCTTCAAATATCTTCATTTCCTCATAAATGAGTTTTGAAGACTAAATGGAGTTGAGAAGATGGTTGTCCAAAAATTCCAAACTCTTAAACTAGGATGAAGACTTAGGAGGTTCATTTATGTGCCTAGGGCCTTCTATTGAACAAAAATTAATCCCCAACCCTAAGTATACTAAGTAGGGTAGTTAATTTTGACCCCAATAGCCCCCTACAAGCTTCCTAGACCCTCTAAAACTCCACTTTAAGTTTACATTCGGATTTACTCTATCTTGACTCATCTAGAACTTTCCTACACCCTAGGTGAGCATGGAAACTCTACAAGGTTAACCTTGTAGTTGGTCTCATACTTATCCTAGAAAAGGGGTTAGTCATGCCAACACCTCATGCACCCATGTGTCAAGTGACACAACATAATTTTGAACCCATTCACACATAGCATGACTGACATAAAACAATTAACTTAATTAAATACAACATTTAATAATTACTTTCACAAATAAAACCACGAGACAATGAGGTTCAAGTCTCTTCACTAGACCGAACCTTGGCTTTACAATTAATAACATAGTTTCACTCTTTGTTCCCATATTTAATACCATGGTTAACCTCCTTCACACTCATTGAAAACATTAGTAGGTCCAATAACATAACAAGATAATAACATAAACTGAATATATCATCTAACACTCACAATTGCATAATTCTTTCTCATAACTATAAAATCAATATTTGATTCCAAAGTTCATAATACACAACATAACATCTCATTTTGCACCATACATATCTAATGTATTTAAATAAACTACATCATGAAATCAACAAACTAACATAGGTAAATAAAGATCAACTATAAGCATAAAATAAGTGTTCGAATCAACATAATCCAAATGCAGAATGTATATAACATAGGATTCTCCGATCCTTGAAATAATAACATATGTCCAAGTATCATACATCAAAATATTAACTAGAAAGTGTAACTCTGATCAATGAGAGCTATGACGGCTGGGGTAGATATCACATCCACCCCCTCTAGGCATGAACATCCTCCTGGAGTTCACCGAAGAGGTAGGGATACTGAGATCTCATCTGTATTGCATCCTCCCAAGAGGCTGTCACCTCATCATAGGAATCCCACAGGACCCTAACCTCATCTAGTTCTCTGCCTCGAAGGGCTAGGGTCCATCGAGCCAAGATATGAATGGTCTCTAGTGCCAACTATCCATCTGAATCCACCTACAAGGTATCCCAATCTATAACGTGAGATTCATCATAAATATACTTCCTCAAAAGTGAAACATGGAACACATCATGGATGTGTGATAGGCTAGGTGGCAAAGCTAGATGGTAGGCTACTAGTCCTATCCTCTCTAGAATCTCAAAAGGTCCAAATAACTAAGGTGCAAGCTTAGAGCCCTTTCCAAAATGGATTGGACTCTTATGCGGATGCACCCTCAAAAAGACTCTATCTCTGACCAAGTATGCTTGATCGATCCTCTTCGCATCTACATACTTCTTTTGTCTATCTTGTGCCTCTCTAAGGTGTTTTCTAATCAAGGTTACCTACTACTCCATCTCCCTGACTAACTATGGACCAATGGAAACTCTATCCTTGATCCTATCCCAACTCAAAGGTTTTCTACAAGGCCTTCCATAAAGGGCCTAATAGGGAGGTATACCCAATAATGTATGATGCCCATTATTGTAGGCAAAATCAACTAGGTGAAGGTACTCCTCCCATCAGGTCTAATGATCCATAACATACATGAGAAGCATTTTTTCTAATACCTGGTTGACCCTTTCGGTTTGACCATATGTCTCTGGATGATAGGCTATACTAAAATTGAGCCTAGTGCCCATAGTTGTATGCAATTATCTAAAAAATGATGATGTGAAAAGAGAATCTCTATAAGAGATTATCTTATGAGGTACGCCATGCAATTTGACTATATCTCACATGAACACCTATGCTATGGATGGTGTGGTGAAGGTAGTACATACATGTGAGAAATGAGCTACTTTAGTCAACTTGTCAACTATCACCATGATGGAATCATGGCAGCGAGATGATGTAGGAAGACCAACAATAAAATCCATAGAGATGGTGTCCCATTTCCACTCGGGTATATCATGTGGCTGAAGAAGCCCACATGGATGGTGGTGTTCAACCTTTACCCTTTGACACTCAAGGCACTTAGCTACCATCTTAGCAATCTACAACCTCATGCCCGTCCAATGATAAAGTTGTCTCAAATCGGCATGCATCTTCTTAACTCTGGGATGCGCTGCATAAGGGGCTCTATGGGCCTCTAGCATAACAAACTCATGCAATCCTCCAGAAGAAGGTACATAAATGTGTCCTCTATGAAGTAAGAGTCCATTAGAATCCAAGGAATAATCTGAGTACTTCCCCTCAAGGGGTCTGTGAGATCAAATCAACTCAAAAATCTCTGCATACATCTCATCCTCATGCAAGTGATGAAGGATACAATCTCTCAAATCTATGCTAGATGACATCGAGATAGTTCATTTCATCTTCTACTCAAGGAATCTGAAAAAATGTTCTCCTTCCCCTTGATGTAATGAACATCAAAGTCATACTCACATAAGAACTTCATCTATCTTCTCTACCTAGCATTAAGGTTCAGCTGATAGAATATATATTGCAAGCTCTGATGGTCTGAATGAAGCTCAAACTGATGTCCTAAGAGGAAGTGTCACCATCACACTAAGGCATGCACCAATACTAAAAGATCAAGGTCATGGGTAGGATAGTTAAACTAGTGAGTCTTCAGCTTCCTGGACTCATAGGCAATAGCTCGACCATCTTGCATAAGGACTACTCCTATTCCATCCAAAGATGCATCTATGCAAACCATGAAGTCTATTGAAGGATTGGGTACTGCAAGGATAGGTGCGCTAGTGAGTGCCTTCTTGAGCTCTTGGAAAGCCTTCTCTCACTTCTCCATCCATTTGAACTTCTTTCCCTTTCACTGAAGGGAGGTAATAGGGTGTGCTACCCAAGAAAACCCTTCAATGAACCGTCTATAGTAACCAGCTACTCCCATGAAACTCCTAACCTCATTCATAGTAGTAGGTGCTATCCAATTCATAATAGCCTCAATCTTGGATGGATCCACTGAGATCCCATCCCTAGATATAACATGGACAACATACTTGACCTTTAGCCTGAAAAATGCATAGTTCGACAAGCTGCCAAATAATTGGTTGTATCTCAAACACTGTAATACTTTTCTTAAGTGCTCTTCATGCTCTCTCTCATCCTTTGAATAAATTAAGATATCATCAAGGAATACCACTACAAATTTGTCAAGGAAGGTATGAAACACTCCATTCATGAGGCTCATGAATATAGCTGGAGCATTTGTAAGACTGAATGGTACCATAGTGAACTCGTAGTGGCCATATCTAGTACAAAATGTGGTCTTGTGACTATGACTATCCACAATCCTCAGCTTATAGTACCCCAATTTAAGATCTATCTTGGAGAACACTCGGGCACCTTGGAGCTAATCAAACAAGTCATCGATCCTAGGAAGTGGATACCAATTCTTTATGGTGACTTTATTCAACTGGTGGTAGTCCATACACAACCTAAGGGATTTTTCCTTCTTCTTCATGAAGATCATTGGTGCACCCCAAGGAGACACACTAGAGTGAATGTGCCCTTTCTCCAGCAATTTATCAAGCTAAATCTTGAGCTCATTAAGCTCATTGGTGGTCATCCGGTAAGGCACTCTAGAAACTGGTTCAACTCCTAGTACTAGATCAATGTGGAAGTCAACTGGCCTATGAAGAGGCATACTAGGAAGCTCTAATAGAAAGACATCTGCAAAATCCTACAAAATTGGATGGTCATCAAATGAGTGTTCTTCATCTTCCCCATCCTCTCTATCACTAATGGTGATGGCATACAAATGACATCCCTTTCACATGCACCGCTTAAGCTATATAGCGGAGATCATACAAAGGGAGACAGGTCTCTGAATCCCTATGATCACCATTGTAGTGCCATCATCATCAAGACATTCCACCCTCTTCTGACAATAGTCCAACTTATCTCTATGGGCATAAAGCCAATTCATGCCAAGTACTAAACTATAAGATCTAAGAGGGGTGATATGGAGATCCACTATGGTGGTTATGCTACCCACCTAAATCTAACATCCTTTAACCAAAGAGGAAATAATTACTCTAGAACCTAAGGCTAACTCTACCTCCCATCTATCATCCTGTCTAGAAGCCACTAGCTTGCAACACTCCACTATCAATGGAGAAATAAAGGAGATAATGGCTCCTAAATCAAATAGGATAGAGACACTATTACCTTCAATCATACCTACTACCTCAGTAACTGTAGCCTAATGCTCTGCTTGGTGGTTATCAACCACTACAAAAACCCTATGCGACTTACCCATATCTCCAACTATAGGCTATGAGATCGCTGCTCGCTGGCCACCTCCCTGAGGAAAATCTCATGCAATGTGCCCCATGGCACGATAAGTGTAACATGGTCCTTGAGTCTAAATCTGCACTCTCTAAGGCCTAGAGTACTGAGAGCCTGCTATCTTGTCTGGCCCACCATAACCATCCTTTGAGGACTGTTGAGTCTGTGCAGGAGGTGTGTAAGGTACTTGGGGTCTCTGGTCCTTTTTAGGGCCCTGTGAATTCCACTACTTGGGCTTAGAGCCCTATTGTCCCTATGGTGGCTTCTATTTTTTATTATGTTGAGGCTATTTCTATTGAAGCTGTAGGGTTTTAAAATTCCCTGATGAATTCCTATGATTACCCTTCCAAGGGGGTTTCTGATATCTGGAAGACTAGGGTGTGGTATTATAGTTCTAAAACCTATCATGAGATCCCCTCTGAATATCCTCAGCTATGATTTCTCTCTCAACTATGTAGTGTAAGTCTCCTGGTGGAGTCATGTGTACCATGTCATATAAAGTGTAGTTTAATCCCTTGATAAAGCAATTGATCTAAAGTTTCTCATCCTTCATGTACTCTACATAAGGGAGAAGTTCAAGGAATTTTATCTCATACTGAGCCACTGAAATTCCTCACTGCTGAAGATCATGAAATTTGTCTATACAACACTGCCTGAACTATTCTAAAAAATATCTGGCCCTAAACCTTTCCAAGAAGGTTTCCCAAGTAAGGGTGTCTATGTCAATATGGCCTTTGAACTCTTCCTATCTCCACCATGTAGAGGTCATTCCTCTCAGAAGATGAACTGCCATACATGCTTTAAGATTACTCCCATAAGGGTGCAATCCAAAGCAAGTCCCAAGGCTTAGAAGCCAAGATTCAGCCTCTATACCTTCGTTAGATCCTACAAAAGGTGGTGGATTGAGTTGAAGAAATTCTCTAATCTGATCCCCTGTGTCCTCGGGTGCCCTCTCAACCACTTGTGGCACTATCTCTAGTGGAGGTTTTGGTCCTTGAATAGACTCCACATCATGTTATGCTTGTCTCTCAGCAAATATCAGAGGGGGAATCCTAATCCATTCAATCATTACCATTCTATGTTATTTGGCATCTTGATGTTGTTCCTACTAAGCTACATGAGGTACCCTATTAAGGATGATGCTGGCTAAATTCTAAAATGCCAATAGCAGGGCCTGGTTTGGATCCAGAGGTGGTTCGGGAGGGGGATTCTGATTCCCTCCAAGAACTTCTACCTCCTAGCTAACTTCTTCATGAACAGAAGGGGCATGCCTATGACCTCGTCCACATGCATGAGTCTGGCTAGTGAGTGGCGACATCCTAGAAAATTACGAGTCAAACAGTTTAGACGTAGTGGTTTAGGCTCCCAAAGTTTATAAACTGGGCTCTGATAACCTCCTTGATTACCTCCAAATGTAACAAATCCTCCATCATACTTCTCAATTTTTTAAAAACTTACTTTTATCACCATTCATATGATTAGAGAATCCATTATAAATGATCCATTCATCTTTATGTTCCTTCTTACATATAAAGTGAGTTCTTAGAGTCTCTACCTTTTGTTTTTGATTTCAAAGCACTAATAGGTTTAGCAAGAGGAATATCTTCTTTTATTCATAGAAAAAATAATTGATCATCTTCCTCATAATAAAATTCATCATCATAAATACTTGCATATTCTTTAACATAGTAAGATTTCTTATTAAAATTTCCTTTACTTTTCTTGTTCTTTGTTCTGCAATTTTGTCAAGACATCTAGAAGCATAATGACCAATCTTTGCATAGTGAAATCATTTAAAGGGTAATTTACCTTTTTATTTTCTAGCACCTTCTTAATTCTTCTAAAAAAATTCACTTCTATCTCATCCAATATGTGTTCTTCCAATTCGTTCTCCTTTTCCAATTTTGTAGCCTTAAAAGCAATTTGTGTTCTTACAGTAGTACCATATACTCTCATCTAAAAAGAAATAAATGCACCACACATATGTTCTCTATAATACTCATAAAAAATATGGGTTTCTTCAATAGCGAAAACCTTAGAATTATATGCTTTAGTGAGGGTTTTGGGTATCTTTTGTACCACATCATTTTTTTTAGTGTCACCAAGACTTATGATCTCATTTAGCACATCATCAATCTTCTTCATGTATGTTATTATGGTATATTCTTCTTCCATCTACAAACCTACATTTTTAGCCTTTGCATTTCATATTTATCCTTTTCATTCTGCATCATATCTTGTTTGACCATATCATTTCCTTCAAATGTACTTTTAACTTTTCCCAAACATCATGAGTAGTTTCCAAAGATAAAACCCCAATCAATTTATATTTAGTAAGAGAAATAAAAATTGCATACCTTTCCCTTTCATATGCCACAAACTCATCTAGAGTATTCAATCCACCTATCAGTTTCACATACTAAGTTGCCACAAGTTTCCAAGCCTTGTAACTAAGAGAGATAAAATATCCTCACATCTGTACTTTCTAAAAAATATAGTAATTTTTATCAAAAGTAGGTAGTGTTTGTTTGAATCTATTGTCCACAAAATTTCTATCCTAAACACAACTTTAATTATTTCTAACAGGCATTAAATATTAATCCCTAATAATAGAAATATAAGAACATGAATGCACAACAATCACAAAATATGAAACACCATATTTATGTGGAAAACCATGTTAAGGGAAAAACCATGGAGAAGATTATTCTCAAATAAATGAACAGTTGTTAGGCTGGCATCGGTAAAGGTGATTTTTATAGAGAAAGTGTCACTGCTAAGGGAATCATTGTTTGAAGATAGATGACTCACTACTAGAGAAGAAAGATAAAAGAGAGTAAACCCACCACTGATAGATAGAACTAACTCAACAAACTGATTTTCACTACAATGACAGATAACACATGAATGTCCATGCTATCTTAAAATACTATTCACAACAACTCAAACAATCAGGGAGATAAATCCTCTTTCATATGTCTTATTTGCATAAGTATGTATTTGCACAAACTATCACAAAAGTACACAAATTCCAAATCACACTTTCATCCATTATAAATACTAACCCATAACTTGCAAAGTCTTCCAATGTCATCTAGGTAGATAGCCAAAACCAATTTGAAATAGGTCAACACTAATCGTTCCTATGATGGGGAGGACTGAGAAGTGAACC
Organism: Chamaecyparis obtusa; assembly: GCA_027943335.1. Taxonomy (NCBI): domain Eukaryota; kingdom Viridiplantae; phylum Streptophyta; class Pinopsida; order Cupressales; family Cupressaceae; genus Chamaecyparis; species Chamaecyparis obtusa. Next base: position 952,220 of record BSBK01002397.1, read on the forward strand.
GCAACACGTCATAGGAGGGACAAAAAATATCATCATATATGTTACATCCCATCTCGCATTAGCTGAGACCAATAATGAAATGTAAACACCCAAGGTCGGAAAAACCTAGAGTAGAAACACCAAAAAACTTTTAAACCAAGTCTCTAAAACAAAATATCTCATGCCATCGAAAATGAGTGAAGCTAAAAATATTAATATCTCATTTCCAAAAGTGCACTAGAAGAAAATGTCACACGAAGAAATGTGAAGCATGCATTTCTTACAGAACCACTATCATCTATAGCAATACAAACACAAATACCAAATACACTATACCATGTTTCAAACCATAAAAAAATGAAATAGATATCTCCAAAGAGTCTCAACAACATGCCAAAATCTCATCAACATATTATCAACATACAAAGTGTGTAGAGAAATATACTGAACATAGATTACAGAAAAAAGTAATAGATGATAACAACAAGTTCACATCAATAAACATGATACCAACATAGTCATACAAATTCCTTAACCACTCATTCTTCTCAATTCTGCAACAAAAATATAGTAACTACTAAATATTTTCCAATTCCATTTGTCAGTTTGTCTCCTCACTTTGATCATGAGATTGATATCCTTTTTCTTTAATTTTTTCATTTTCTTTTGTTTCTATTATAATATCATGAAACTGCACTATGAAGAGGTGTCACACTATAATGATAAACTACCTCCTAGAATATGGCGGCCCCATGGGTGAAGCTATCAACATAGATCATCAAGAAAGGAGACATGGCATCTGAACTAGTAGAATAACTTATAACAAATGAATAATTTATTTCTCACACTTTTGTAAATATTTGAACTTTGACAAATTATTTAAATAATCTTTAAGTTTAAATACTTCAACTACAATAATTTATTAAAATAAATTAAGGTTTACTATTTAGCATAGATAATATGGACCCTGCTTATTCTTTCTAGCTTTTACCATTAGTGTGAGATCGAATTCCTAAAAGACTGGTAATCATCTGTATGTTTTTCCTTGTACCACTAGTTTTTTATGGAGAATTTTTAAGGACTCATGGTCAATATAAAATGTAGATGGAGTAGATAGGAGGTAATGGAAAATAATGTAGGATGTAATCCATGACTAAAGCTTCTCTTTCATTGGTGGCATTATTTTATTTTGATTGAGATAACTTGTGACTCAGAAATAGAATTCGATGATCCTTATTTCCCCTAAGATGTGCAAGGACCGTGCCTATGATTATTGTGGATGAATCTACGTGGACATGAAATTATATTGACCAATCCAAAAATATGAGTGTAGGATCCTCAACTATTTTCTTTTTTGGTGTATCAAAAGAGTGTTGACATTGGTCAATCAATTTAATAGATATATTTGTTTTCTTTTTTAGTATGTCTTCAAGAGGTGTTGCAATGATAGCATATCCCTTGATGAGTTTTCTATGGTATTTGGTGTATCCTAGGAATGTTTTGACTTATAGTGCAATTTTACTAGGTGGGAGATTCGTGATTAAGGAAATTTTCATTAGATCCACCAATAGGTCTTCTTTGTATATAATATACCCTCACAATGTTATGAAGGGTAAATAAAAGATACTTTCTTTAGGATCAAAGATATTTGCATGCACTTAATTTTTTATAACATCCAGTCCAAAATGATTGCATGGGATTTTAACAAGGTAACATACTATTCAATCATCTAAATATAACTCAAGGATGTAAGGCCTACCTAACCCTAGCATAAGTGATAGGGAGTGATGACACTAATTTGATGTTTTAGATGCATGATGTATATAGTAACATTAATGGTTTTGATTTGATGCTATTTGTTAAAATAAATTTATTGTTGATATATTTTGATAAATGTCTGTATGTGTTGTGGGATTGTCTGAACTATGACTACTACGCTTCAATTCATGGTCAAGTTCATAAATAATAATGTTGTAATTAAATGATAACATGATGGTACATTTAAATATAATGAGATTGGATATGATTTTCATAATTCCCCTGTAGACACCTAAATTTGATTACATAATTTAGTAATCATATTTAGTCTTTTCCTAGGACATCTTGTTAATTAAATATTAATTATTTAATTAATTTATGTCATCTTCTAGTTAATTAATTTAATTAATTAACTATAGACCAATTAATTATCAAAATGACAAACCTATAATCTGATAATTAATTAAATCCCTATTCATCTATTAATTTAAATGGATACATTTATCTAAATAAATTAATTCATAGATCCCCTTTTCCTCCCACTTGGAATTAAATAAAATATTTAATCCTAATTCTACCCTATTTGCTACTAATCCATGCTTAGCTAATTTAATCCTCCACTCATTCTCTCTCCTCCCATCACATCTCCCTAATCCTCCACTTACCCTCTAATCCAAGCCTAAATCACCCCTTAATCATGTGCACAATCATAATCCAAGATTAAAGAATACTAATCCAACTCAAAGTCAACCCCTTATGACATCACCTCCACATCCTCCAATGAGAAATCAAAAGCCTCTTACACCTCTTACACACTTGTCCCCTCTCACACCTTCCAAAGGTGCCTCTCCTCTCACCCTCCCCCATTGTGACACTTGTCACAATGCTATGCATTTGAGAAAGCACAATCCATGTGCTCTCTCTTGGATGCATCTCCACTATTTCTCACTCCTCTTTTGCCCCTTAATCTTGACCATCCATTTCATCCATCTTTCTATAAAAGAGAAGCTCCAATGCTTCATTATCATCCATCTTTTATGCAAAGTTATCATGCTAGTTTGAGAGCCTAAAAACTACCAAGCTACCATTATAATGCCAAAATCTCCATTGAAGCTTGAGCATTGCATTTGAGCACACATTCCATCCTTGGACAAAGCTTCTACAACTTGAAGGTTCTTTGGTTTGAGGTTTGCATTCCATTATTGTTGCCTGGTCTTCATTTTGTAGGTCTAATCATAAGTGTTTATCTTCTTTATTTTGTTGAATGCTAGCTTAGCTTTGTGTTCTTAGACATTGCATTTTAGGTACTTACATTTTGGCATGCCTGGTGAGACCCACTTCTAGGGTCATTCTTGTTCATCTTTCTATCATTTTTCTTTGCAAAACTAACCCAAATGCTAATGTTTTTTGTTGTTTGAGTGCTTTGCAAGGCATTTTTGGGTGTTTTGCAGGTTCAGGGCTGAAAAAGACATATTTTCACAGCCATTCCCGCTGTCTGATTTTACACAGCAACAACTTTAGAAAATCCTTAGTTTTGTGGGAATGATTGTATGGACGTAGGAACGCTGATTTCTCTACGGGAACGCTTGCACGGCTTCATGGGAACGCATTCCCGTAGCATAACTTTTGTCTTCTATCTTCTTTTCTGCTCTTTGTCTATATTCTGATAGTAGCCTGACTATACCTTTTTCATGGGAATGCACATTGACCGAGCGGGTTTTCCTATGTACTTTCTGTAAGCCATACGATATTTTTTGTAGTTTCATTTTTTTTACCTTCATTTCTGCATTGTGAGATCATTGTTTGACCTTGTGGGAATGCTGTCTTTGACCTAGTGCAATTGACAGTTAGTATTTTTAAGCCATACGACCCTATTGTTTCCCTCAGTTTTTCTACCTTCATTCCCGCAATGTGGGATTGACAATTAACTTGCGGGAATGCGGTTTGAGTTGCTGGAACGCGGCTGCAGGTATCTGGACACTATTCTTATTTTTTCTGTTTGTCATTTCAGTTTTTCTAACCATCTTGCAAGAACACCTGTATGGCTCTGTAGGAACACTCTTTTTCTACTATAGGATTGCAGGTTTTTGTGGGAATGCGGGTTAATATTTTAAAACAAAATTAACTCATCTTACTTTCGATGCATTAAAAAAGAACAGTGTATGCCAAACAACACCTCACCTTTTCGATTTGGGTTTAAAATGAACAAAGGATAAAATTGAACAAGGCAAACATCACATTTCTTTTGGTGCTTAAAATCAACACACTCAATCTTGAATGCTTAAGGATAATCAATCAATGCAATGAGAACATTTTGATTTGGTGTTTAAAATTGATCAAACAAAGTCTTGAGTGCTAAAAGGAGTAACACTTTTCTTGTTTTTACAAAGTAATCTCTATTTTTAAAGCATTTTCATTTACATTTCAAACAAAGAACTTTGCATGTTAAACATGAGTGTTTGATGTTCTAGAATAGAAAATACTTAGTCTTAATAGGTTCAATTTGAATGAATACTTCTTGGCATGTTTGAAGGAGTGTTTTTCAACACTTCCTTAGAGCTTTTTTTTTTTTTCATAAACCTTCTTAAAGTAAGCAACATGGAAGCAATCCACTTCTATCCATATCCTCTCCCCTCCCCTTCCCAGATCTTGGGTGAAGAGAAAGATCAAGTTTGATTGACAACACTTCTAGCGAGGCATGTCTAGAGAGAAGCGCTTCCTCTTTAGAGAACAACCTCAAACCGGTAATACCCCAGCTGGTATATAAACAAGGTGCTGAGAAAACTTTCACCTTATCTTTGCAAGCTCAGGCGAGGCATGTTGATGGTAGCCCGAGGTAGGTGAATATCCCTATGATTTTGGCATGGTCAACTAGGCTCTTAAGTGAGTCACATGCGTATAAACTGATTGGGGGGACACCACAGACCTTACTAGAAGCCATTAATCAGAAGCCTACCCAATCTACTCCTGAAGGTATCATAATCTTTGTGTAAGGACCGACCCAAGTGGTTTCTCGGGTCGCCTGAAGATTACTCACCATATGTATTCCTCTTTTGGGATATTAAGCTGTGGGCAAAGGTTGTGATACTAGGTTGTCTTGTAGGTAGAAAGTGCTTGTATGTGTTCTCGAAAGTGACTTGACCTAGTAAAAACATCTGTTGAACATACACAATATCAAAATTACAAAGTTATTTTTCCAAGAGAGATCATCTGCCTGTATCCTCCAAGATTGGTTTGTCTCTTGTGAGGACTGTTTGTCAAGACATCATCCTGAAAGTGAATTCAAGTTTTTTCAAAACCAAACCAAGGTATACTTACCATAGTCACTTCCTAGCTTGATCTAATCCTATGAACAGTTACTTTAGTTGACCTATGACCTAGACTGTGAAGCAGAAGAAAACTAAGTTACCCATCCTGTGTGCATATCGAGAAAAGAAAGTTGTAGAAAGAAAGCTTAAAGATTGTTAGCATATTGTCATTGCAGCCCATGAAGAAGAAAAGTATCAAAACTGATTGGATAACATACAATACAATGCAAGGGTTAATCAATTTGCCTTTTGGATCCAAGTTGATCGTTGCTTTGTCAGATTAGAGAGTGAAGACTAGTTGGCACAATCTCCTTCTTCAAAACTGTGAAAATTGTCACAGCATCCTCCATCTTAGGTAATCCAATAGGTGCATTTTGTCATCCCCTTTTAGGAAGCATCATTTAGCATCATTATCCCAAGTCACTATCCTAGATCTGTATCATATCCGAGAACTCACCTTGAGTTGTTCCATCCTTGTTTACACAAATCAAAATCTCGAAGCTTCACCCATTTGACTAAGCATTGTCTAGTGTAGCTAGTACTTGCTTTTGTGGACCTCATCATCTTGATCCAAAGATCAGCCCACACTTGTAAGGATCCCATCATCTGAAGATCACAAGTCTATCTGAGGATGACAATCCATGCATTTTGATCCCCCCATCTAGAAAGGTAACCCATCTTGATCCTCTTTCAAATAACGTATCACTAAGAATCCTACATTTAGACCATCACCTAGTTCATCTCAAAATCCAAATCCCCATCCTTAGCATCATTCTGATACATCTGCATTCTCCCTCATGTTAGGACATTGCATTTTCATGCCTAATGTGACACGATCAAAGAAAAGAAAAGGGATGGATTCCAACCAGGCCACTACCTCAGCAGACCCAAATGATTCCATAGGCGAAATGGTGATGTATGACCCTCCGACAGCAATGGTTTAGAATGTGTGGGAAGATCCCATGAGACACCCACTAAAAACTCCATGGAGGCTTTCATGTGCCTCCCAAGACATGCACAAATGGTAAGTGCAATCATCGCACAAAATTGTCTGGCCATATTGGCAAACTATGCGCTAGAGGGTACTCCCATCCCACCTCAGTTACGCTCTTTTGACCCCAAAAAACCCTTCCACATCTCCACCAATGTTGATTCATTTTTCATCCAGCAAGTCCATGATCCAACCATGCAAGTGTCCCATACAACATCACCCATCCCACATTTCTTGCAACCTGGTAGGGCGATCCCCGCAAGCACACCACTTTCCATCATGGGCCCACCACCCCCTGCCTCTTCACAAATAGTCACTCAAGCACAAGCATTCAGCCAAGCCTTTACTCAAGCAATGCCACCTCTGGCCACATCAACACCTCTTTTGCAAGGAGTCGCACAAACTACTCGACCTACATCCACCCCACAATCTCAACCCACGCAAGTGCCTCTCATATTTGTTGCTGGCATGCAGACCTAGCAAGTCACCTTCGCAATAGGAATGCTACATATGCCATCCCACAATCCTCCACCAGCATAGCAAATATCAGCCCCCATGTTTGTGGCTAACTCTGCATCGTAAGCCTTATCAGGAATCAGCGTAGCTTGGAGCCTCGGCCAAGCACAAATGAATGCCATGGGCATAACCGCACATGGCCAACTTTACCAAAAGGCTCATCAGCAACAAACCTTCCCACAAGCAGCACCTCCACCTGCATTTACCAACTATTGTCTATGCCATCCACCACTCATCAAAAAAAACCTTGACAATCACATCAACTTGGCGCTACCCATCCCACTAAATCCATTATGCAACCACCAATAGTGCACACCCAGGCCACCATTCCCACTCTTAGCAATGCGAGTATGCACCAATCTTACATCAGTCAAGCTCATCACCAATCCCAACCACAACCATTCTACATCACCAATCCCACTCTTAGCAATGCGAGTATGCACCAATCTTACATCAGTCAAGCTCATCACCAATCCCGTCATCTCTCCCTTTTGATGCTCATTTCTTGGCAAGAGAAATGCTAATTAACAAGGATGGAATCCTTCTTCAATTCGGGCTCCATAGACCCAGGTAGGTGTACCTAATCCCTACTTATTCCAACTGATGCAAAACATTCTACAAATACTCAACAAGCAGGTTAATTGGTGGATTCAATCAGAACAAACATGTCTTGTGATGGGATTCATAACTGAGATGAATCTCTGATATGGGAAGCCTACCCACATGCTACAAACTTCTTTCAAGCTCATCAACAGAAAGGGAAAGTTGATTGATTAAATTGATGCTAGTTTGGGAAATGACTTCTAACAGTAAAGATCAGTGCCTTCAATCCGGGCATGGAGTCAAAACTAGTAAATATAAACCCAAACTACAAACCATGTTTCATTGATTAATATCCTTGCATTAATGCCTTACATTAATACATTTCCATCACTCAATATGAAGAATCATACACATTCATAGCACCGATTAATTTCCAATCTGCATTTAAGGATTTTATAATCCTTCCTTGAAGGATATCCAAATACAAATAGATACATTCTACCTTGGAGAAGACAAACTCAATATCCCTTGAACATTGAATTTATACTAAAATTGAAACTCAATACAATGAAGACAATTCTCTGAAAACCATACATGCCTTACATGTGTTTCGATTTGCAATCAAATTTACAAATACTTGTATTAAATCTATGACATAAAATGAAGAACGCAAACCATTACACTTAGACAATCATGAACCAAAATGGAATTTCATTTGGACCCTTCTCTTGGAGAACCCCCTGTTGGAATCACCATAGACCTGGAACCATTCAATGGATGTTTACCCAGAATCTGGAACCTAGACTAGAGTTTCTCCAAAATTGGAACCCCTCCCACTGAAAAGAAAGGACTACAAGAAGAGAAAGGGAAAAATGCTAGCAAGAATCAAGAGAGGCCACTTGTCGGATCCTTAATCTGATGAATCATTGCCCTGAACTGAATGAACCATCTACTCTTTTCTCCTGAGAACACCTCTTTTCATCTCCTCAAACTGACTTATGAGTCACCGGATGCAACAAACCAGATATTTTCAAAATATCTTCTCGGCCTCTATTTCATTCAATTGCAAATATCTTGAAACTAGCTAGACTTGCATCAAATCTGATTCCAAAAATGAAATCCTCATTCTCTCACCTTTCCAATGATATATAATGGTCCATATTTGACCCAAAAATGAAGCCACTAGCCATTAATTTAGTCTCCCAGCTCTGTGATTTTGATATTTGAATTTTTAATATAGTTAAAACTATATAAAAATATGTTTTAACTTTGATTTTTCACTTTGCACGGGAAGGAATTTTGAATAAAATAATCATTTTTGGCCTCCTGCAGCAGGACCCGCCTGACATGTGGCAAGCCCAGATTGGTCCTGCCTGCCACCTCACTGCCAGCTAGATTTGTGCCACTTCACCTATGCCATGTGTCATTCACTGATTGGCTTGCACCTCCCCCTAGGCGTCCACCTGCATCACACTGCCAAGTCATTGAACTGACTACCACCTCATCACTAGCTACCACATGTCACCTTGTCGCATGATCGCAAGACACCCTACTCACCCTTGCGATCATGCGACCGCAACCACTTAGCCGCGCAGTTGCAATCACAAACCCTTCACAAGAAAACTCAGCCACATCAGCACACTACAACCAACCAGAACCAAGCACGTTCGCAACACTGACATCGTGGACCCATCATAAAACTTCACATCACCGACACCTCTCAACATTTGTTGCATGATCGCATAGCCAGAAAAAGGGCTATGTGAACATGTGACACACTGCCACGACTACCCCTTTTAACCTTCTTCGTAATCGCTGCCGCTTAGAGAAGGGTTTGTCGCATGATCGCATAGTATGAAAATGACTCATGCGAACATGCAACAAACCACTAGCACACACTATCGAGGACTTCCATTGTCACCGCCGAGCACAACCAATCAGAAAATGCCACATCACCACCTACCACCGGGCCCCAACACAACGTGGCACCCTTGTTGCATGATCGCATGTCAGAAATCTCTAACATGCGATCATGCGACAGCCAACCACAAGCCACCACATAACCGCCAACGGGACCACTACCTTCCCACCAACGGGCCCCATGCGCAAGGAAGGAACCTTGTCGCATGGTCGCAAGCCGTAAAAATGGCCTTTGCGATCATGCGACAAGGTCAAAAGACCGCCAAACATTCATAGATTACGCGACTACACAGTTGCGTGATGTCCGAATAAAAGATGCAACCGCTAGAAGATTTGGAGAATCGGCAACACAACCAAGCAAGGATTGGGCCCCACACAAGAAATAGCTGGTCGCATGGTCGCATGTCAGAAAATTCTGACATGCAATCATGCGACAACCAATCAATTTAAAACTTTCAAAAACCTGGGCCCACCAACAGGTCGCAGCTGCGCAGTTAGGAAATGTTGATAAAGAGGAAAAAGTGTGAGGTCGAAAACACACAGGGTTTTCGTTGAGAGATCGAAAACAGCCAAGGTTTTCATGCAGACGAAAAGGTAGTAGGGAGACCGAAAACATCATGGGTTTTCAAAAACATTGTGGGTTTTTGACACTAAGGCATATTTTGAGATTATTTCCTGCAGACCTTGAAACTTGAATATCTCCCTAGGTTTTGCAATTTAGCTAATGCGATCTGAACTGGAGCAAGGTGATACATTAAAGAGCATGGGGCTAAGAGCGCAAGCTATGAAATATTGTGGATTTTCTTCACACATTAAAACTATGATTACAGGTCGGGTAGAGACAACTTTTACAAAACTTGCAGGGAAGAGGTCATTTTCAAAAGATTTTGCTATGACTGGAAAATGACCCAACAGAGGGCCCGCCCTTGAATGGTTCTACAAAATACCTTATGGGTCTATTTCCACATTTCCAGAGCTTTCAAAAAAATTTGTCGCTCAATATGCACACAACATCGAGAACGAGCTCACCCTATTGGACTTGTGTAATACCAAATAGAAGGGAGGTGAAACTCTGGCCGATTGCTTACAATGATGGCAAAATCTCACCACGAGATTGTCATACCAACCACTAGAAAAAAATCTTGCCAAGATATTCATTGATAATCTGCATCCGAAGCTATCCCATTCTATGAAGATGAACTACATTCAGACCTACCAAGACATTAAAGGGAAAGGCATGGATATTGAGCAAGCTCTTTTGGATGATGGTAGCATCAAACACTATAAAGAAAGCTCTCAGGACCGACCAAACAATGACCATTCTTGGTATTGGAACAAGAATAAGAATGTGGTCACTGATGGAGCCACATACACTAGGAATGTCCAAGTTGTGGTTGCAAGTCCTAATCCCACTCCTCCAGCATATCAACAGTAAACACCCGTGTATCAGCAACCAACACCTGTATACTAACAGTAAGTGCCTACCTACCAATAACTACCCTATCAGCCTCCTATGAATCAAACCAATGCTATATCTTTTACCCAAGGAGGAAATAAGCCCCATGTTTAGAACGACCCGAAGTGCATCTTTACACCCCTTGGAGAACCCTTGGATGCCACTTTTCACAAGATGGTGAGAGCCAACTTGGTTGTGTATCCACAAACCCATCCCTTTGATGATTCGACACCCAAGCCAGCTTGGTACAAGGACAATGAGTACTATGAATATCACCATGTTAAGGGACACGCTACTGCTAAATGCATGAAGCTCAAGAGCTATGTCCAGGATCTTATAGACAAAAAGGAGATCATAGTCAACGCTCCTCCGTAGGCATCACCCAATGCCAACCTGCAAATCTACCAAAATGTGTTTCCTAAACACAATACCAGGAAAAATCAAGTTAATGCTACCCCTCCCATTGGCCAAGATAAGGGTAAACAAGGTGACCATGGCGATGGAAAAGACTATACCACTGCCTAGATAAATTACGATAAATTTGTTAGTTGTATCTCCCAGGTTGAGCCTACTGTGAATGCGATTCATGTCAAAGGCACTAACAATCAATGTGTTGTTACTACCCAAAGAGGCTAGATATCTGTAGCTGGTGCTAATACTACCACCATCCCCAACGCACAATATAACCTCCTGGAACACCTTGGGAACACACCCGCACAAATCTCCATCCTTGATCTCCTTCGCACATCACCCCTCCATCAAGAAGTCCTCAACAAACCCCTCCAAGAGGCCCATGTCTCTGTAGACATCAATGCCATCCAATTCAAGAACCTTGTAGGGCACCTATCCACGTTGTCCACTCTCTCTTTTCAGCCATCCGACATGCCATTCGTTGAACCAGATCATAATCTCCCACTCTGCATTGCCATCATGATCAATGACTTTGCCATCAAACGAGTCATGATAGATAATGGTTAAGCCCTCAACCTTTGTACATTGAATTTTGTTCAGCAAATTGGCCTCACAGAAGTAGACATCTCCCATGAGGTGATCACCATCAAGGCTTATGATAACCTAGAGCGTACCTTTGAAGGTACCATTCTATTCCCAATCAAAATTGGTCCTACCATCCAAGACACAATATGCCATGTTGTTGATCTTGACCTCCCTTACAACATCCTCCTGGGTCATCCATGGATCCACTCTATCCAAGCAGTCCCTTCCTTCATCATGAGTGCATCAAATTCCCTTACCAAGGCATTGAGATCACCATCTACGCAAACCCCCAACCTTTTGCATACTATCATGTGATCGAAGCCTCATTTCCCCACTCCACTCACTGTCCTAGAATTGACATTGGCACATCTATTGCCAGCTCTTCCCAATCCCATTGCAATCCAAAAGAAACCCTCACCTCCACCTTTTCCTTTGTCAAGATCAACAACAAAGGTTGTGGAGAATACAGTCTCACTGATGGTTTTGCAGTAGGGGCTCTTCCCCTAGATCCGCACACACAAGGATGACCCTCCCACCAAACCAAGGCTCCTCAAGAGGGTCCCAAAATAAAGACCATGGGAACATCTTCATTTGTTTCCAATGGAATCCTAAATGGTCAAGAGTTGGCCCCAAATATCAACCAATGGCTGTATAAAGATCCTCCACCTCCAGATACTAAGGTCCTCGGATGCTTTAAAGGTAAATATCCCATACCACACAAATGGGCAACTGAACAATGGAACTACCAAGGTGGAGGTCTAGGACCTAACGAGGTTGGAATGAAAGACCCTATGGAAACCTATAAAAATCTAGAGACTTGAGGCCTCGGCTTTGATCCCCCTCGCTTGTACATTTAAGGACCCAACGTCATGACTGGGGGCACCAATTTGCCCAATGTAACCCTTTTGAGAATAAAAAATGAACTCATGGAAGTCGAAGACATTCTAAAAGAGGAAGAAAAATGGTCCTATGATGATATCTTTGATGAAGAAACCTTTCTGGGTAATTCTATCCTTCGCCAACTCACCATCAACCTCATTGACCTCCCCCTCATTCATCCTGACCTTATAGACTAGGACCAACCGAGTGTAGTACATATTGATGAGTTTTGAAGTGAGGAAGTGCTCCTAAGGTTCATGGGCACCACAGATCAACAATCAGAATGGGGGCAGGAATCAACCAAAGTATATCAGCTCAACCCAAAGGGGTACTTTGGGGAAGAGGAAGTCTCTAGCCGCAAAAATAAAAATAAAAAAGAAAATAACGAGTCCTCATGTGAAAACCCCTTTGGGGCACATCCTGATTCAAAAATAGTAAAAATAAAGGGTGTATCCGACAGTGAAAACCTCTTCCTCCTATCCAAGATTACCAGTTAGAACAATCATCCATAGTCATTTAAGAGACCAAGCCAATCAATCTAGGAACAGAGGAAATCCCTCAGCTCACATACATCACAACAGCTCTAAATGAAGCAGAAGAGTTCTCCCTGGAAGCCCTCCTTCAGGAATCAATAGGAAATTTTGCATGGTTGTAAACTCATGTGCTAGGACTTGATCCTGATCTCATTGTTCATCATCTGGCAGTAAATCCTAATGCCAAACCAGTCAAGAAAAAGTTAAGGAGAATGCATCCAAAAGTCACCTTGCTGGTTAAAGTAGAGCTGGAGAAGCTCCTTCAGGCTAAGATCATCAGAGCCATTGATTATTCAGACTAGATCTCTAACATGGTACCTGTCATCAAACCCTTAGATGACATAAGAATTTGTACTGACTTTCGAGATCTCAACAAGGCATGTCCAAAAGATGATTTTCCACTGCCCACCATAGACATGATCGTAGACCTCATTGCTGGACATGAGATGTTGTCACTAATGGATGGCTTCTCAGCATATAATCAGATCAGAATCACAAAAGCAGACCAGCACAAAACTACTTTCACCACACCATGGGGCACATTTTTCTACAACATGATGCCATTTGGGCTCAAAAATGTGGGAGCTACCTATCAAAGAGTGATGATCACAATTTTTCATGACATGATCCATAAGATCCTTGAGGACTATGTTGATGACATTCTAGCAAAATCCAAAACATGATGTAAACACCTTGATGTCCTCAAGGATGTGTTCGACCATCTGTACAAATATGGCTTGAAATTGAATCCAAAGAAATGTGTATTTGGCGTGACATTTGGAAAACTTTTGGGGTTCATTGTGTCTAGGCATGGCATAGAGATTGATCCCAAAAAGGTGAAGGCCATCATGGAAATGCCTCCTCCCAGAATGCTCAGATAGTTAAGAAGCTTACAAGGAAAGTTACAGTCAGTTCGACGATTCATCTCCCAACTAGCAGACAAATGCCACCCATTTACGCACCTGTTGAGAAAGGATACCTCCTTCAAGTGGGACCCCATTTGTCAGCGCAGCTTCAAAAAACTCAAGGAATATCTAGTGAATGCACCTATTCTTGTTCCACCAATGCCAGGAAGACCCCTTATTTTGTACATATTTGCAATTACTACAACACTGGGAGCACTCTTAGCACAACTTGATGATGATGGAAAGGAGAGGGCTATTTATTACATCAATCGTACATTGGTTGGCTATGAGCTAAACTATTCTCCAATGGAAAAACCCTGCTTGGCAGTGGTTTTTTCCACTCAAAAACTATGCCACTACATGCTCAGTCACACTGTAAAGCTAATCTCCAAGGTCAACCCTCTCAAATACCTGCTATCAAAGGCCACACTTACAGGGTGAATGGTGAAATGGGTTATGCTTATTAGTGAATTTGACATCTAATATGTCGACTGAAAAGCCATCAAGGGATAAGTTATTTTTGATCAGCTTGTAGAAGCTCTCTTAGTCAACGCATACCCTCTCGAAATGGAGTTCCCAGATGAGCATCTTTGTATGATCGAAGAACAACCCCAGTGGAAATTATATTTTGACAACTCATATACATCACATGGATCAGGGGCAGGCATACTATTTGTGATCCCTCAAGGAGACTACATCCCATAATCCTTCAGGCTAGGATTCATGTGTACAAACAACATCTCAGAATATGAAGCCCTCATGGCAAGTCTTAAAACCACCATTCATTGGAATATCATGGAACTACATGTCTTCAGAGATTCCCAATTGATCATCAAGCAGGTCCTCAATGAATATCAAACAAAGGATGACAAGCTATTACCCTACAAAGAGCTTGTAGATAAACTCAAAGAACATTTTGTTAGCATACAGTTCACACAAGTGCCAAGACTTCAAAATAAGGCAGCAGACGCTATGGCCACCATTGGCTCACTATTGGAAATCCCCCATGACGCTATGCAATATGAGTTTCTAGTCGAGCGGCTACACACACCTGCTTACGAGAATGCTGACGCTGATATGGTATGCATCTTGGTTGGTCCCCAGTCCCCATGGTACCATGACATTCACTCTTATCTAAAGAATGGTATCATATCTCCTCACCTCACAAACACCCAACGTGAGAACCTTATTCGTAGAGCATACCGCTACACTCTTGTAGCCAATGCCCTATATCGTCATGGGTATCACAACATCCTCTCCCGATGTCTAGACTCAAATGAGGCTGCCATGGCTTTACAAGAGGTTCACGCTGGTATTTTTAGTGCTCACATGAGTGGTATCATCCTTGCAAAGTAGGTTCTTAGAGTTGGGTATTATTGGCCAACCATGGAGCATGACACCTACAAGTTCATGAAGAAGTGCCTACAGTGTCAATAGCATGCCAATTTGATCCATGCATGAACGCAGGACTTACAACCCATTGCGCCTCTGTGGCCTTTCTCATGTTGGGGTTTTGACCTTGTTGGCATGATCCACCCTCATTCTTCTGAGGAACACAAGTATATCATTACAGCCACAAAATACTTTACAAAGTGGGTAGAATCAATTCCGCTCAAGTTAACTACTGGTGTCTAGATCTCCAAATTCATCCTCTACCACATCATTTGTCATTTCAGCATTCCCTCCACCATTTTCACAGATCACAGCTCTCCATTTGAAAACTAGCATGTTACAGAGCTCTGTGATAGATTCCACATCCACCAATGCTTTTCTAGCCCATACTTTCCACAAGGGAACGGCCAACCTAAGGCAACTAACAAAACCATCCTCAAAATCCTAGAGAAATTTGTCAATGATTCTGGTCATGAATAACATTTGCAAATCAATCCCACCCTCTGGGCCTATCGCACCTCATTCCAGACTCCCACAGGCACCATCCCATACTCCTTGGTATATGGTGTTGAAGCTGTCCTGCCAATTGTGGTCGAAATCCCTTCACTCCACGTGTCCATGAAGAACTATATCACAGATGAAGACTACCATGTGGCACACCTGACACAGCTAGACTTGTTAGATGAAAAGAGGCAATGAACCTTGTTGGCATTAAGCAGTATTGCCACTAGTGACAACACTTATTTGCATCCTGAGTGCAAACTGAGCAGAACAGTGCAAACCAAGTAGGACAGTGCAAACCGAGTAGGACAGTGTAAACCGAGTGACATTATGTCTACCGAGTCACAAGTATTTACTGAGTTTGAAACTTACCGAGTGGTTAGTATGAACCGAGCCTTCACTTCTACCGAGTGCATGACGATGCCGAGTAATGCAGTGGACGCCATGTATCAGAAAGTCACCGAGTTAGTTTGCAGGAACCGTGTAACCATACTTGAGCCGACTTAGTAGCACTTATGTTTATTTGTTAAGCCGAATTTGTAATTGTAATTAATTGTTTAGACTTGTATATAAACAATGTTGTACAAATACCAAGTAGTATGAAAGAGTAAGAGATATACTGTTTCATTTTAACCAGTGAATCAGTACTAAAATCCTCTAACCAGGTAGACTTAACAGTCTTTTGTAAAATCTCCTTACCGAGTACATACTTCTTTTGTAAGTTTGTAAAAATCCTTTAACAGGGTGGATTTAGCAATCCTTATTGCTCCTAGCAGGGCAGATCATCAGAAGTGATCAATGTAAGCCTTAACCGACCAACTTTATACTGCAGTATTAAAGCTTTGTGGGTTTCATCCCCACCGCAGTTTTACTTTCTTTTGGAAGGTTTCTGGGTAACCAAATCTAAGCGTCATTATTGTGAATGCTTTTATGTTTCATGCTTTCTATATGCAAAGGGATAAAGTGAACTATATGTTAATACATCTGATATTGAAAGAAAATTTTGAAGTTACTGATTCACCCCTCCCCTCTCAGTAACTTGGTTAATTCTTGAATATTTCCAACAATTGGTATCAGAGCTGTATTGGTTCTCAAGATAAAGCTTAACTAGCTTGAGCAAAGATCCAGGACAATGGAGGTATTCAAACTGAACAAGGTGATTGAAAATGAAAAGCTAGATTTGGAAATGGCCATAGCTAAACTTAAAGAAGCAAAAGAACATCTTTCCCAATCCCTAAGAAGAAGGAAGGAACTTGCAAATCAGATGAATGATCATAATTACATTGAAGAAAAGATTGAAGATCTTTTTCCCTCAGATAGCTCAGATGAAGCAAACAATGCTGTCAAAGAACTCCTAGAAAAGAATGGGTCTCTGCAAGAAGAAGTGAGAAAATTAAAAAGAGAACAAGAACTACACTCAACAAGATTTTGTGAGATCTTAGAACAAAGAAACAAGTTGAAAGATGAATTAGATGGAAGGAACAATGAAGTCCAAAATAAAACCCTTCAGCTAGAAAACCTAATTGATCAGATCTCCCATACAAATGAGGAAATTCTGACTCTAAGATCAGAAATAGAAAGCACAAGAGAAAAACTAAGATCTGAAAAGAAAATCAATCTAAGATTGATGGATGACCTAAACACCGAAAAACAAATCAATGAAAGAATGCTGAAGAGCCAAGAAGACTTAAATCAGTTGTATGATCGAAATCTTCATAGGCAAAAAGGAAAAGCAGGACTTGGATACAAAGGAGAAGGTGAATCTTCTAAGCAAGGTACTCAAAGAAATCAGAAACCTACTTGTAATCATTGTGGCAAAATAGGACATACTTCAAATAAATGTTGGAGCAATGAAAAAGAAGAATTCAATGGAAAATGCTACAACTACAATCAGCATGGTCACAAAGCAAATGAATGCAGGGAAAAACCAAGATTCAAAGGTAATTGTCACAAATGTAACAAACAAGGTCACAAGGCATCCGAGTGCAGATCCAAAACATTCAATCCAGCAGAACAAATTATGAAAGCAATGTTTGGATGGGATTACAACACTTGGTGTAGATGTCATTACTATGGAGAATATGGACACATTGGCATGAACTGCATAAAACATCATCTAAGGAAAAGAGATACTACCATAAGATGTTTCAAATGCACTAAACTCAGTCATATAGCCAAAAATTGCATGAATGCTAGTGAAGTTGAAGATGGAAAGAAGAATGAAGCAACTAAGGTCAGGAAACAGATGAGACAATAGTGGATTCCTAAATCTACCGAGCAAACTAGTCCAAGTAATGGAATGGGTGGCTCTATCGACTCAAACTAAATTCCCAAGAAAGCACTGGAACTGTATTCTCATAGACAAATTTCAAGCAGTTCCAGAACTGAATCAAAAGAAAGATCTAAATTGGCATACAAGATGCAATAAGATCACAGGAAGGTCGGTATAAGTTTTCATCGAGCAAGGTTGGGAGCTATCTAATATGATTACCGAGCGAGGTCGGAGCAATATGAATTCTCAAGTTCACCGAGTTGCAAAGTCTTTACCGAGCAATTAATTCATAGTGGGTGACAGTCTGTCGGAATTCATACCCTAATTTCTACTAAGCATTAATGACAGAGTTGTAAACAAAAGGCAAGGAATCAAACTCATTCATCACCGTGAACTTTAGCATTTTGAGAGCAGAAAATTTCCAGAGCAATCAAGTGATTCAAATACTTTTGCGAAAAGAATTCTCTGTGAGCTACCATGGCATCATCCAGGGCTTCAGCGAAGAAAGGATCAGAAATGATAATCCAAGGGGAATGGAGAGCACTAGATTTCAAACTCATGCCCGCAATTGCAGCAGCCCTAGACCCGAACAGAGCTCAATCTCAGATTCCTCCTAAGGTACTACTTGTTAACGATATTCGCAATCATTTCAATTGTGCAATTCAAGAGATGGGAAACCTAGAGCTAGATATTGTGTGTGAGGAACTGTGTGTGAATGGTATTCTAAAACCAGAGCACAAACATCTGGAAGACAAGGGATTAGTTCACATTACACATGTACCTCGAAACTTTCGAGAGAAATGGGTTAGATACATTCTCAGCCATGTACATGAAGGAAAGATTTGGCTTGAGCAACCCATAGAGATCACTAAGAAGATGATTCACCAAATCACCAGTCTTCCCATGTTAAACAAAGTTAAATCTACCAAAACCCTAGGTCGGCCGGAACTGGAGAAGAAAACCCTAGCCGAGTGGGACGGTAGAGGCATGAAAGTAAGTAGCATTACTGATGCTGAACTGAAGTTTGGAACACACATCATTGCTCATAAAATATACAGTTCAAGTCGATAGAATAGTGTTTCCTGCGAAGCCATAGACCTAGCATACAAAGTGGTAAAGAATAATTTATCATTTGACCTTGCAGATTTGTTGTTAAAACAGTTTAACAAGAACATGGAAAGCATTCAAACTTCCAAAAACAATCCATGTAAGTTTGGATCTCTACTGGTCTGTTTATTTTTCTATGTTCAGAAATTCTTCCCTTCCAAAGGAAAAGTAGTATGGAGAAAGGATGTGCCAATTCTTTATGAGATAAATGAATATATTTCAGAAATGGGTGAAAATTTTGAGAACATCATGGATAGTTATTTTGAGTCTTTCAAGGAGAAAATGAACGATAGATTTCGGATTCCACAGAAGTTCGTGGAGGATTATAAGGATGATATTTGTTTCATGGTGGATTGTGACAAAGTATACATTCAAGTAGCTAAACCGAGGATTGTACATGTAAAACCTCTTCCTTATGAGGTAAACATTGATGAAACAAAGAATATCATTGAAGCCCTCCTTAATAAACCTGTTGATCCCAAAGCTCCATATTTTGGGACATATGAAGAAGCAAAAGTGAGAATTGAATTAAGTATAAAGCTTCCACAGGCAGTAAATAAAGGAAAAAAGAGGATAGCCAAAATGCAAATGCTAACCGAGGGCAGAGGAGAAGATATTGAAGAAGAAGAGAAAAAGGATGAGAAAACAGAGGAACTAGAACCTGCAAAGAAGAAAGGAAAGGTATTCATCACCAAGGTACCTAAGCCTCCCACTACCGTATTTACAAGGAGAAGTGCAAGGGGTAAGGCAGACAAAAAGGACAAAGATATAATATTCAAAAAGCCTCCTCTAACCCTTCAAGAGAAGATCACACTTTTGAGAGAAGGATCAGGATCTGGAGTAAGTAATATAAAATCTTTAAAATATGAAACAAGATCGGAAATAGAACAAAAGGAGATTGAAGATGCTGTCATTGAAAAGATGGGACAGTGGAAATACTCTCCTGATGAAATAGCCCAACAGATTCCAGGAGCTTTATTAGATCAAATAAAAATGAGATGGGCCAATGCAAGACAAACTGTAAAAGACATATTTGTTCAAACCCTGAAATAGTTAATGCCCCGCTTGAAAAATGATGAAATAAAGAAGGCATTGAAGGAGAATGAAAATAAGATGACACTGAAGTTCAATACTTGTTTAATTCTGATTAACAATGTTGAATCGGTTGTGAAGAGTGAAAATGCCACATGGAAGAACATATACCATCTTCACCAACCGAGTACTGAATCAGTTATAATAAAAGACATTGAAGATGACAGTGATGAACAGGAAGAAGCCACTGAGGTAGATGATACCGTAAGGATAGCGGCAGAAGTCATTGCATCACTTCCTACCTCTCCAACAAAAGTTGCTACATCTAGCCCGGAGACATCTTCAAGCATGGTTGTGAAAACTTCAACTTTTGTCCAATCACCTATAGCAACAACAGAAGTAACTACCATTTCTTCTACTGAGTTGTAGTCTCCTATTTCATCAAGTTTTCCAGCAGTAAGTATTCCAGTTTTTGATTCTACAAGTGTAAATACTTCAATAGAAAGTATACCATTCCCTATAGCCAGTCCTACTATGTCTACTATCACTACTACTAAGGCATTAAGTACCATAATAGATAATCCTAAGGCTCAACTGAGTATAAGATTTTTGGGCAAGAATATAGTAGAGGATATAGACCTAGATGAGGAAATAGAGATTCCAACATTGGATTTTGCAAATCTATCAGCGGATCAAATGCAAAATATAGGTGAAATCCTCCAAAGGAAAGTGAAGCAAAAGAAGCTTAAAGAGGAGAGAGACAAGGAATATAAAATCATTAAGGATGCTAAGGACATTTTGTCAGAAGCATTAGGTATTAAAGTAGACTCCTCTTAACATGTTTTGTTACAATTAGCAGAAGCGGTAAATAAGTACAATGAGGATTCATCTGGGATAGACAAGTTAGTTGAAAAAGCTGAGAAGAAATTCAACAATAAAGTGCTTGAGCACATTGCTCAGCACATAGCTATTAATCAAGTAGAATTATCTTCAATTTTGACAAACATTGAATCTTCCTATTCGAATGTTACCTCTCTTTTGGCCAAACTGTGCAATGTTGCCGAGTTCACCAAGGATGTCAAGGATAAAATGAATAAAATTGATGAGGATTTGAAGATTAGCATACAGAAGCTGCAACTTGAACCAAGTTCAAACTCTTCTCATCACATGAAAATCTCATTCCTATCAAATATGCAGTTAGAACTACTGAAAGAAGACACAAGGATCCGGTCCACACTGCTAGACATTCAGAACATGATCCTTCCCATCATGAATACAATGTATAAGCACATTGAACATTCCAAAACATTAATTCATGACAATCAGTTTTCGATAGCAGATCACATGATTGCACTCTCTGCAGAAGTCCAAATTGCAATCCAAACATGCAAGATTCTGCAAAAAAATTGGGACAGAACCCTGGCACTGATAATGAAGGTACATTTTGTTTTTCTATCAAATTTTGGATTCTCCCTATAAAACACTTGTATATACACCTTTGGCATTCTCGTCAAAAAGGGGGAGATATGTATAGAAGAAAAAGTTAGTGCATTGAAAGGGGTAGATAATTTATAAAGCCCTATGACAAAGACAAATTTTGAAAAATCAAAATAAATCTCAGCATGGTTCATGTATATAAGTTTTGGGCAATAAGTGTTTTTTTCACTAATGCCAAAGGGGGAGATTGTTGGCATTAAGGAAGATTGCCACTAGTGACAACACTTATTTGCATCCTAAGTGCAAACCGAGCAGAACAGTGCAAACCGAGCAGGACAGTGCAAACCGATGAGAACAGTGCAAACCGAGCAGAACAGTGCAAACTGAGTAGGACAGTGCAAACTAAGTAGGACAGTGTAAACCGAGTGACATTATGTCTACCGAGTCACAAGTATTTACCGAGTTTGAAACTTACCAAGTGGTTAGTATGAACCGAGCCTTCACTTCTATCGAGTGCATGACGATGCCGAGTAATGC
Source organism: Chamaecyparis obtusa (assembly GCA_027943335.1). Lineage (NCBI taxonomy): Eukaryota > Viridiplantae > Streptophyta > Pinopsida > Cupressales > Cupressaceae > Chamaecyparis > Chamaecyparis obtusa. The sequence continues at coordinate 974,282 of BSBK01002397.1, forward strand.
AGTGGACGCCGTGTATTAGAAAGTCACCGAGTTAGTTTGCAGGAACCGTGTAACCATACTTGGGCCGACTTAGTAGCACTTATGTTTATTTGTTAAGCTGACTTTGTAATTGTAATTAATTGTTTAGACTTGTATATAAACAATGTTGTACAAATACCAAGTAGTATGAAAGAAAAAAAAAATGCAGAGATAAAAAGGCAGAAACTAGTGAATTACAAATGGCTACTATACATAAGGAGCAGTAGAGACAAATTCATCACAGAAGGTGATCAGTACATCAGCGAATCTCATTCAACAATCCAGTTGCAAAGTAAGAGATATACTGTTTCATTTTAACCAGTGAATCAGTACTAAAATCCTCTAACCAGGTAGACTTAACAATCTTTTGTAAAATCTCTTTACCGAGTACATACTTCTTTTGTAAGTTTGTAAAAATCCTTTAACAGGGTGGATTTAGCAATCCTTATTGCTCCTAGTAGGGCAGATCATCAGAAGTGATCAATGTAAGCCTTAACCGACCAACTTTATACTGCAGTATTAAAGCTTTGTGGGTTTCATCCCCACCCCAGTTTTACTTTCTTTTGGAAGGTTTCTAGGTAACCAAATCTAAGTGTCATTGTTGTGAATGCTTTTATGTTTCATGCTTTCTATATGCAAAGGGATAAAGTGAACTATATGTTAATACATCTGATATTGAAAGAAAATTTTGAAGTTACTGATTCACCCCTCCCCTCTTAGTAACTTGGTTAATTCTTGAATATTTCCAACAAACCTATGATCACTTGATTGTGTACCAAAATCTTCTCAAGAGGAGCTTCAATAAAAAGGTACACCCTCAACAGTTCCAAGTGGAAGACCTAGTCCTGAAAGAGAACTAGAAAGTACAAGCAAACTATGAAAAGAAAGATAAGTTTAAGCCCACCTAGTTAGGTCCATACATGGTGACAACTTGCTTTGGTTTCAGTGCTTATCAGTTGTCTACACCTGAAGGGGAGCCTCTTCTTGATCCTATTAATATCATACATCTAAAGCGGTTCTATGCTTGACGCATCAAGTATGATCCTGAAAAATCCTAAAAATCAAATATGATCCTGAAAAAAATCCTAAAAATCAAATATGATCTTGAAAAAATCCTAAAAATTATAAAATGTCCTTAAAAAAATCATCATCTTGGTGAAAACCTGGTAAACAGGTGCCTTGATGAATAAAAAAAGAAAAATTTAAAAATGGAAAAAAGTAAAGCGAAAAATATCGTCCAATGGTGAAAACTTGACAATTTAGGTGCCTTGGGCAAGTATGTTGGTGAAAACCTGGTAAACAAGTGCCATACATAGTGGACCATATCATTATCTATCAAACTCCCATTCCCTCCATCAAAATCCATTCGCCACTTTTCATCTCTGATTCACCCATCCTTTGTTCCCAAGGTGTCATCCCCATTGTGCCAGCACTTGAGATTGGCTATCCCGCTTCCCACAATGATGTAAATACTTGCTGTATATAGTGTCCCCACCTTGTACATATCATTTTGGTCCCTCCTAGTAGTATTGTTTCACTGCAAAGCACATGACCTGAATGATCTCAATATCAACAATATTCCCTCAACAAGTATCCTTCGTTACTGTGATTCTCCAAAAGTTGTTCGTTTGCCCAGCAATATTCCCCATGCAGTCAGTCCCTATCAACCAGGTCCTTGTAGGATACATCCTTCCTCCATGTTTGACCTAATCTCAACATCCATAGTCAGTCGATCTCTTTTGGCAAAGGACACATTTTGGTCTTATTGCATTGATTTTAGTTTGTTTGTTCTATCTTTTCAGTTGATTTTGTGATCTCAGTTGACTACTCCCATTAAGGCCACTACGATCATTTATATCATGGTGTGTTGCAACAGGAGGTGTTATTTTGGGGCATGGTCTTTTGCAATCTTTTGGCTTCTGCCTATGAGTCAGTCGGACATGACCCTTGCACATTCCACTTGTGATCTTTTGGGTTACTTGGTGCACTTGGAAAATGTTGTTTGTTTGTGGGTTCCCTCACATCGTTCCCACCATGTGTCCTTCAAGATGCATGTGTGATGTAGGGGCAATCCTTGCATGTCTTTTTCGCATCAGTCCTATGCAATGCTCGCGACATGAACTCACGTTCCTAGTAATTGTGGTTCATCCCTTCTGTTGCTATATCAAAATAAGTGCTCAAAATGACATGGTGATGTTCCCTCAGAACATCCCACACTCAAGCTTGATGAAACATCTGATCAAAGATCCCATCACCCCTATCTAATATCAAAGCATCATCCCAAACAATAGCAAACTGCCTCCTAGAGGTTCTCTCCCACATCTCCCTCACCCCCTTTTTTCCACTCATCTCCCCCACATTCTTAGATTGTGATTATGCATATATCCCCCCCACCTCCCTCCCTCTCTTAGCGAGGGTGCAGTCAGTCAGTGATATGTTGTGCCATCCATCACACCTCATCCTCGATCTTCCATCTACATTTAGATTCCCTCAGTTACTTTCCTAGCATGCATGCATTTCATTTCCCACCCCTACCCTAGGTTGCACCATGTCATCTCATCCTACGTTCATTCATTATCTTGCATTAATTAGATCCATTTCATATCATTTGCATCTTGCATTGTTAAGGATTCATTCTTAGGTGCATTCATCTCATATCATTTAGATTCATTTTTATGTTGCATTGTGAGGATTCATTCTTAGGTGCATTCATCTCATATCATTTAGATTCATTTTAATCTTGCATTGTTAGGTCCATTCTAGATTCATTCATCTCATCTGTCATATCATTTAGATTCATTTTAATCTTGCATTGTTAGGGTTCATTTTAAGATTCATCTCATATCATTTAGATTCATTTTAATCTTGCATTGTTAGGGTTCATTTTAAGATTCATTCCTATCATTTAGATTTATTTTTATCTTGATTCATTAGGTTCATTTAATTATCTTGCATTGTTAACACATGTTACATATCCATAAACATATGCATTTCATCATAATATACATGCACCACATAGTAACAACATTTTACATCACATCCTGCATCCACAAATCGTCAGCACATACATATCATATAAACATCTCACAAAGCACAGCATATACACATCACATCACATCTTGCATCACACACGCATCAGTCCCACAACATATAGAAATCACATCACATCCTGAATCACCCATGTCAGTACATCATATGCATCCATACATTCATACATTGCACATCATATCCCACCAGCTCATCATATATATATCAAAAAATCACCGAACAAAAATAAGGTACAAGTCCCAACCCAAAAGCATGAAAAGATAAAAGTCTGTCTCAGTCCATGATAATACCAACAGTATAGATATAAATATACAATCAGGCCTATGCCCTCTGCTAATAAATGAATCATACACAATCAAAACTATAGCATATCACTGCCTATCTGCCTCTCCTAAGGGAGGCTGCATATCAAAATCTCCAACTAATGGGTCTACCTCTCGCGGTACCCGAGGATGGGTGGTCAGCTCACTATGCCCTATATCCCTGTATCCTGTATCTCTGTAACCCACACCTCTCTAGATATGAGAATAGCCCCTGTATCCATGTCCATCCCCACCCCTGCATCTAATCTCTTTGCCTTTGCCATCTCTACAGAACTACCGACCGCATGTTGCTGACTCTGTGAGTGGCTCGACCGATGGCTCCTCTCTCCTATCCTGTGGCCCCCACTAGTCCCTAATTTGTGACTACCACTAGAGCATTTCCTCCTACTACCACTGAACCCTAAACTTGTAAGTAATGACCGACTCAGCTCCCTATAATGTTGTGCCTGCTCGGGCGGCACAGCTGCAAGACACAATCCCCTATAAAACCCAATCTATTCCCCCAACCTCACCAGCTGCAGCTATAGGTGAGACACCTCTCCTGACTCCTCATGGGATCCTCGTGTAGTGGTATCCCTATCTCCTAATAGTCAGTCTTTCTCTAAGTGCAAGCCATCCCTCTCCACCTGTAGACCATCTCTCTTGAAAATCAAGGCCGCCCTCTCCACCCTCAGATGATCTCTCTCCTACTGGGTCATCAGACCCTCCAGTATAGATTGCACTAAGCGCGCAATCAGCCTATCCCACTTAGCCCTCAATCCATCTCTCTCCCCCACTAGTCCATCTCTCTCCACCCTTAGTGTATCTCACTCCACCTGTACGTCTCGGAGTATCTGCGTCGTAGTATCATGAGTGGCCTGCAGTGAGGCTAGATGCGCTACTACATCATCCCCCCACCCCTAGATGATCTAGATCCTATCGGTGGTGGTGGCCCTACCCGTGGTGGTGATCCTAGTGGTGGTGGACCCCCTAGTATGTGTAGCCCATCCCCTCCCCCCCATCTGCATCCATCCTATCTCCGTATCCATCTCCATCCCCATCTCCTCCTCTCCCTTCTCTATCCCTCCCTCCAATCCTTGTCCTGTTTCCCCCTCCTCCTCTCCCCCCTCCTCTCCAGCCATTGTATATAGCTGGTGACCCTCCCTCACCATATGTTAGCCTAGATCTACCCACTACCCTAGGTGGCTGGAACCAGGCATCGTACGCTAGTGTGGTCCCTGGATCTGCCACCCCTCCAACCTAATCCTAGACAAATGGCTGCATGGCCTGATAGGTAGCCAGCAACCCTCCCCTATCCATTGGTGGCCTGAACTCGTATACCTTCTCATGTGTGGCTCAATGATACCATCACTCTCCATCTGGCACATCCTACCTAAACCCAAACTTATGAGATGTCCTGTCCGGTCTATACTGCTCTATAATGTAGGCACATTGCCCTACGAGATGTGTCAGCATCGCAGTGTAGGGGAGCTCCTATGCATCCTCAGCCCATGGCACCTGTCCAAGGTATAGATGCCATGTGGTCCCATCCCTGATCCCATCTAGCATCTCCTACCAGGAGTCCATGTCCCTCACCTCATGGTATGTAACCAGGTCTCCCTAGCTATATGTCGCAGGCTCCTCCACCTACCTATCCATGCAGGCTAAGGGCCATAGCATTGCTATGTGTTCCTAGGCCCAAACCTGTAGGAGGGAGGTGAAACTAAAACTCCTCCCCAGCATCCCCGCTCCATGCTACACTATCTGATGAAGGTCTAGATACATCTTCGTGAGCATCAGGGTCCCCCATGCTGTTGGTACCCATGCATCCACTATCTAGACGATCATGGGAATCAACGCTAATGTAACACTCCTCCCACCTATGTCTGGGGAAAGATACCCTGACACCAGTCCAAACACATAATAATGGACCCACCGTCTTGGTGGTGCGACTGCAACATGTTGTGCTAAGGCAAGCTATCCATGTGCCAAGATCACTCAAACAACACTGTCACCAATGCCATGTATGACCGTCTATGTGACATCCGTGCTAGATAACCCAAGCCCAGTGTATCCACCTATGCCCAATCTGCAACTGTGAACTACTTGCTAATGATCAACACCGCTGCATGCCTCTCCCACCCTGTCAACTGATCCACTGACCACTGCATCCAAGCTAAGTTAGCATGTCAGTTTCTTGCTCTAAGCTAAACCTCACCTTTTTTCCCACATTCCCATAGAGAATTTGTTTTCCCGCATTCTCACAAGATCTGTTCTCCCCGTATTCCCACAGAGACTCTTTTGGCCCCACATTACCGCAAGGGATCCTCTTCCCCCGTTCTTGCAACCCCCCCGCTCATAGGAAAGCATTCCTGCACCCCTTTTTCCTTCCCCTCTCCCCCAGTGGGAATACCATTTTTCGGCACCTTGCTACCCAGTTGGTGAGAATGCGATCCCACAAGGAATCCTTGTGAGATCGCGGTCCTGCCATCGCTCCAGGGATTTTTGCAATCCTGAAAAAATCCCCTGACCCACCAAATTTTGCCCCCTAGCGCATGTTTTGTGGGAACACGTTCCTGCCCAGCCAGGAGCATTCCCGCGAACTACGCGCTCTACGGGAATGCATTTTTCTAAGCACGTACAAGCAATAAATGCATCAAAAACTCGACGAAAAGCTCAAATTTTTTATCCTACCAATAGGTTTGGTCCTCCACTCCGCCATACGCATCTCTTGATGTCCATCCGGTATGTCGGTTGCCCTCACTGTCCCATCTTGTCCTCGCTTATTAGAGCTCTGAAGTCATGATTTCTAGGCTCTATGTGTGCAAATGATTTGATTTTGACCCCTCTGGCCCTTATATAGACCTCGCCGAACCCCCAGTTTTGCTCCTAGATGCCCTAATTCCTCCTGTTTCTTCCCCTCCTTCCCATTTTTGTTCATCATGGCCTTTTTCAACCTTCTTTCCTTCATTCATGCGACTCATTAGCCTACAACACTCTTCCTTTCTTTCACCCCTTTTTCCTTTTGAGCCATCGCCTGGGCCCCTTTTCTTTCCTTATCATCATCTCCAGAGGGTATCATCCAGCCACATCCTGACCCATAACTGGGGCAACTCTACTACCTAGTCCATTGTTCGTGTCATCTCTTTATTATTAAAAACATCTTTGAAGTGGTGTTATTTTAACACTACATTGAAGAGGGGCAAAATGTAGACACCAAAATTTGATTGCATAATTTAGTAATCATATTTAGTCTTTTCCTAGGACATCTTGTTAATTAAATATTAAATATTTAATTAATTTATGTCATCCTGTAGTTAATTAATTTAATTAATTAACTATAGCTCAATTAATTATCAAAATGACAAACCTATAGTCTGATAATTTATTAAATCCCTATTTCTCTATTAATTTAAATGGATACATTTATCTAAATTAATTAATTCATAGATCCCCTTTTCCTCCCACTTGGAATTAAATGAAATATTTAATCCTAATTCTCCCCTGTTAGCTAATAATCCATGCTTAGCTAATTTAATCCTCCACTCATTCCCTCTCCTCCCATCACATCTCCCTAATCCTCCACTTACCCTCTAATCCAAGCCTAAATCACCCCTTAAGCATGTGCACAATCATAATGCAAGATTAAAGAATACTAATCCAACTCAAAGTCAACCCCTTTTGACATCACCTCCACATCCTCCAATGAGAAATCAAAAGCCTCTTACACCTCTTACACACTTGTCCCCTCTCACATCTTCCAAAGGTGTCTCTCCTCTCACTCTCCCCCATTGTGACACTTGTCACAATGCTATGCATTTGAGAAAGCACAATCCATGTGCTCTCCCTTGGATGCATCTCCACCATTGCTCACTCCTCTTTTTCCCCTTAATCTTGACCGTTCATTTCATCCATCTTTCTATAAAAGAGACGAGAAATATTTTATTATTTCTTGAGTTGCTCCTATCTTGAGGATATGTGCTCTTGGAGTTAAGCTTGGAGAAGTGCTATTGATGTTTAGTTAAGAGCGTATAAGTTAATTTAGCTTAAAGGGAAAGTTCTAGTTGTTTTGGTAGAGCTGACAGTGTGTGGCATGCATCTACAATTATTTTATTAGAAAGGTCACAGAATGAGTTGCGTGCATAATAGAACTGACAGAATGATTGTTGGAGTTTATTATGGTTTGTCTAATATGATTTCAAGGTGGTTCTAATAGGCTGACTTGATTATATCATTTGGAGGAAAGATATTTATAGGCAGTCATTTGTGATTGCTGAAGTGTGGTTCATGGTTGATTAAGCAGAGTAGAGTAGAGTGTGCGAAGTGTTGAACCATTAGAAGAAGCTCTATGTGACCAAGTAGAGTATGTGTTCTATTCATTGGAACTGATCCGGACAATAGGTCAAAGCGCAGTTCACCAAGATCCAGATATAGTGTGTATCTGTTATTCAAAAGGTTGTAGCCTTCACCCATTTGAGCAGTGAGCTCTCAGACAGTGCCTCCTCTCCCCTAACAGGGAAAATTGTAAAAGACTCCTAATAGGGTCCGACCCTTAACCAGGTCTATTGTACTTAATATATTGTGAAGCTACTCCTAACAGGGTAAAGGATCTTCTAGCAAGGATCATTATACACTAGTACAAAATATTAGTGGGAATCAAGTCCCACTGGGGTTTTTACCTATTTGGGTTTCCCCGTAACCAAAATATTGCTATTGTGTTCATGTGTTCTTTCATTGTGTTTATGCTTTATGTTTAAGTATACTTAATTAGATAAAGAATTGAAATTTGTAGATAACTGATTCACCCCCCCCCCCCCCCCTCTCAGTTATCTCTTGGGACTATTCTTAACAATTGGTATCAGAGCCAAGTGCCTTGGAGAGAAGGTTAACATCTTGAGGTTGATCAGATGGCATACTTTACGAAAGAGAGTCCTAAGTTTGATGGAGAAAATTATCTTGATTGGAAGAATAAGATGATGACCCATTTGCAGTGTATTTCTTATGAAGTTTTCAATGTAACTATCAAAGCAGCCAAGATTCCTACTTTAGAAGACCTTGAATAGGATAATGCTACTGACACTCAAAGGGAATTTTTTCATCAGAATGCTATAGCTAAAGAAGCCCTTATCAATGCACTATATGATAGTGAGTTTTTAGAGATAAAGAAGCTAGACACTGCCCACAAGATATGGAAGTACCTTGCAGACATATTTGAAGGAGACAAGCAAGAAAAGGATGCGCACAGAAAGACATGGAAGAAAAGTTTCAATGCATTAGAGATGTTTCCTGAAGAAAACATCATAGCTTATAATCAAAGTGTCAATGAAGCAGTTGCTGGAATCAGGAACAATGGTGGAGTGATCTCAGAAGAAGATATTATGGACAAGTTGATGACTACTCTTACTCCAGAATATGAAAGCAAGATCAACATCCTTGATGAGACCATGCAACTTACATCAAATTTTAAGAGAGAGAGAGAGACCTTGATCAGCAAAATCTAGGCTTTTGAGATTTCAAGATTGAAGACAAAACCAAAGAGTGAGATAGCTTTCAAAGAAACAGTTCATGGTAAGAAATCTACAAACACTTCTGGTAATTTTGATGATGATGATGAGGAGAAAACTTTAGATGATTTTATTTCTATGATTTCTAAAAGAGAAAAGAAAGGAAAAGGAAAATATGAAGGTAAATTACCATTTAAGTGACTAAGTACTCTAAGGAATGTTACTATGCTGGAGATGGAGTCTCAGATGATCGATCAGGTGAAGAAGAAATTGGATTCATTGCTATTGTAGACAAAACAAATATTAAGTCAGTTCCTAAAAATGAGAAAGTGAATCAAGAGCTAGCATTGATTTCCCAAGCAGATATAAGAACAGACTGGATTATAGATAGTGGTTGTTCACATCACATGATAGGTGATAAAGGTAGATTTGTTCATTTGGACAAATACAATGGAGGTATGGTCAGATTTGGAGACAACACTCCTAAACCTACAGTTGGTAGAGGAGTCATCACTTTGGATGGAAAGAATAGTATTGATGATGTTCTTTATGTTGATGGTTTGAAACATAACCTTCTTAGTGTTGGATAATTACTTGGTAAAGGCTATCAGTTGGATTTTAAAGATGAAAAATGCATCATTAACAAAAAATATGGTGTTATGATTGCATTAGGCACAAATACAAGAGGTAATGTTTTCCAACTCAATTTAGAAGCAAGTTTTTTTGTTGCCAAAGTTGATGACAGTTGGTTGTGGCATAAAAGACTATGTCATATCTATTTTGATAACAAAGTAAAGATAAACAATGTTAAAGCAGTAAGAGATCTACCTAGCATAGCAAAGCCAATTGATACTATATGCAGGGAATGTGTGATGGGGAAGCATGTGAGAAATTCATTCATCAGCAAACAAAATTCAGCAGAGAACAAGTTGGATTTGATTCATACAGAACTATGTGGACCAACTAAAACAAGATCATACAATGGTGAAAGGTATTTTATTTTGTTTGTTGATTATTATAGTAGGATGATGCGGGTTGCATTCTTAAAAGATAAGTCAGAAGCTTTTGAGAAGTTCAAAATATTCAAAGCTAAGGTTGAGAATGAATCTGTATTAAAGATAAAATGTTTGAGATCGGATAGAGGAGGAGAATTCACCTCTGATAGATTCTATGAGTACTACAAAGAACATGGCATATAGAGACAGTTAAGTGCACCTAGAACACCTCAACAGAATGGAATTGCAGAGAGAAGGAATAGGATCATTCTTGATACAGTGTGCACCATTATGATAGAAGGAAAATTTGCACACACCTATTGGAGAGATGTGGTCAATATAGCAATCTATACAATCAATAGAATTTAGTTAAGGCTTAGCGCTGAGAAAACACCTTATGAGCTATGGTTTGGTAATGTTCCCACAGTAAAATACTTCAGAATCTTTGGAAGCAAGTGCTACATCAAGAGGGATGAAGCAGTAGGCAAGTTTGATGCAAGAAGTGATCAAGGTATTTTTCTTGGTTACTCTAATAAAAGTAAAGCTTATAGATGTTTCAATTTAAGATTGAAAAAGATCATTGAAAGTGCTCATGTAAAGATTAATGAAAAGTTTATGATTCAAGAAAGATATCATGATTACTCACCCATGACTGAAGAAGAACCTAGACCCTCCACTAGTGAGACAGTTATTGAGGAAATGTTTGATAGCATTGATGTGTTGTTCAATGACCCTGAGACAAGTGAAGAAGGTACTCCTAAGGCTGATGAGTCAGCATCACCTAAAGATCCAAAGTTTACATCAAGAAATCATTCCATTAAAGACATCATTGGAGATCAAAGCGCCAAAGTCTTAACAAGATCATAAGTAAAGAACTCAGCTAGCAATGATGTGGTATGTTTATTATCTCAGATTGAACCCTTAAGTGTTGAAGATGCATGTAAAGATTTAGATTGGCATGATGCTATGAAAGAATAATTTGATCAGATCATTAAGAATGAAACTTGGGCACTAGTCCCAAGACCCAGTGATAAGAATGTGATTGGAACTGTTACCCCAATTCCCATGTACATGCAAATTTAGATAAAACCTATTCCAAGGTCTCTGTTTTACCTCTACCAAGCATCCCTGAAAATTTCATAGCTTTATGTTTTGTCCTCTGGCCTCTGTAATTTTTCTAATTCCCTGGTCTGCAAGTCAAAATATTTGAAAATGTAGCCATTGTGCCAAAAAAAAAAAAACCCTAAGAAGCCCTTTGGCCGGTTATATTTTCACATTACTTTATTTTGGCCACTTAAGTCCTCAAAAAACCCATGTGCACTTTATTCTCATTGGTCGGTTGCAGGTTCTCTAAGTTCTCCGGTGGTTGCCCCTTCTATTCGGTGATTCAACAATTACATTGGTTCTTTTAGTCACCAAATTTTTGGCGGTTAAGTCTTAACATCCCGCGACCTAGTGAAATAGCTAACCTTTCCTCAGTCGCGTATTCATTAAGTCTTTTGGTGGTCACTTTAGTGGGGTCCCAGTCAGGAAGATCTGATGGTTGTCATGAGTTCACAAGGGGTTCTTCTAACACATGCGATCTTACGTCGGCCGTCAGATTTGCCAAATGTTCAGCTTTGTCAGGTGGGTCCGATGCCAAGTCAGGATGACATGTCATCTTCTCATTGGTTGAAGTAAAAGGAAAATCTATGGGGCTGTGTTGCCAGGTGTGCTGATGTGATGGTTTGTGATTGGTTTTCATATGCCGATGAGGATTTATTAGAGGATCTGATGTGTCATGGGGTCCTGGTCTAATCAAGATCTATGACCGGTGCATGTTCTAAAGAAATATTCGAAGGGTATGAGATCTTGCACCCACCGTTAGATTGGAATCTTGTTCTCAGTGGGACTGTGCTAGAGTATCTAGAGGGATGTCAGTAGACTGAAGATCTATGGTTGTTGCTTGATCACAAGGGATCTTCCAAGCCCTTATCATCTTGTGACAACCATCCGATGCTCTTTCTATAGGTCATGGGTCCAAGTCTATCAAATGCACTGATTTTCTCACGTTTCATTGGTTGTTGACTTCCATGTTGGCATTTGACATGTCAGAGATAGGTTTTCAAATGGTTTTTAGGTGCATCATGACTGTTCATCTACTGAGAAGGGTTTCTCATCAATGATTACATTTTAAAATTTTCCGCAAGCCATTATATTTCAAAATTCAAATATCTCTGCAAGGGTTTTGCATTCTTTCGGCCATGAACGACGTTGGGTAGCTTAGGAAATAAAGTCTCAGGATGGTTGTGGTTGTGAGGATGATAGAAGTAACTATTGACTGGCATTGTAGGGTCCTTTGCCATGTTTTTATGATAGGAGGTGCTAAAAAGAGTTGGCACCACCTTTTGGATAGTACTGTTACCCAGGAAAATATGATCAAATTGTGAGCCTTCATGGCTTAGTGGAGTTGTAGGTGGGTTGGTAAGTCGAGGTTGTTGTGCCTGCAGATGATTTTAGTTTAGAAGGATCAACACACAAGAAAGATATGATTTGATCACCGAAATTCTCAAAGATTTTCATAATAGGTGATATGTACCCTAGGGTTTGATATCATTGTTTAATTTTGTAACTCTAGTTAGGTTTTGACTCTTGCCTGTGTGCAAGAGGGGATGTATATAGTTCTTTTTGGAGCATTAGTGCTTAGAGTTGGACAATTGTAGAAGAAATTCATCTTTTCTTAAGGGTCATATGTGGTATCATTTCTACCCTCTGGCTTATACAGTTGTAAATCTTTCATTGATAATTCAGATATTACAGAGGTATTTTGTGACAATTCTTCATGTCCCTATGCTTCCTTATTTGAATTACCTCTTATTGAATTGAAGTATATGATGTTTTAGTGATCACTTAGGGTTCCTGATCCCTCTTACTTCCTATAATTGTGTGTTTTATTATGTTTAATCTGATCTAGATGTTTTTGTGGGCATACTTCAGCCCCCTAGCAGTCTTGTCTCGATCCTACACCGAGTTGCAGAAGTGAATGTCTGCTTGTAGGTCATAGGTTGTCTTACGTTCAGGCCCTCCTATGAAACACTTATGCAAGCCTATTTAGTAAGTTGTGATCTCCTAAACCTAAGCTTTTCATTGATTCCATTCCTCTATATTGAGATCCAAACCCTAATTTCGGTGTATCACCTAGTAGGTAGTTTGCTTTCAGTCATTTCCCTTTCCAAGCATTCCTTTTATCCCTTTCCCTCAAAAGATTTACTTTTCATGTCAAAAAGCAAATTAAGGTGATTATCCAAGAGGAACCAGCCTAGAACTTGGAGGTCTCATCTTAGTTAGCATAGGTCCCACACTCGAAGATGATTCTCATGTTATACTAGGTTATCAAGACTATGAAAGCTTGAGACAAGGGTGCAAACTTAGTGTATAACAATTCTGGCACACCCGGTGGGACGACTACACAAAGAAGTTCATTGTTTGAAGATTGTGTTATCTCTGATATATAGATTGCATAATATAAAATTTTAGAAGTCATTCTATCAAGTATATCTGGTGACTCCACCGATTTCAAAGATCCAGGGGCTAACCTTGTTCAAGGTTTATGAGAAAGATTGAGACTAGAAGCTCATAGCCCACTAAATTTTTAGAGTTGCCCTCAAGAAGAAGTCACAAAGGCAGGTCAACTCAAAGAGCATCCCCTACTAGGAGAGTTCAATCAACACCCCCCAATACCTTAGAAGGGAGACCTTTTCCCTTTGATTGTAGAAGAAGAGGTAGATCTCTAACTAGAGATCTAGAAGAGGATTCAAATCCAACAACAAATACAACTCATATAGTTGTTAATCTTCAGATTCCAACTCCTACAATGGCTAGGCAGTTTTCCTTTGCACCTTTCAACCAAGGGATTCCATTAGCATTCACTCAACATCATGATGTGCCCTTGGTGGCACTTAAGAGTATACCTGATTTCACAGGTGAAGGGCAGCCTATAGCTTTTGAACACATAAGAGATGTGACCACCATTTGCAGCATACACAATATTACTCAAGAAGATGTGGCCACAAAATTATTGGCAGCCTCTCTAAAAGGTAAGGCTCTTGAATGGTTTAGAACTCTAACTGTTGGTTCCATTACTTCATGGGATGAATTAGGGAATGCATTAAGTAAACATTTTGAGGATAAATCAGATAACTTGTCTCTAGTTGAGTAGTTAACAACCATTAAGAGAGACCCTCAAGAGCAAATGATAGACTACAATAGTAGATTCCTCAAAACATGGAATAGGATTCTAGTATCAGTAAGGCCATCAGCAGACCATGCTTTTTTATATTACTTACAAAGCTTGAATGGTCAAATTTATGTCATGATCCAGTCTATGGGTGGTACTTCTTTACCCCAAGCTTTTGACATAGCTGTCAGAGTTGAAAATTGTTTAATCCAAGCAAGCATGATTGCTAGAAGGCCTCCAATGCCCATTTTTCCTAGCCTTCAACCCATTGCACCTGCCCAAGTAACCCCATTTACCCCTATTCCCACCATATTAGCACCTCAGGCTAGTACTAGTGGTTGAGAGCTAACAACTAGTTTTTCTCAAGAGCTACAAGAGATAAAGAATAGTCAACAGAGCAGTCAGCAGGAGATGACAAACTTGTTGCAAACCTTGACTAAAGAGGTCACAAATTTGAAGAAACAATGTCAAGGAATTAGACCACCATTTCAGTCACAAGGCCAAGGTCCTAATCAATCATATCAGAATCAGGGACAACCTTACCAACAAAATAGGCCACCATACCAAGGAGGTTATCAAGGACAAAGGCAAAATTTTGATCAAAGACCATTCCAACCATATAACCCTGCACCCCTCAATTTTGCAAACCCGGTGAGGGATATGGTTCCTAGTCAAAATAATATGGCTATGGAAAATGAATGGTGTTTTCCTTGCAATCAGCCTCACAACTAGGCTACATGTTCAAATGGATGGATGAACCAAGCTCTGATGGTTCAAAATGCCTCACAAGCTCAATCAGAGGCTTCATCCAGTGGGTCAGTTCCCCAACAAGAATCACAAGAGAAAGAGACTGCTCTCTTCAATTGGGAGCAACCAGACTTCAATGGAATCAATGATGAAGTTGCTTTTGTTGCCTATACAAGAGAAAAAAGAAGAGCTCAAGACATGGAGAGAGCAGATTCCAATGCCAAAGCCACTACATCTACAAAGCCACTACAACAAGCTAATCCCATCACACCTAAGGAGGTTATTGTCATCACAAGCAAGGAGAGCCAAACTCTCAAAGAAGTGGAGCCTATCATAATAAAGACACAACAAAGAGTACACACTATGACACCATTTAACATTGTAGACAACATGAAGAAGGTGAATGTCACCATGTCTATGTGGGACTCTTTGGCTCTTCCAGGACAACCTGAAATCTTGAAGAAGGCCATGACTGAAGTGGCAAATCCTCAACCTACAAAAGAAGCTACAAAGCCAGTGTTGGTTAACACTGATCAAGAAAAGGAGGCTCCAAGTAGCAACTCCAAAGGCAATGCCATGCAAGGTAGGAATTCAAAGCCACCTCCCTTTTATATATCTTTAATCATTGGAAAATCTTTAGTACATAATTATATGGTAGATAGTGGAGCTACTAGCACTGTAATGCCCAAGAAGGTAGCTGACCAATTAGGATTGAAATATGAGCCCTTCCAAAAGAAGGTTACACAACTTGATGGATCCTTAATCAATACCATAGGTGTGGCTAAGGATACCATTCTAATCCTACATGCTAGTCCTAACTTTTCCATCCTCCTTGATATATATATCATAGATCTCCCTGCATTATTTGCTATATGTCTTTCAAGGGAGTTTACAGCCAAGATTGAAGGCTACCTATCTTCTGACTAGTCTCACATGTTATTTCATACAAAGTATGGGACCAAGGTTACCATTAAATTAGAACCATTGGCAGCACACCATATAGAACCATATGTGTCCAATACCATCAATGTAAACTGCCCTATATTTGATGACAGTGACTTCCAAACCACTAGTGAAGCAAGCACAAAGATAGGAAGTATCCTTGATATTTTACTAGATGAAAGAACTTCAGAGGCCCAAGAAAGTCTTGTTTGGCATTTTGGTTGGGGAAGTTATTTAATACAAGAAAGTGGAGCCATAGAGCCAAGCCTTTTCAAAGAAGACACTGATTCAAAGGATCAGAACAATCAGGTTTGGGAACTATTTTTTGATTGAGCTAGAAGTAGACATGGTTCTAGTGGTGGTGCTATGCTAGTGTACCAAAAAGGAGAAAGGTATTATACTACCTTTAGATTTAGTTTCTCCTACACTAGCAACACTGCAGAATATGAAAGTCTAGTCAATGGACTAGAGTGGGCTAGAAAGGAGGGCTTAAGACCTTAAAAGTTTATGGTGACAGTGAGTTAGTTGTCAGCCAAGTAAGAGGGATAAGTGCAACCAAAAATGACACTTTGAAAGCATAAAAACATAGAGTTTGGGATGCAATTGAAGACTTTTGTGCTCTCAATATTGTTGCTATCCCTAGGAAGCTAAATCAAAATGCAGATAGATTAGCTGCTATTGGATCTCAGTATGACATTCCAAATAGTGTTTCAAAAGAAGTAGATCAACAGCATATCAAAGTGATTGTCAGACCTTCTATTCTTGATAATGATGTCAATTGGCAAGTGTTTGACAATGATGAACAAATTCTACATTTCTTGTTTGAAGAAGATGTTTTTTCAGAGCATAATCAAGATAGGCTATCACAAAACTATGGTGATCAAGTGATACAATTTAAGTGTAATAAGATTCCTATAGGTCTTGTTACCTTAGAGACTATCTTCAACAAGGATGATGAAGTTAAGAAGAACAAAGCTAGCATGATAGTCCAACAAGAACATTGTGTTGAACTAGAGTTGGAACCAAGTAAGAGCTTACAATTTGGAAAAGTGAACACTGAATTGGAAAAGCAAGCTTACACTCAGTTATTCAAAGAATTCAGTGATGTTTTTGCATGGCAATATGAAGACCTCAAAGGTTTTGATCCTGCCCTTGCCCAACACACTATTGAATTAGAACCTAATGCCAAACTAGTGAGGCAAAAGCAAAGGCCTGTTAATCACAAGCTTGAGCCACTTATCCATAAAGAAGTACTCAAACTGATAGAAAGTGGTATCATCTACCCCATCAAGCATACTAGTTAGGTTTCCAACCTCATTCCTTTCAGGAAGAAGAATGGGGAGTTGAGGTTATGTGTTGACTTCAGGGATCTTAACAGGGCCTCTCTGAAGAACCACCATCCATTAACCTCTATGGAACAAATTTTACAATGTGTCTCTGGATCCGAGATATTTTCATTATTGGATGGCTATTTAGGGTACAACCAGATCTTAGTGAATGAAGAGGATCAATATAAGATTGCATTTACTACCAAGTGGGGAACCATGGCTTATCAAAAGATGCCCTTTAGTTTGTCAAATGTAGGTGCTACATTTCAAAAGGCAATGGATATGGCCTTTAAGAGCCTAATGTATAGGTTTGTACTAGTCTACTTAGATGACATAACTATCTATTCAAAGCATGTAGTAGATCATATCAAACATTTGAGGAAGATCTTTGAAAGGTGTAGAGAATTTGGGATATCTCTTAATCCCAAGAAATGTGTGTTTGTAGTTCATAAAGGAAATTTTTTTGGATATGTAGTATCCAAAGAAGGGATCACAGTAGATCCTGAGAGAATTGTAGCTATCCTAGAGCTACCCCTACCACATCACAAGAAAAGTCTCCAATATTTCATAGGAAAGATTAATTTTTTTAGGAGTTTCTTACCTAACATTGCAGATTTACTAAAGCCTTTGACAACCATGTTAAAGAAGAGTTCAGATTTTAGTTGGACCAAAGAAGGAACGGTCAATTTCTAGGCTATCAAAGAGGCCTTAGCAGAAGCCCCTGCTCTCCTAAACCCAAATTTTAGTAAGGATTTTATCCTTTATGCTTATGGAGGTCATGATGATATATCTGCAATGTTGACCCAAGAAAATTCAGATGGATTGGAGCAGCCTATTGCTTTCTTTAGCAAAGGTTTAGAAGAATATGAACAGAGATACTCCTTTGTAGAGAAACATGTACTTGCTATGGTAAAGAGCCTTAAAATGTTTAGATATTTGTTGACTCATAGCAAGGTACATTTGAAAGCTACCCATCCAAGTGTCAAAGAGTTTTTGCTTTCCAAAGACCTGAATGAGAAAAGAGCTGGTTGGATCACCAAGGTGATGGAATATGACATAGATATTCAAACCATCAAGCTAGTTAGAGGAAGAGGTCTTTGTGAACATTTGGCAGAGGATGAAAGTTCAAAGAAATCAGAGCAAATAGATGCATCTCTGGTGGTGCATTCTACAGAAGAACAAGCTAAGGCAACAAGCTTTTTGCCTAATATGATCAATTACTTGAAGATAGGACAATGTCCTGTAGGCCTAGATTCAGCAAAAAGGAGGTATTATAGATTGCAATCTATCCCTTTTGTGTTGATAAATGAAGTTCTTTTCATAAAAGATCATAGTGGTGTCCTTTTAAGATGCATTGATTTACAAAAGGTAACAGATGTCCTATTTGAGTTTCATGATGGACCTTCTGGAGGTCATTTCTCTCCTAGGACCACTACTTTTAAAATCATGTGGGCTGGATACTATTGGCCATCTATCTTTAAGGATAGTCATGATTATGTCAGAAGATACATCAAGTGGGCCATGTTTATAGAAAAAGAGAGGCTTGCAGCCTTGCCCCTACAGCCAGACAAAATAGAGCAACCCTTCATGAAATGGGGTATAGATTTCACAGGAATGATTAATCCTCCATCTAGTGTAGGACATAAATAGATAATCACTGCAACAGATTACTTCACTAGGTGGACAGAATAAATTTCTTTAAAGGAAGAAAATGAGAGTGCTATATTAAGTTTTTATGATGATTTAATTCATAGATTTGGCACTCCTGATTCCATCATATCAGATAATGCATTGGCATTCATAGGCCTCAGAGTCTCAGAGTGGGTAGTTAAGAATGCCATTTATCTAAATACCAGTTCCAATTATTAGCCTCAAGGCAATGGCTTGGATGAATCAACAAATAAGAAATTTATTAGGATAATCAAGAAGACTCTGCAAGACAACTAGAGGGATTGGCATACTGAACTCAAGTCTGCCTTATGGTTAGACATAATTACTCCAAAGAAGATTATTGGGAATTCTCCTTATATGCTAGTGTATGGAAGAGAGGCTAAGTTGTACATTTCAACTGAATTACCAGCTCTGGACTTAGCTGCTCAATATGCCCTATTTGAAGAAGGAGATCCCTTGTAGATTAGATATGCTCAGTTGATGGAGTTAGAAGAACTCAGAGACAAATCAATGTAGGATATGGAATTCCATCAGATCCAAACAAAGAAAAGCTTTGATAAAAGAGCTAGGATAAAAAATTTCAAGGTTGGAGATGTAGTCCTCAAGTGGGATGAGTTTAGATCTAAGCCTGGCAGACATACAAAATTTGATTCATTTTTGGGTGGACCATTTGTCATAATAGAGTGCAAGGGATCTAATGCTTTCCAGCTATCAAATCTTGAAGAAGTTGCCTTGCCAATCTCAGTAAATGGATTTGATAGCTGGAAATTGCCTTGCCTTGCCTTGCCTATCAAAATATTTACTGAGATTGGCAAGGCAACTTCTTCATTTAACCATTAAAATTATCAAAATGTATTTTTCTATCCCTCTCTATAATTCTTGTAATTATACATTTTCTTGCTTTCTATCCTTGTTTTCTTTGTTAGTTTCCTGCTCTCCAAGAAGTGCTCATGGACAAGTTTGTCCTTCCAGTTCAAGTTCTGCCTCTCTGAGATAATTTTGAGTTTTGATGACTCCATTGCCCAAGGAATTGATGTCAAGACCACTACTTTTCCATGTCTAGCAGGCTGACATCCAGGAGAAATTGACAAAATGTTACCCGAATTCCCATGTACATGCAAAATTTTTCTAAAACCTATTCCAAGGTCTCTGTTTTACCTCTGCCAAGCATCCCTAAAAATTTCATAGCTTTATGTTTTGTCCTCTGGCCTCTGTAATTTTTCTAATTCCCTGGTCTGCATGTCAAAATATTTGAAAATGTAACCATTGTGCCAAAAAAAAAAAAACCCTAAGAAGCCCTTTGGCCTGTTATATTTTCACGTTACTTTATTTCGGCCACTTAAGTCCTCAAAAAACCCATGTGTGCTTTATTCTCATTGGTCGGTCGCAAGTTCTCTAAGTTCTTTGGTGGTTACCCCTTCTATTCAGTGATTCAGCAATTACATTGGTTCTTTTAGTCACCAAATGTTTGGCAGTTAAGTCTTAACATCCTGCAACCCAGTGAAATAGCTAACCTTTCCTTAGTTGCATATTCACTAAGTCTTTTTGTGGTCACTTTAGTGGGGTTGTAGTCAGGAAGATTTGATGGTTGTTGTGAGTTCGCAAGGGCTTCTTCTGACACATGTGATCTTACGCTGGCCATCAGATTTGCCAAATGTTCAGCTTTGTTAGGTGGGTCCGATGCCAGGTTAGGATGACATGCCATTTTCTCATTGGTTGAAGTAAAAGGAAAATCTATGGGGCCATGTTGCCAGGTGTGCTGATGTGCTGGTTTGTGATTGGTTGCCATATGCTGATGAGGATTTTTCAAAGGATCTGATATGTCATGGGCTCCCATTCTAATGAGGATCTATGGCCGACGCATGTTCTGAAGGAATATTCGAAGGGTATGAGATCATGCACCCACCGTTAGATTGGAATCTTGTTCTCAGTGGGACCGTGTCAGAGTATCTCGAGGGATATTAGTAGACTAAAGATCTCTGGTTGTTGCTTAATTGCAAGGGATCTTCCAAGCCCGTGCAATCTTGCGATAACCGTCTGATGCTCTTTCTGCAGGTTATGGGTCCAAGTCTGTCAAATGCACTAATTTGCTCACATTTCATTGGTTGTTGACTTCCACGGTGGCATTTGACTTGTCAGAGATAGGTTTTCAAATGGTTTTCAGGTGCATCATGACCGTTCATATGCCGGGAAGGGTTTCTCATTGACGGTTATGTTTTAAAATTTGTCGCTAGTCGTTATATTTCAAAATTCAAATATCACTGCAAGGGTTTTGCATTGTTTTGACCATGCATGATGTTGGGTAGCTCAGGAAATAAAGTATCATGATGGTTGTGGTTGTGAGGATGATAGAAGTGACTGTTGGTTGGCGTTGCAGGGTCCTTTGCCTCATTTTCACGATAGGAAGAGCTAGAAAGAGTTGGTGCCACCTTTTGGATAGTACTATTACCCAGGAAAATATGATCAGATTGTGAGCCTTCATGGGTTAGTGGTGTTGCAAGTGGGTTGGTAAGTCAAGGTTGTTGTGCCTGTAGATGATTTCAGTTCAGAAGGATCAACACACAAGAAAGATATGATTTGATCACTAACATTCTCAGAGATTTTCATAATAGGTGATATGTACCCTAGGGTTTGATATCATTGTTTAATTTTGTAACCTTAGTTAGGTTTTGACTCTTTCCTACGTGCAAGAGGGGATGTATATAGTTATTTTTGGATCCTTAGTGCTTAGAGTTGGACAATTGTAGAAGAAATTCATCTTTTCTTAAGGGTCATCTGTGGTATCATTTCTACCCTCTAGCTTATATAGTTGTAAATCTTTCATTGATAATTTAGATATTGCAGAAGTATTTTGTGACAATTCTTCATGTCCCTATGCTTCCTTATTTGAATTACCTCTTATTGAATTGAAGTATATGATTTTTTAGTGATAACTTAGGGTTCCTGATCCCTCTTACTTCCTATAATTGTGTATGTTATTGTGTTTGATCTGATTTAGATATTTTTGTGGGCATACTTCAGCCCCCTAGCAGTCTTGTCTCAATCCTACACCAAGTTGCAGAAGTGAATGTCTGCTTGTAGGTCATAGGTTGTCTTATGTTCAGGACCTCCTATGAAACACTTATGCAAGCCTATTCAGTAAGTTGTGATCTCCTAGACCTAAGCTTTTCATTGCTTCCATTCCTCTATACTAAGATCGAAACCCTAATTTTGGTGTATCACCTAGTAGGTAGTTTTCTTTCAGTCATTTCCCTTTCCAAGCATTCCTTCTATCCCTTTCCCTCAAAAGATTTACTTTTCACGTCAAAAAGCAAATTAAGGTGATTATCCAAGTGGAACCAACCTAGAACCTGCAGGTCTCATCTCAGTTAGCATAGGTCCCACACCTGGAGATGATTCCCATGTTATACTAGGTTATCAAGACTATGAGAGCTTCAGACAAGGGTGAAAACTTAGTGTATAATAGGAACAAAGTGGATATTCAGAAACAAGATAAATGAAGATGGTACAGTAGTAAGAAATAAAGCAAGATTAGTATGTAAGGGATATGTACAAAGAGAAGGCGTTGATTATTCAGACACATTTGCACCTTTGAATAGATTAGAAGCTATTAAGTTGTTTTTAGCTTATGCTATAGTTAAAAACTTCAAAGTTTATCAAATGGATGTCAAATCAACATTCTTGAATGGAGACTTAAAAGAAGTATACATTGAGCAGCCTGAAGGATTCACCTTATCAGATAGACCTAATATGGTATGCAGGTTGAAAAAGGCCCTCTATGGACTTAAGCAATCCCCTAGAGCATGGTATGAGAGAATAGATGGATACTTAACAAAGATTGGATTCAAGAAAGGAGCAACAGATTGTAATCTATTCATTAGAGAGACATCTGAAGGTTTATTACTTGTAGCTATATTTGTTGATGACATTATCTTTGGAGGTAATGACAAAATTAGTGTTGAATTTGCCAAAGAAATGTAGAATGAGTTTGATATGAGTATGATTGGTCTTATCAAATACTTTTTGGGATTAAATGTGCAGGAGACAGAAAAAGGGATTTTCATTAATCAATCAAAGTATGTGAAAGAGATACTGAAGAAATTCAAGATAGATGATTGCAACCCAATAGGAACCCCTATGATTACTGGATGCAAGCTTACAAAGGAAGATGAATCACCAATAATTGATATAACTGTTACCCAAAAATTTCCCTATCATTCATTTTTGGCCACAGTCCTATTTTCCAAAAAAATGCTCAAGTGTCGAAAGTCCAGTGTGTTTTCTACCTTTTGCCCAGAAAACCCAGTGTGTTTTTGACCTTCTCTCTGAAGGCTCAGGATGTTTTTGACTTTTGGTCCAAAAATTCTCTGTGTTTTTGACCTCCAGTTTGAAAACCCTCTGTGTTTTCGACCTTCAAGTGTGCAACTCCGACCAGGTGGGTCCCAGTTCCTCATAGCCGTGCAAGTGCAGTGGAGATCCGATGGCTGTCGCATAATCTCATGGAATCTTTCAAGCCCATGAGATCATGCGGCAATGGTCAGATTAGAATCCTCTTGGCCTGTTCTAATTTTTCATTACCTTTTGGCAGCCACTTAAATCTTCAATTTACCCCGTGCCCAAAATACTTCCTAAGTCTCCGGTTTAATTTTTCCTAAGTCTCCGTGCACTTTTATTTTTCTAAGCCACTAAACCCCAGCGAGATCTTACGATCCTCACTATACCGCCAGCCCAAGATGCATCCTATTTAAGATCATGGTCTAGCAATGACCATTGATCTTCCTTACTTTACAAAATCCTAATCTATCGATGGGCCCAGTTGATGGTTTTCAAAGAACCACTAGCAGTCTATCACATGATCGCATAGCCCCTTATTAGGCTACGCAAACATGCGACAAACCATTAGCCACACTGATAGAGCTTGCAGTTTGGCGATGGGCCCTTGGCTGGTGATGTGCCCGCTTCTCAGTGGCTAACTAGTGGTGACGTGTTCAGTCAGCGGGGACTTTGGTAGCTGGTGGTGGGTCCTCAGGTGGTGATGTGCCCATGTTCCATTGGTCAATTGGTGGCAAAGATTTTTTGTGGGTCCACATATTTCAAGTGAGGTGGCATATTTCCTAAGCACGTTATCGCGACCAGGTGGGTCCCAGTTTCTAACATCACCGCAGGGCCAGTCAGCAGTCAAGCAAATAACAAGCCGCCAGCGGTCAGTGGTTAACATCTTACAGTTGGTCACATGATCGCATGGGCTCTTCTGAGCCAATGCGACCATGCAACAAACCGTCAGCGGTCACAATTAAGGCAGTTCACAATGGTTTTGGTGGTGCGGTTTCATGCTTGTCGCATGATCGCATGCGGCTTCCTAACAGCATGCAACCATGCGACAAGCCTCTACCGGTCAGATGGGACTTTGACTCCAGCGGTGGGTTCCTGGATGGTGATGTATCCATTTGGACTAAGGTGGTGAAGGTTCTTGTGGGCCCAGGTGTCTATGTGGCAGCAGGGTGAGATCTCAAAGGCTTGTTGCATGATCGCATGAAGCCTTTCAAGCTGATGCGATCATGCGACTGTTGACTTTTTCAAATGTAGTGCGGCCTATTTTCATAGGCTTTCTTCTGAGAGAGATGTTTGCAAGTGTGGGTAGCTAGAAATTGATGATTTCAGAGGTAGTTACAGTTGGGAGAATTTGCAAAAGATTTAGACTGTCATTTTTGGGTCCTTTCGAGGATCTGAGATCAGATTTGAGCAGTCATGGGTTAGTGGGCTTGCAGAGAGGTAGTTGGATCAGGGTTGTTAATCTATAGGTAGATTCAGTGCAAAGATGGGCACGCAAGGGGAGATATGTCTGATCTGTTAAGATATTTACAGAGTACATTTATGACCAGATATGATGGTTTTAGGGTCAATTATTTTATGCAGATATTTGTAACCCTAATTCAGATATTTTGATTCCTGCCTACGTGTAGAGTGGTATATAGTGTTTTTTGGAGCTTGTAGAGCTCAGAGAGTTCACATTTTGTACAAAGGAAAGTTTCTTACCTAGAAAGCTATCTGAGACACTTTTCTATCCTCTAGTTTTCTACTCTTTGTAATCTCCCATTGATAATTTAGATATGGCAAAGCATTTTGTGACACTCTTGTTGTCCTCATGCCTTCTTATGTGAGTTATCTCTTATTGGATTGAAGTTTATGAATGTTGTCAATAGAAATTGGGGTTCCTGGTCTGTCTCACTTTCTAAGATTTTGTGTGTTACTGTGTCTGATCTGATTTAGATATTTTGTGGGTATGCTACAACCCCTAGAAGTCTTGTCTCATTCCTACACCTCGTTGCAGAGGAGGATGTTTATTTGTAGGTCATAGGTTGAGTCTTCTATTCAAGCCTTCCTATGAAATACTTATGCAAACCTATCTAGTGAGTGGTGACTTATTAGACCTATTTCCTCCATTGATCTCATCCCTCTATACTTGGATCCAAACCCTAGTTTTGTTGCATCACCTAGTAGGTAGTTTGCTTTCAGTTTTTTCCATTTCCATGTATTCCTTCTATCTCTTTCCCTCAAAAGATTTACTTTCCTCTCTAAGAGCAAGCTAAGGTGACTATCCAAGAGGAACTAGCCTAGAACCTAGAGGTCTCATCTCGGTTAGCAAAGGTCCCACAACCTTGAGATGATTCCCTTATTATACTGGATAAACAAGACCAAGAGAGCTTGAGATCAGAGGTGCAAATTCAATGTATAACAATAACATTGTATAAGTCTATGATTGGTAAACTCATTTATCTTACTCAGACTAAACCTAACATTTCCAATGCAGTTGGTATAGTTGGGAGATTTACAGTAGAGCCTAAACAAAGTCACCTCATGGCAGTAAAGAGAATATTTAGATACTTGCAGGTCACTATAGATTATGGTATATGGTATCCTAATTCATAAAATATTGAGCTTCATGTGTACACAGATGCAGATTGGGCAGGATGTGTTGATGACAGAAAGAGTACATCAAGAGGAGCAGTGTTTCTTGGTGATAGACTTGTCACTTGAACAAGCAAGAAACAAAATTGTATTTCTCAGTCAATAGCAGAAGCGGAGTATGTTGCAGTAGCCTTGAATTGTTCTACAATTGTGTGGATCAAGCAGATGATAAAAGATTTTGGAATTCAGATTGATTTCCTATTGTTATTCACTGTGATAACACTAGCACTATCAATATGTCAAAGAACCCTGTGATGCATGGAAAGACAAAACACATTGAGATCAAGTATCACTTCCTAAGAGAGAAAGTGGAAGAGAAAGAAATCAAGTTGGACTATGTGAGTACTAAGGACTAGTTGGTAGATACATCAGAAAGCCCTTGCCTAAGGATACTTTTGAGTATCTTAGGGGGAAGTTTAGAGTAATTTCCTTCCCTGATTCTCCTTAGAAGGAAGTAGGAATGGCATCAGTACTCAGGGACTGATGCAAGGTTGACTACTCTACCTCAGGAGTTTTACTGGTGATTAAAATGAGTGGCACCCTTTTCCATTGATGTCAAAGGGGGAGTATATATATAGAGTCATCAAAAATAGAAGTAAAAAGAGGAGTAATATACTAAGGGGGAGAAACATTCAGTTATGAATACAGTACAGTTGAGGAAATGGAGAATATTAGAAAATATTGCAGCAGATGGAGGATTCATCTTTGGGAAAGTTTTGAAGATGAAATGGAGAATGTTATAAAATGAATGTTCATTTGGGTTGATGGTAGTTTTTCATTCCACATTTTTCCATCAATGCCAAAGGGGCAGATTGTTGGAGATTTTCCTGCAGGCCAGTACTAACTGTATGTTTGTCATTGATGACAACATATGGAAAGTAGCATGCGTGGAAGACTTATGCAGTAAGCCTTTAGTATATGATGCATGGACATTGTTGGTGTTCAAAATGGACGCTTATGCTCTTAGACTACCAATATACCCTCAGGTTGATTTTAGGATTGGTTAGTTCCAAAATGTATAAGGATCTTAGGGTAACTAGACCAACTACAGGGACAAGACTTCCCTCTTCACTTCTGGCTCTGCAAAATCAAGGTGAGTGCACCTAGCCCAGTGAAAACTATATTTCACAGACCAAAGACTAGGTCTAAACAACAGATTGATAGTAAGAAAGTAATAAATGCTAACCTCACATTCATTGACTCTCCATTACTATACGGTGACAAAACCACATAACCAACAACTTAAAGCTTGAAAAGGTTATTGATTTCAACATTTGGAATGCAATCATTTCAACTAGTGTATGTTAACAAGAGGAATACTCATTTAGGCCAGTGCCTCATCCATTGGGCAAGAGTTCTTAGACACAAAGACACACAAATTTGAGAATATCTGAGAATCCATAGCCATAAATACATTTATCCTAATCTTTACTACTTACAAAACATCCTTACATAGACAAGGGCAAACCCATATCCCATCTAGAGCATAGTTTAATCCAATCTTAGATCAGAACTCAAGGATGAAGATACATACATACAAACAATATGTAATGAGCTAGAAAACTCAAAGCTTACTAGACTTGACACAAAGGAGAGATAAGAACCAGATATTTGTATTAAGTATGATGAATTCCTTCTGTGTATACAATGAATCACAAGGAACCCTACTTGCAAACTATAGCTTAGACCTACAACTTTCTTCTTTCATTAACAAACACTGAATCAAAAACTATTACAAACCCTTGACTAAGAATAGGGCTAACCAAGCAAAAGTTTTTGAACACCTAAGTCCCAATGCCTTTGAATGTTCATAAAAAATCCTTTTATCTCAAGGATTGCAACAAGCACTGATGACCATTCAAAGAAATAATTTCAAAACTACCTAACTCAACAAAAAGAATGAAAGCCAGACAAGACAGGCTCCAAGCGCAAGGCTAGTAAGATAAAAAATAATCATCAAATTCTGCAATAGATCTGACCTTGTACCAGCCCAAGGACACAAAAATTCATGCTGGAACAACCTCCAGGACCCTCCTCATAAAATCTCATCCACAACCAAGCTAGAACGATAAAAAATGGTCCTGTAATACGGCTTCATTCGGCGCACTGTCTCCAAACCTTGCAGAAACAATTTGAATTTGAAAAACAATGGATACAAGCTCCGGTTTAAAATGTCACCATAGATTACTTTATTTCTCGGTAGATCAGGTAGCTTATGTTAATCTTTACAAGAGTCATGAAACCTTGAAAAGTCCATGTCCACGCCAGCAGTCAACACCAATGAAAAATGCGCATGTCAGCTTCCTCTAACAAATAGGACCCACCCTTGTTAGCACTTGAGAAAAAGTAAAATCAACAGCTAGTGCAAGATCTCATGGCTCTGAAAAAACCCATGAGAACTTATGCCAACCGTAGATCCTCTATGGATGTTAGGGCCCTCAAAACATGTCAGCAACCAGGTCCCACTGACACATCTTCGAATTGGAAACACGTCGACCAATGAGGAAAGTGCAAGTCAGCACCATGTGGCACATCAGACTCACCATCTATCTTTAACATATTGCAAGATTGGATGACCAGTGTATAATCTCAAGGGCTCCAAAGATTCCTTGAGATCATACACCCAATGTAGATCTTGAATCTGCACAATGAGATACTGGGCCTGCCTGATAGAACATCCAACTCACGGTCACGCAGACCAATTAAAGAATGCCAACTGTGCTTATGTGGCATGTGGACCTATTTTAGATTTAGATGGTGTCAGAGCTAGGCCCAGGAAAGAATTAGCCAAAAACATTAGGAAATATTAAGGCACAGGACTTAGGAAATGATAAAGCCGATGGACTTGGGAAAAATTAACTGGGGAGACTTAGGCATAGCAGTAAATATTAAAGGGGTCCTAAAATAAAACCTTAGTCGCAAGAACTCATAACATGAAAAAGGCTCACGCGATCACATGACAAAGGAGTCAATAATTAGCACATGCGCTATAGGACTTTTAAGTGGCCCAAAAAGGTAACATAAAATTAGAACAAAGCTAGGGCACACTTAGGTTTTTCCAAACAAACGGCTAGATTTTTCAAAAATTTCACCTAGGGTTTTAGCCAAAAAAGGAAGATAAATAGTTACAGAGGTCCAGGAAAAGGTTATGGCCATGAAAATTTTTATATAGTGCTAATAGTGGCTCATACTCGGGGACGTGTATCTCCTACAGATACAATGAGCAAGCTAGAATCTCTTGGAAGAGCAGACCAACTCAAAAAATTTGACCCAAAAAGCAAAAATAGATGACTGTACAAGGGAAAACCTAAACTACTATTCATGAAAAAGATACTTCAGGAGAAGTAAAACTTTAAAAATTGTCCATGAACAGGCAATTCCAAAGTACCACCAGTTAAATCCTTCAAGACATAAGAATTTGTCCCCCATTTTCTTTCAATAAGATAAGGGCCCAACCAAATTGGATCAAACTTTCCATGCTTCCCTTATCTTCCAATCTTGCATTCCACATCAGGACAAGGTCATCAACTTCAAAACTTCTTTGAATAGCCCTTTTATCAAACAAATTCCTACATTGTCTCTGCAATGTCTCATTTCTTTCATGTGCATCTCTCCTTACCTCCTCCAATTGGATCAGTTCATCCATTCTTACTGTCATCTCATCATTCAAATCTTCATCATATGCCTGGATGAACTTATACATATGCAATAGATTATTTTGAGGCAATCTAGCGCTTATTCCATATACCAAATCAAATGGAGCACAACCTATGGCCTTCTTAATAGTTACCCTATCAGCCCATAGTGCCCACCATAACTTTGAGTCCTAGGCTTTCTTATTCTTGTCCAACACTCTCTTGAGAATCTTAATCAGACTTTTGTTACTGGACTCAGCTTGGCCATTTCCTTGTGGATGATATGGGGAAGAAAATGAAATGTTTATCCCATATTGCTAACAAAAATCACTAAATTCCTGTGATCTAAAGCACATTGCATTATCAACCACAATTACCTCTAGGCAACCAAACCTGGTAAGGATGTTCTGCATCACAAAGTCTGTCACAACTTTGCTAGTAGCCTTTCTAGTAGGGATATCTTCAACCCACTTGGTAAAATAGTCTATTGCCACTAGTATGTTAGAATGTCCACCACTAGACCTATTTGGAATCTCCCCAGTAAAATCAATACCACACTTCTGGAAAGGAGCCTGAATTGCAACAGGTCAGAGTGGAAAATTTCCATTAAACTTCAAATTTCCAGCAAATCTTTGACATGCATCACACCTTCTCACAAACTGATGTGTATCCTTAAAAATTGTAGGCCACCAAAATCGAGACCTAAGGATCTTGTGAGCTGTGGTCTTTGCCATATAGTGTCCTCCACAAACACTCTGGTGCATTTCCTTTAACAAAGCTTCAGACCTCTCATGATCTATGCACTTTAGCAATACTCCTACATTGCTTCTCCACCATAACTTACCGTGTATAATGGCATACCTTGCAGATTACAACTTGATAGTTCTTCTATTTTCATCAATCTCAAGGGGGAGGATCAATTTCTGAAAGTAACCAATAACATCTTTGTACCAGTCACAGTAATCCATATCACAAATATCCATATCACAAACATATGGCCTTTGTTCTTCTTCTAACATATTCACATGATTTTCAATTAAATTTCTTTGTGCCATTAATTTTGCAAGACCTAAGCCTCTTACCAACTTTATAATCTGGATATCAATATTAAATTCTTGGATCCTATTTATCCATCTGCATCTTTTCCCTGAAACTTCTTGTTGTACCAATATATCCTTAACTATAGCACTAGGAACATAAGCAACCACCTTAGCTCCCACAAGGTAACATCTAAAAGCCTTGACTGCTTTAACTAAGGCATAAGCCTGTTTTTGAGTAGTATAATATTTCAATTCTGCTACTTGTAGGGATTTACTAAAAAATGATATGGCTTGTTCATATCCATCTAAATTTTTTTGCAATAAAACTACTGCAACTATATGACAAGAAGCAAAAGAAAATATCTACATGGGCTTACCATAATTAGGTGTCCTCAAAATTGGAGCATCTTTGATGGCCTTTTTGATACTTATAAAAGATTCATCTGCTTCTTCGTTCGATTCAATCTTTGCTTCTTTTTTCAACATCCTAGAGATAGGGATACTGATTTCTACAAAATTTGTAACAAATATCCGTAGAAAGTTTACCTGCCCAAAGAAAGACTGTATTCCTTTAACATTTCTTGGTGGTGAAAGCTTGTCTATAGCCATAACCCTTTCAAGGTCAATTCTTACTCCATCCTTTGACATAATATGTCCTAAGAGCTTGCCTTCCACAACACCAAAGGAACATTTCTTTGGATTCAAAGAAATCCCATACTCCAAAGCCCTAATAAAATTTTTCTCAAGATGTTCACAATGCTGACTTTCCTTATCTGAATATGTTGTGATCCTGATATACCACTAGAAACTTGTTTATGAAGTCTGCAAAGGCCACATCCATAGCTCTTTGAAAAGTAGCTCCTACATTTGTTAGACCAAAAGACATTCTAACATAAACATATGTTCCCAAAGGGGTAGTGAATGTAGTCTTGAACTGTTATGACTCCTTGACCATGACCTGATTATATCCAGAGAAACTATCCATCATGGACATTAACTCTAATCTAGTAACCTTTTGTAGCATATTCTCCATATTAGGCAAACCATAATTATCCTTCAAAGAATTGACATTCAAGTTCCTAAAATCAACACATAACCTCATGTCACCATTCTTCTTTCTGACTGGAACCAAGTTTGACACCCAAGTAGAATGTCTAACAGGCTTGATGATGCCATCATCCATCATCCTTTTGAGTTCATCTTGCATTTTTGGTGCCAAGGATT
Source organism: Chamaecyparis obtusa (assembly GCA_027943335.1). NCBI lineage: Eukaryota > Viridiplantae > Streptophyta > Pinopsida > Cupressales > Cupressaceae > Chamaecyparis > Chamaecyparis obtusa. The sequence goes on from BSBK01002397.1 coordinate 1,005,921, forward strand.
CACAGGCCTTAATTTTTTCCTAAAAGGTTTGGTTCCTTCTTTCAATGGTATCTCATGCTGGAGTAGGTCTTCTTTGTAGGCTTTTAAATCATCATAAGACCATGCAAAGACATGTCTAAATCTTTTGAGAAGATCGATCAAATTGTTCCTAGTTCTTTGTGATAAACATATACCTACGTAAAAAAATTTGGGTACTTGACTTGTTCCTAAATTTATTTCCTCCAAATCATTTATCTTATCAACAAATTTAGGAAAACAAGTCCTTTCTTTATCATCAAATGCTCTCTCAAGAGAAACCAATCCCCTTGGGATCCTATTTGATTTTAATTGCAAAACTTCCTTCCCAAGAACATTTTCTTTTCCATTTCTGATGTCAACATAAGTGCTAAAATCCATTTCCTGACCATCAAAATGAGAATCACACAGCAAAAACCTTAGTATATCCTAATCATCAGAAAATACTTGCCAATTCTCAACTTTGTCTGGGATAGAAGGCCCAGACTTACACTCAATTTTGGATATCCCCGCAAAATTAATATCCTCTGGCCTTAGTGCTATGTTTTCCAATAAGTCAGCCATCCTATTTTGGCTTCTATCTACCCAATCAATACCAAAGGCATTGAAACCTTCAATTTCATCCCAAACAACATTTCTATATTGTTTCAGCCTTTGATTCTTAGATGCATACTTTGATCTAATCTGAGAAATTATTAACTCAGAATCACCAATCACCCTAAGATGTTTGATTCCATGTTTTGATGCTTGTCTCAAACCAATCAGTAGGGACTCATATTCAGCAACATTATTTTTGCAAAGGAACAAGAGAGTGAAAGAAAACTTGAAAGTCTTACCACTTGGGGATATCAATAACACTCTTGCTCTGACACCTTCCTTTGAACTTGCTCCATCAAAATACAGGGTCCATAAAACATTACCTTCTGCCATGTTATTTTCATCATCAGCCAGAAGGATAGGCTTGACCTTTTCTTGCATCTCTCTCTCCTAAACTTGGAAAGAACCAATGTCAGTGTCAACAAAACAATTCATATTGTCATCTTCATCCTCCTCAACCATATGTGGAGTTCTAGCTTCCCTTGAAACTTTCACATTTCTCCTTCAATGCTAAAAGTAGCAAAAGACAAGTGACATTGAATACTTCCTCCCATAGAAGCACTCCACTTTCTAGATAATAGCATTCCATACTGAGGAGGAATGTCAACTACAAGGACATTCATAGTTAGTTGTTTGTCAGGAAATGTGGCTAATTTATAAGGCAAAGCCTTAATGGTACCAATAATTGGTACTTCTCTTGAGTCCATAGCTTGGCATTTCCCATGAGGTGTATCAACCTTTAGCCCTAATGACTTCATGGTCTCTGCAGGCATGACAATGTTTGATGCTCCAGAATCAATCATGCAATTCTTTGGTAATTTTCCATTTATCATAAGAGGCAAGAAAAAAGGATCAACTATCCCTGATGCAGTATTTACAACATTTACATCCAAATACTTCAGAGGGATCTTAGAGACAATTTATTCATTTTTACTGTCAGGTGTGTCATCTAAAGAAGCTACATGCTTATCACTCCTACTCATTTCTTGGACCTTTATTGAAGAAATGCCATTTACCCAATCCAAAGCTTTGACCTTGTGTTCTTCTATTCTCATCATTTCCAAAAGTGGAACTTTGATAGTTATTTGTGAAAGCAATTTATTCATATCTATGGGAACATATGTATGGTTTCCCATGTCTTCCTTAATCTCAGTGACATCTTTATCTTCCTTTTGGACAATCAAGTCAGATTTACCTTTGTGTAGAAACTCATCATCCTTCTGAGGTGTAAGAACAACTAGTTCTGATGTCTTTGCTTTATCTTGAGGTATTGTAGCAGGTCTCATCTTCTTTTTTACTTTAACCTTACTAACAACACTAGCATCTTTCTCCTTTTCCTCATGTTGTTGTGTATTGTTCTCTGATTTCTTGATAAACATGCTACTAGGTTTACCATTTGTGCTTCCAAATGTCCTCTTTCTCAAATTATAATTGCTCCTGGCTTGAGTGACCATGTCTGCAGTGATCTGAGCAATTTCCTCATCAGAGGGTCTCCTTAAGGAAACATGTTCCTCACACTTTACTGCACCACATCCAACATAATCAAATTCTTCTTCCTCATCATTAGTAGAGTCAACCTCATCCCATGCATGTGAATAATTCATTGCACAACCACTCTAATCATATTTCTTATCCTATTCTTGGTTCTCAAATAAATCCAGAGCAATAACACAATGTTATGGACTATGAGGAGATTGACAAGTAGTACACCAAGGGATATCATCATTCATGTTAACTAAATTTCTTTGCAAAGGATCAGGAACCCTATCATTAGGCCTATCCCTTTTAACTGGAAAAATGGGCTTGTCATCCTTCCACTGAGTATTGTATGGGTAATTCTGCATTCTTGGTTGCTTGCTGAAATTACTTGAAATAGGTCGATCATTTGTTACAACCCTATTGTTTCTTTTTTCATCAGGCTTTAGATCCTTTAAAGCACTTGGAATCTAGTTTAGATTATCCTCCTCTTTTGGGTTGAAATTAGCAGACCTTCCCATTTCTTTCTTATTTTGCACTTGAGACCTATAATCATCTCTTCTCCCTAATTTTCCTGATATTCTTCTATTACTTTCTATGTTGATAGCCAACTTGTAAGCCTCCCCAAGATTTCTAGGGTTCTTATCCTTTAAAAGGTAACCCATCTTTGAATCAAAAGCATTTAAGTATGTCACAAGACACACTCTATCATCTAATCTGACAACTTGTAGGAGCCTATGCATAGCCTTTTGGAATCTTATATTAAATTCAAGGACCTCTTCATTCTGATTTTTCTTTATGTTACTGAATTCATTCAAAATAAAACCTCATTTTTTTTGTCTCCATAATGCTCCTTAAAACAATTGTTAAATTCATTCCAAGATCCTATACTAGCATGGGGCAATCCTCTAAACCAATCCCTAGCATCCTCGGTGAGAGATTGTACAAATAACTTCATTACAACATCATTAGGCTCAACATTATAATCATCTATTACATCCATAAAAAAATTTAGATGTTCCTCACATGTGATGACATTGTTCCCAGCAAACTTTGGGAGCTTCTTTCTAATTTCATCAGGAATTACATTAGGATAACCAGGAATACCAAAAAAGATAAGTTGTTTGTACCTTTCATGAATAGGAACTCCTTGAGGTGGGTGCATTCTTTGAGATGTAGATGTCCTTGTGTTTGAACCAGCCAGAATCTTAGTAGCACCTGGAATGCCATTTGTTTGAGTTGCAATGTTACCATGATTTCCACCTTGTCCCAAAAAGGAAGTAGCAACATTTGAAGGTCCTGATGTATGCTTGAGAAAATCAATCTTTTTTCTTATTTCTGTAGTAGTGGCCTCCAACTCTACCTTCCCTAATTCTTTATCTAATATTTCTTTTTCCTTTGTAGCCTTTTCAAGGTCTGCATCTAATCTCAACCCTGGCTCTAATGGGTTTTCCACATGAACTTGTTCATTGATTTGAACTCCAACAGCCTTCTATTTGCCTTTATCTCTAGGCCTAGTTATCTCATGTGTTCTCTACACAATAGGCTACTCCTCTACTCTTTCAGGCTCTAGGAAAAAATTAATTGCCTCCAAATCTAACAACTGCCTCTTTAGCTGATCAGCCCTTATCATTGCTTGTCTTACTTTGTCTTCTTTATCTTTTTCTCTTTGCTTTCTGATAGCAACTTGTTCTTGGACTCTTCTTTCCAACTCATAGAGCTCTTCAAAGATTTCTTCTGATTCTAGGAGAGTAGTGTCAGACTCATCATCTCCCACTTGAAATTTATCCTCATACTAGTTCAATCCCAAATCAATAGCCTCTTCATATTCTGAAATATTTCCTTCTTGACTAGGCTTGGTTTGAGTTTCTTGTCTTGTATCCTTTTTACTTTTCCAAGTATGAGAAACATTTCTTTTCTTCTTTCGTCTCCTTGTCTGGCTAGGCCTAGAAGAGCTTGGAATACGTTCTTCCATTCCATCTTCAAGATGCTCCTTTCTCCGAGACCTAGTACCTTTGTAACTCATTTTATAAATAATATACTAACTAGCACTACTGTAGAGATGTTTGAGTCACCACCCAAGAATATTGGGAATCTTACAATACAACTTCCTCACTTAACAAATGTCCAAATGAGATTGACAAGACAAGGGACAAGAATAACCCTGTTTCTTCCGACGATGACCTACTGGTTATTATAGACTTGTGTAACATTTCCCCAATAGAGTCACCATCTTGTTGGTGTTCAAAATGGATGCTTATGCTCTTAGGCTACCAATATACCCTCAGGTTGATTTTAGGATTGGTTAGTTCCAAAATGTATAAGGATCTTAGGGTAACTAGACCAACTATAGGGACAAGACTTCCCTCTTCACTTCTGGCTCTGCAAAACTAAGGTGGGTGCACCTAACCCAGTGAAAACTATACTTCACACACCAAAGACTAGGTCTAAACAACAAATTGATAGTAAGAAAGTAATAAATGCTAACCTCACATTCATTGACTCTCCATTACTATACGGTGACAAAACCACATAACCAACAACTTAAAGCTTGAAAAGGTTATTGATTTCAATATTTGGAATGTAATAATTTCAACTAGTGTATGTTAACAGGAGGAATACTCATTTAGGTCAGTGCCTCATCCATTGGGCAAGAGTTCTTAGACACAAAGACACACAAATTTGAGAATATCTAAGAAATCATAGCCATAAATACATTTATCCTAATCTTTACTGCTTACAAAACATCCTTACACAGACAAGAGCAAACCCATATCCCATCTATAGCATAGTTTAATCCAATCCTAGATCAGAACTCAAGGATGAAGATCCATACATGCAAACAATATGTAATGAGCTAGAAAACTCAAAGCTTACTAGACTTGACACAAAGGAGAGATAAGAACCAGATATTTGTATTAAGTATGATGAATTCCTTCTGTGTATACAATGAATCACAAGGCACCCTGCTTGCAAACTATAGCTTAGACCTGCAACTTTCTTCTTTCATTAACAAACACTGAATCATAAACTATTACAAACCCTTGACTGAGAATAGGGCTCACCAAACAAAATTTTTTGAACACCTAACTCCCAATGCCTTTGAATGATCATGAAAAATCCTTTTATGTCAAGGATTGCAACAAGAACTGATGACCATTCAAAGCAACAATTTCAAAACTACCTAACTCAACAAAAAGAATGAAAGCCAGACAAGGCAGGCTCCAAGCGCAAGGCTAGTAAGATAAAAAATAATCATCAAATTCTGCAACATATCCAACCCTGTACCAGCCCAAGGACACAAAAATTCACATTGGAACAACCATCAGGACCCTCCTCATAAAATCTCACCCACAACCAAGCTGAAACAATAAAAAATGGTCCTGTAATACGGCTTCATTCGACGCACTGTCTCCAAACCTTGCAGAAACAATTTGAATTTGAAAAACAATGAATACAAGCTCCGGTTTAGAACATGACCATAGATCCCTTTAATTCCCAACAGATCGGGCAGCTTACGTTAATCTTTACAACAGTCATGAAACCCTAAAAATTCCATGTCCATGCCAACAGTCAACATCAATGAAAAATGCGCATGTCAGCTTCCTCTGACAAACAGGACCCACCCTCGTCAGCGCCTGAGAAAAAGTAAAATCAATGGCTAGCGCAAGATTTCATGGCTCTGACAAAACCCATGAGAACTTATGCCAACCATAGATCCTTTGCAGATGTCAGGGCCCTCAAAACATATCGGCAACCAGGTCCCACTGACACATCTCTGAATCGGCAACACCTCGACCAATGAGGAAAGCACAAGTCAACACCATGTGGCACATCAGACCCACCGTTTGTCTTTAACATATTGGAAGATCAGACGACCGGTGTATAATCTCAGGGGCTCCAAAAATTCCTTGAGATCATGCGCCCAGCTTAGATCTTGAATTTGCACAATGAGATACTGGGCCCGCCTAACAGAACATCCAACTCACAGTCATGCAGACCAATTAAAGAATGCCAACTAGTTTATATGGCATGTGGACCGATTTTAGATTTAGATGGTGTCAGAGCTGGGCCTAGGAAAGAATTATTAAGGCATAGGACTTAGGAAATGATAAAACTGACGGACTTAGGAAAAATTAACTGGGGAGACTTAGGCATAGCGGTAAATATTAAAGGGGTCCTAAAATAAAACCTTAGTCGCAAGATCGCATAACATGAAAAAGGCTCACACGATCATGCAAAAAAGTGGTCAATAATTAGCACATGCGCTATAGGACTTTTAAGTGGCCCAAAAAGGTAACATAAAATTAGAACAAAGCTAGGACACACTTAGGTTTTTCCAAACAAACGGTTAGATTTTTCAAAAATTTCACCTAGGGTTTCAGCCAGAAAAGGAAGATAAACAATTGCAGAGGTCCGAGAAAAGGGTATGGCCATGAAAATTTTTATATAGTGCTAACAAACATGATATCAACATGATACCATGGGCACAGAGGTTGAATGTGAGTACAGACAGTTATACAACAACTTGTGTCAGCAGTGTTCCTGACAGAGTTACATGCAGTGTTCTATGTATGGTTGTCCATACACTTGTAGATAAATGATTCACCCCCCCCCCACCCCCCCCCCCCTCCCCCCTCTCAGTTATCTCTTGGGACTATTCCTAATAGTGTTTGATTTGTAAATTTTGTTTGAGTCATTATGTTGATTTATATATATTTTTTAAATATAACATTAAAATGATTTTTTTGTTTTAAATGGCAGTTCACTAGTTGAAAAGAAAAAATGTGGCTTATATATATTCATTTTTAAATATTTTGAATAATTAAGGAAAAAAATGTATTTGGAAACCAAAAAGTGATTTGTAATTATTTTGTTTCAAAAAAGGAAATCCAAGTCATTTTTAAAAAAGGGAAAATGAGTTCATTCTATTCTCACTCATTTTTTGAGGAATTGGGTGCCCGAAAACCCTCTTTTCTTGAAGTTTGAAATTGGAATTGTGAATCTGATTCTAGAGAGATTGGAGTGATATTTGTTGCAATGGAATATGAGTTAGGAGGGTTTTCTTCTACTCATTGGATTTGTTCTTTCCTTTTGCGTGCTTGCTGAATTTCAAGATTAAATTTTGAACCAAATTTGAGATAGAAAACACATTCCTTCTCTTGCTTATTGTTATAGTTATTTATAACTAGTTTAATTCATATAAATACACATTTCATTTATTTTAAATTTCTCCATTTGGTATAGTATTTAAGTTGTTGTGAGAAAAATTATAAAATATCCAATTTACACCATTATAATATCCTATTTTCCGTAGAATGGTGAATTTTTATTTTTATGTTACACATGGGGTTTTTTGAAACTTACAAACAAAATGGTATCCTTCAAATTTTAATTTTTAGATTATAATTTTTTCATGAGTTTTGAGACATTTTAATGGATTTTGAACATTTCTATTGGTTTTGATGAAAACAAAAAATGAGAAAAATGGAGACCAAAGACTTTGACCTCAAAATTGACATTGGACTCTCTACTCATCTTCCTTTCCTTCTTTTTAGTTATTTCATTTCATTTAAATGTATAATTCAAGGATATTTTAGTCCTATTCCATGTAAAGTTGTGATATTTTTTATTAGACCTTCTTCAAGAGGTATTTATAATTAAACATAAATGAAATTAATAAATCTATTTGTGTGTCTTGATGTTGGTGTTGAGCACAAATAACTTGCATATTTCTTTTCATCTTGAATGTCGCAAAATTATTAAAATAAATGTTGGAATCTTCTTTAAGGTCTTAAATGAATCAAATGAGTGTTTAAATCATCTTGGATTATGTTGTAAATGTGAAAGTGTGGTCTTTGTGTATTATTTCATGTCCTCTCTTAGAGTAGGAATTTAGGATATTGGTGAGGTTAGTAATTATCTCCCCATCCTCTCTTTTCATGCTTTGGTAGTATCTAGCATTTGAGGGAGTTATTTTTCTCCCTTCTTCCCTTGAACCTTCTCTTGGATTTATTTTTTTTGTTTATAGGAAATTTTCAAAATTATAGATAAGTTTATTCTATTCAAAGTGTCTTGTAAACCAATCCTTTCTTTTGGATTGGTTGTTAGCTAGGGTATATTTGTCTCGAAGGGAATACAGTGCAAGATGTTGTCAACTAGGCCCTATCAACCCACTAGCATACCTAGATGATACTAGTGTTGATGTAAGAATACATTGCCAAAATGAAATACCAATATTGCACAATAGTGTCCTTCTAGGTGCCAGTGTCCCAATTGGGTGTTGTAGTCTTCTTGGGGCACTAGTGTTCTCATACTTTTGGCACTAAGAATTTTTGGCCTCAAATGGATAAAACCTTGTTAATTAAAATTATTTCTTGGTTCCTAGAGAGTATCGGAAACCTTTTTGGTGGCTTGTATGCATTTTATATGAAATATATGGCATAATTTGCATCAGTTTATGTATCTTCATTTACAGAGGTTGATTATTACAACTACAATTGAGGAGATGGTCAATTAATTCTTGTAAGCTTTGAAACCACATCTTAACCATCCAAAAGGTGTTCCAAGCCTTTCCCCATGGTTGGTTGGTGCTTTGGAACCTATGTCTTATGCTTGTACATCATCAAGTTGTAATAGGATGTCATTTTTGTTCAGTTTGAACTAGTGAGTTGTTTTTTATCATTGAGATTGGTTAAATATGCATTAGATATTGATGATTTCCTCATCCCATCCTTGTGCATAGTGTAATATATCATGTATAGACAAGTCTATAGACAACTTAAGGCTAATGTATATTAAAATATCATTTGGTCTTATTATGAACATTTTGTCCCTTTTCACAAAGTCAAAGGATGTTTGAGACGTGCCCTAGTTTACACATGTTGGCGGTTTAGTTCTCTTTTCCACGGGTGCCTTTTAGTCACAATTTTGCAAAGTTTCATGCTTTTGGGACTTTTGGGGTAGAAGAAAAGGGAAGGTCGGTGCTAGTGTCTTCCTATTAGACACATGTCCCAAAGGAAGTCTTGAAAATCTAGAAGTCTCAATGTCAATGTTGTTGAGTGGAAATAATAATATCAAGATAGAGGGAAAAAATACCTTTCCATGCATTCTAGGAGTTAATCATAACAAAATAGTATGTGCCTAAGCAAGTTCTTTTTTACATGTTGATAGACACTTAGTTTTTGGAAAAGTGGGGAATATTCTTAGTGATGAGATAGCTATGTAAAAGGAAAGGGGGGATTAGTAGTAAAGGTTTTTGAATTTTATAGAGACAAAGTATGTTATTTCCAATATTTTTTTAAGACTTGATAAAAATTTTATTTTTATTTTTTGATCAGTAAAAGCCAAGAAGCCCTATATATTATATAATTTTAAGAAAACAAAAATGGTTCTCCATTCAAATGGGCATTGGTAGGGAAGAATGAAGAAGAAACCCTCCAGTCTAGCCTGAGACAAAGTCCTGTACATATTTACAGATTTGCATGGGGCATTCATCATTTACATATTTGAAGGGTGTAGCCTTCCTTGCTCAATTTTATGAGCTTTTGAGTTTTAAGAGTGATTACAAATGCCTAAATTAATTGTTTGGGACTTCTAAGAAAGCATTCCTTCTCTGTGATGATGCAAAAATTGATATTTCTCCATATTATTTAACCACCTTTTCGCTTATCCTAGTTGGAGACACGCTTTGTCTAATCTCTTCTCTTCATTTTGTTGCTAAGGATGAATATTTCTCCTTAATGAATGGATTTTCAAGGAGGCCAAACCCAATCTTTATGTTAAATCTACACACTAATCCTTTTGGAAAGATCATTATTAGCAGTTTTGGTTATTGTAGAATAATCACTATATATCTATCTTTTCTATTATTCATTAATATGAAATGTAATCTTTAAATTTTGCCATGATTTATAAATTAGTTAATATTCAAAATAATCATTGTTTACATGCCTCTTTGTATTAAGAATTTGTCTATTGCATCAACATTATAATCCATCATAGATTCCTAATCTCCATATTTTCCTTTTAAATCTTAACTTAGTTTAGTGCTAGTCTTAGTCTTAGTTTTGTTTATATTCAATTTAAACCTTTTATACAAGAATGGTTTTGTTTCCCTTAGTTGACTTTATAGATTGTATATTCAATTTGATTTATTAACTTTCTATTTACTTTATTGATTTATATTTGACATTTTCTATCATTTCTAGGAATCTAAAACAAGGGATAATGTATTTTGCGTGTTTGATTTTTCAATTTATTATATTCCAATTCTTAAATGAGATTGTTTTCCATATTTGAGTTACTGTTCTTAAATGGTAATTAAAATTTTGCATTACTACTTTTGATCTATACATAGGTAAGGAATTTAAATATACATTGCTTCATATGAACGAGATAATTGGATCGAGCTATCTTAGATAAGAAGACTTACCTTATAGCCTTTAATATAACTAGTATTTTATTAACATTTAGGTATCTTATAATACATTGGTATAGTCTCTGATACTATGTTATTACTAATGTGAGATAGAATTCCTAAGGAGAGAATAAGGGGAAGCACCCAAAAGCAGGGACCTAATATAAAGAACAACACCGGAATACAATAGAGAGCCAGGAAGAACCAAGACAAAGAGAGAGGAACAAGGCCAAAATAAACAACGGTGCAACAACAATCAAGGGGACCAGATAAGAACAATGGTCTTGATTATACAGAGGGGACATAACAATCAAGAAAGATAAGCAAGAGGCAAGCTATTGAAAGAAAAAAATAGGGAGGACAAAACCCATAAACTTACACACAATGAGACTTTATGATGATGATATCCTGATCTGACTTAGAATCTAAAGCAAAATTAACCTCTCCCAAGTTCATCTTGGAGTGCTTATTATGTCTAGAAGCTAATAGCTAGAATGCTCTAGAGCGACATTTAGGTCTCGATTGACAGACATGAAATTTTATCCTTCCACTCCTCCATTGGCCAAAGCACCTGCTTCTCTATTTCCTTCTCTGTAAATATTCTCTATTCTTGTTTCCTAGAATTTCTATAACTTCCTCTAGAGTGGAATTTAGGATCCAATTTGGAGTACTTCTCTTCCTTAATGTGTTGAGAATAATTTGAGAATCTCCTTCGATGATTAGTTTTCGGTGTCTCGCCTTGAGGCAATGTTTCAAGCCTTCTTTGAGGGCTTCCAATTTGGGTAAATTATTAGAGGTAATATCTAGGGGTATAGCACGTTGAATCAACCATGCACCCGTATCATTTCAAATGATACATCCTAGTCTTGCATTACCAGGGTTACCTCGAGAAACTCTGTCAAAATTTAATTTAAACCAACCTTTGGGGGGGGGGGGGGTTTCCATTTACATAATGATCTAGCTACCTTGTTTGCTTTGGGATGAAGCATCTAGAGAATGATAAGATTTTTCCATGATTTCCTCATCTCAGCTTCCCAGTCTGTGAAGGAACCTTCTTCTTTGGTGGTATTCCTTAAGTGGTTGTTGGTTACTTCTAGTATACTAGCTTCCACCTTATTTAGTAATGAGGCTATATCCATTTTCTCATTAGTGAAGATTCTTCTATTTCTTTCTTTCCAGATTTCCCATAGTAGAATGGAAGGGTCGATTCGCCATATCTTACTATATACTTTAGAGCCATTTTGAGGCCAACTTCTCAAAAAATTCCAGAGATTATCTATAAGGGTAGATTTCCAATTAAGCTTGTTACATAACCATTTCCAACATTGATCTACATATGAGCACTCATATAGTAAATGATTAGTTGTTTCAGAGTTTTTTTTCACAAAGGACACATCTAGATGGTCCTTTGAAGCCTAATTTAGTGAATCTGTCAGCAGTTAAAATTCTATCTTGCATCACTGCCCATAAAAAATTACCAGCCTTGGGGAGATAGGTAGGGTCCCAACATAGATTAAGAGGGATTTCCACTTTATCCCATCCTTGTGAATTTGTTATAATCTCATATCCTCTCTTGACATTGTATTTTCCATTTTTTGCAAATCCCCAAATTAGCCTATCGTTCCTTGTTTTAAGGTTTGTTTTTCTTTTCTGGATGAAATTTTCAAATACCTTTTATTCTTATAGAGTGAGAGATGTGTCTATTACTTTTTTCCATTACCAACCTTCCAGAGTCTCTTCGATATAATTCCTAACATTTGGGCCCCATAGATGTGATAAAGTATTCTTGATATTGGCTGGAAGGGAAGCTTTGTCTGGTGAGGGGAGGCCATCCGATGAGTCTTCCCAAAAAAGAGCATCCTCACCATTGCCTATATCCCACGTGAGATTGTGTAGTATAAGGTCCCTATTTTGCTTCATGAAATTCCATATTTTAGAGCCTTTAGGTGGGTTTATAGTTCGAAAGATGGTTAAAGGGTGTGGATTGCACATATATTTGTGATATAAAATTTTAGCCCATTTACGGTCGTGCTCTTGATACATTCTCCATACTAATTTGGCTCATAGAGCCTCATTTTTCCATTTCAAATTTTTGATTCCAAGGCCTCCAAACTCCTTAGGTTTACATATTGAATCCCATTTAATCAACACCAATTTTTTCTTCTCATCTATTCCTTGCCAAAATAAATTTCTTAGTTTTTGATCTAATAGTTTTTGAGCTCCTTTAGGGAGGGGTAAGCAAGACATTTGATAAGATGGGATGGCCATCAACACCGCTTTGATCATAGTGGCTCTACCTGCCTTATTTAAGAATTTTCCTTTCCAACATTCCATTTTTTTTTATCAATTTTTATCTGCAATTGATGGCCAAGTTTTACTATCTTTTGTTCCTTTCTCAATTTGCATGCCAAGATATTTGCAAGGGAATTCCCCTTTTCTATATCGCATAATGTTGCAAATACTTGTCTCAAGGTCTGGTTGAGTATTAAGGAAAAAAATTTCAGATTTTTCTTCATTAACTTCTTGACCTGATGCTTCCATATATGTGTTAATGATATCCTTGAATTTATGTGCTTCTTCCCTAGAGCTTGCACCTGCTAATATAGTATCATCAGCAAATTGTTGATGCGTGATGTTATCTACATCATCGGTAACTGTAACTCCTTTAATAGTACCTTCGATATGGGATAATTCTATTACTCTACCAAATGCTTTGACCATTATAATAAAGTGAAATGGAGAGATAGGATCCCCTTGCCTTATTCCTCTAGAAATATTGAAAAAACCTTCAGGAGTCCCATTAATTAGCAGGGAAATTTTGTGGGTAGAAATATAATTGAAGATTAAATTCACCCATTGATGGGAGAATCCAAATGCCCTCATAGTTTTGCATAGGAACCTTCAATCCACCTTATCATATGCTTTACTGATGTCTAATTTCAAAAGCATAAATGGGTCTTTGCTTGATTGAGCTAAATGTATTAGTTCTTGGATAATGATTATTCCGTCATATATTGACCTATTTGGGACAAAACCAGACTGTTCTTTTGATATCAATTTGTGGATTAATTTTTTAAGTCTGATTGCCAATGCTTTAGTTAGTATTTTATAGATTGTGTTACAGAGTGCTATTGGCCTAAAATCTCTTGGATATATTGTGTATAATTTCCTGGGAATCAGAACTAAGAAAGTATTGTTAATTTATGTTAGAATTGACCTTGAGTTCCTTGTTGACTCTAGAGCCTCCCATAAGTCTTTTCCAACAATATCCCAACATTTATGGAAAAAGAAAGCTTGAAATCCATCTGGACCTAGGGATTTTTTTGGGTTGAGTGAAAAGAGAGCTTCTTTGATTTCATCCATGGTAAATTTTTTCTTAAGCTCTTTATTATCTCCATTTGTAAGTAACTTGGGAATTGAACTAAGCATTTTATTCTGAGCGTTAAGATCTGAATATTCATAATTATTGAGGATATTCGTGTAATATTTGACAAAGGTTTCCGAAATTAGATTGGGAGTTTCTATTTCTAAACCATTATAATCTCTAATTCTGGTGATTCTATTTGTGTTGTGTTTATTTAAAGTACTAGCATGAAAGTATTTATTATTTATGTCTCCTTCGTTTAGCCAGGTTTCTCTCGATTTTTGTTTCCATAAAATTTCCTCTTTAGCCAAAATTGTTTCTTTTTTAAGTAGTAATTCTTTTTCTTTCATAAATTTTATGTCATTCATTCCTTTTTCTATAATTTTTATATTAAGGCTATTAATTTCTTCTTCATTCTCTAATTTTCATTTGAATATATTTTTAAAATGCTCTTTGTTCCATTTAATTTTTTTTTCCTTTAATACTTTTAATTTTGCAACAAAACAATACATTTTAGATCCCTCAAATGCTTCTTCTATCCACCATTGTTTAATTTTTTCTTGAAACTTATTGTCTAAAAACCACATGCTTTCGCATTTAAAGGGGTTTCTTATTGGTTTGTATTGTTCGTGAATTTCTAATTGGATTGGAAAATGGTCTGAACCTGCATAGAGTAGCATTCCAACATTCATAGCAAGATTAATAAAATTGAGATCACCTTTGAGGATGAATCTATCTAATCTTTCTGCAATGTAGCAAAAACCTTTACTCCTATTGTTCCAAGTATAAGTACCATTTGATGTAGGGATATCCAAAAATGATTTCCTCCTAAACCATTCTTTAAAATCTATAGTGACTTGTGATTCTGTTTGCAAACCTCCATATTTTTCTTAAATATTTAAGATAGCGTTAAAGTCGCCCCCTAATATGTAGTTTGATGTTGAGTCTATGTCTATATAATTGCTTAATTCTGCCCATACTTTCTTTTTCTCAGCAGTTTGGGTAGGACCATAAACATTTATGATGTTGAATTGAATATCATTTTTATAGCTTGTTATTCTGCCCACCATCCAATTCCTATTTGCTGCTATTAATGTGAAGTCTACCTTCCTTGGATCCCAAATAATGCCCAATCCACCTGAAGCTCCTACTGAATCAATAAATTTACATTTCTAAAAACCCAATTTCTTTTTAAATTTTTCTCCTTCTTCTTTATTGAGTTTGGTTTCTTGGATTAAAATAATTTCAGTGTTAAAAAGGGTTAAATTGCACTTGAGAAGGTGCTTCCTGTTAGGAGCATTTAGGCCCCTAATGTTCCATGAAGTGAGCTTCATGTCTCTGTGGGAAGGCTCTTCCCCTTCCCAGCCTTTAAGATATCCTTGATTTTTGTTTGATTTTCAGCCATTCCTATGACTGATCTTAACTTAGCCAAAATTTTCCTGCCTCGTTTCTTGTTTTTCTTTCTGCATTTTGGTTTGTCTATTCCTTCCATATTGGTTAATAATTCTAAATTCTACAAATTATTATTTGCATTAGAAATGCTTGCTACAATTGTTGGATCTTCTGTGTCTTCTTCTTCATTTCTAATTTCTTCAAATAGCAGGTTGCTTAATTGATGGATGTTATTCCTATCTTCCTTGTGTGTTGCTTCAGCCTCTATGTTTAGTTTACTAATTTCTTCTTCTCTGTTCTAGATATGATTCCCACTTACTGATATTTGAACTCCAAATTCTTCCCAAATTTGAGGGTTCTCTTGAAACTAATCTGGGTCCTCAAGATTTAAATATCCACTTTTACTGATAATAGTACTTACTTCTACTAGGATATTAATAGTAGTGAGATCCACTGAATGAGTCTCTTTGCCAATTGGTGAGATTGGTTATGTATCTTCAAAAATCCTTTTCCCATTATCTGGGGTCTGCTAGAATTTATAGTGTTGTTGTTTGATATTCTTTGTTCTACTTCTTTTCAACTTACTAGTCTTCTCTTCTTCTTGTATATAAGGTCCTCTGATTTTATAGGTGTTCTCTGAAAATAGCTCTTCAGTCTTTGATTCCATATTTCCTTTGCATATTTCCTCTATGTTGATTGCTACTTGATTTGTATTGTCCTTTGATTTAGATGCCTGTTGTTTACCCAAAGATGTTGTTCCATGGGGATCCGGGGGTTTGAAGGAAAAAACATAATTTGAGAGGATATTACATTCCGATACACAGTCTAGAAGTGATTGTAGAGTATCAAAACTATTCGCGTTCAGGAGATGAGTGGAGAAAGCGTATTTCATTTTGTTGAAAGGATACCTTCCTTTTTTGGCATCATTTTTTTTTAGTAGAGCCATTTTTTCTATTGTTTATTTAATTTAAGACTTGGTAATTTACTTAGACTTTAGTTTACCGATTTAGTTCATGTCATTTTATGTTAGAATGTTCTTTTGAGCCTTTTGGTATTATTATGATAATTCAATAAATGGGAAATTCCATGTCAAGTGAGTGATTATTCTTGTCTTAATTTTGAATCTTATGGTTTAAATTAGAAAACTTCTCAAACAGAATCGTGTTTTCACTCTTTTCATTTAAATGATAGTTGAATTTTTGAAATTATATCATGCCACTAATAAATACTATAATATTGATACATAAAGAAGGGTTACAATAGGAAGATTTCATTATCTTTTAGGATTTTATAGGTGATACCACACAATTATATGGATAAGTTATAATATGTGTCTAAGATATTATTACTCTATTATCAATTCAACAATGAAGGGATAAAGGTACTCTATGATCTATTTTTTAAGATTCTACTTATTTTCTATTGTGTGGTGTTGGATCAAGAATTATTTGAAGATACTTGAATTTTTATCAAAGTTTCTATCATTTTGTGTTAGATTTAGATTTTTTTCTACTATTTTTTTTCCCTTTCCTCAAAATAAAATTCATAAAAAGCTAGATTCTCAATCTCAGAGGCCATTTAGTGACCCGCATTGTGTCCCCCGATCATTAATATTACTATTGTATAGAGGAAAATGGTGAGCAATACTAGGATGTAGATCACTCACCAAATTATAGGCCTCATATACATTAGAATACAAACCCACCCTTAAGAAAATCCTGATTAGCACAACCAAGGGAAGAAGGGTGCTAGTGTGAGATCTAAACTAAAGGAGGATTTGGATTCTTAATTAAAATATGATATGATAAAGAAAAGGATAACAAGTAGTAACAAACCTGATCTATGAATGCAAGGAAAAGGAAAGAATGTGTGTACCTTGAAACAAAAAGAGGAATTTAAACTTTGAATCTAAACTTGACTATTGCCAGAATGTCAGATCCTATTGTAACTTTGGATCTGGGAAACTAGGACTTGTAACTATCTTCTCTAAAAATTCCAGCTAAAAAGTGTGAGAAAAAGTTGAGAAGTCAACTTGTACACAAGGACAAGTTGAGGAGTTGACTTGTTCACATTAGTTCCAAATCTAATGAAACTTTCTCAAATCTTGTGTCTGCACTTGTACTTCTCATATCCAAGGCCATAACTCTATAACTTGTTACTACACATAGAAAAATGGGGAAAATGCTGTGGAAAGGGGTTTTCCTTGGTCAAAACCCTATTTAGGAATTAACATTAAAATTGAATTGAAATTTCATAAAGGAAAGCAACATGTAAAGTAAAAAGGTAAATGATTGATTCACCTTGTATGAAATCCTCATGAATAGATGTAGTAATTCCTCAAATCCATGAAGATTCTTTCAATATGCTTGCAATGAGATGTAGAATCAAGGATGTCTTCTCAAAATGCATGTATCTAACTCCTAGATCTTGACTGTACGTATGCTTGATAACCACTTGGAGAAGGAGAGAGAAAGAAGAATGGATGCATAAATCTTCTTTCTTGATTGTGAAAGCCTCTAGTTGGCCATCATGGGAGAGAAACTTGCATCAAATAGAGAATATTTCCTTTTCTTGAATGGATCTTGAAGAAATGGAGACTTAGAGATCTTGAACTAGATTCTTTCCTTTAAATCTTGAATACAAATCCTCAATTGCTTGAATTATTGCACTTGGACAATAATGGATTGCAATAATGAATTATTGATTCCAAAATGAGGGGAGATAATGTCCTTTTATACTCATTTTGGGATTCAAATTTGATCAAGGCTAACCAAAGATCTAGACCTCAGAGGAAAACCATGACATCGGCCCTGGGCCAAATCTGGGCTCAAAAACCTAGGGACAGGTTGAGAACTGATCTATAGCCTAGGGAACAAGTCAAGATCTTGACATGTACCCCTAGGAAAAGTCAAGAGGTCTCATTCCATGTAAAATGAACCCAAAATTTGTTGGGATGTTTGGAGAATGTGATAAGATACGAGAGAAGGAAATTTAGGTTATTGGGATCAAGCATAACAAACATTCAAACCTCAAAATCACCAAAATGGGGTCTAATAGGTCCTAGACCCTTCAATTATGGGTGCTAATTTTTTAGGATGATATAACCATAAGGGTTGTTACCTTTCTGAATAAAAATTATAGGATGAACAATTCCTTTTTTTGGTCGCTTAGTAGGACCATAAGTTTCTAATTAGAAGTAGGTGTGTGAGACATTGGCCAGCTACCAAATATTATACTAACCGATATCCAAGATCATGGTCACTTCCTTTATTATTTTTAGCTAGACCATGAGCTTCTATATCAAGTGCACCAAGACCCCCACCACCTCCTCTCCAACTCATAGAACAACATAATTTTGTAGCTTGGGATAATGGAATCCCTCTCATCCTTCTTTCTATTGGTTTAAATTGAGATCAAGTATAAATTTAGGGGCGAGTATTCACCAATTGGCAAATGTCACTCATCAGGGACCCAAAATTTGGTGATAAAATTTGGACTTTCGGGGTGGCCATTTCGTCCGCACTTTATAAAAATTGGGTTCCGTGCATAGGACAATCACCAATAGTGATATGGAATTATATGTATTTTAGCGATGAATTCGCCAATAGAATCTAATTTTTCCACATAATAAATTGAATATTTTCACCTACAATTTCCAAATTTTATCTTAATCAATGGTCATATTCACCAATATGTGGTCAAAATTTAAGTTAGGTTACAAGTTAAGTACATATATTTGACATGTTTCTCTTTTCCAGAGACATTCCATGGAACTTTTTATCCTTTCAGACTTTGCCCTGAAATAAATTTGTTTGTAGACACGTCTTTATTTCAGAGACTTTCTCTAGAACTTGGTGTCCTTTAAAAGTTTGGCCTGAAATAGGATTTATGCCATTGATTTAGGATCATCCAATGCTTATAAAAAATAGGGTTACTATATGACAAATCATCCCTATTGATCCCCATCCTCTAGAAACTATGGATTTTATTTTCTATCTAAAAGAATTCAATTATGACATAGCCTTGGCCATTCAATTTCTTGGAAATACCACTTTACTAGCTACTTATGATCTAGCGATAAGAGTAGAAAATACCTTGATTGATTTTGGGAAAATCCCACCTAGGCCACCTATGCTAATACTAACCATCAATAGCAACATTCTAATTAAATGGTAGTTGTTCCCTCACATGTCCCCAATAACCCAAACCAAGAGTTGGTGGCTAGCCAAAACAACTTTATAAAAGATTTGCATGATGTTTCCCTTGAACTGGTGCTCATATACCTAGAAAATGCCCAAGGGGAAACCTAAAATAAAAGATTTGAAAAAAAATGAGTCACGAAATCACACCAAATGTTGCAACATATGACTATTCTTCACCAAGAATAAAAAATTCTATGTTTATTTCTCATATGTAGGGAATGTCCCTAGAACAAGAGTTAGAAGTCACCCTAATCATGTTTTGTTTTCGTGGATGGATGATGATGATGTTGTTTTCACTAATGAGGTATAGACTTCAAGAATTCCACTACTGTAATCTAATTATAATGTGTGTTCTAAGATAAGGCTTACTAGAGAGCTATTATCACAAGTTTAGTA
The DNA here is from genome assembly GCA_027943335.1 of Chamaecyparis obtusa. Taxonomy (NCBI): domain Eukaryota; kingdom Viridiplantae; phylum Streptophyta; class Pinopsida; order Cupressales; family Cupressaceae; genus Chamaecyparis; species Chamaecyparis obtusa. The sequence continues at coordinate 1,025,782 of BSBK01002397.1, forward strand.
GTGTATAGCTCCTCAAGTCCAATGACCAAAAATTGATGGCACAAAGCCTTTAGACACAAATATTCTCGTTTAGCCCTTATAGAGGTCATAGGATTTCAATCTATATAAATCTAAGGCCTTGAGTGATGATAAATGTGGTATAAAAGCTAAAGAAGGACCCAATGAATATATCTCTTTGGGATATATTGCTCATCCCATAATCAAAGTAGTTATAAAAGGAAGCTCTAGAAGGATGTGATTAGAAATGAAGAGTCGAAGTTGTTGCAAAGAAAACAAAAATGAAAGGAAAAATTCTAGTTGTTGAGCAAACTTGCAAGCTAAACAACCAATAGTGTTGATCAATTCTAGTGGTGATCCAAAGGAGGGAGAAATAGGTAAGTCCAAACCAACAACCTTTTTTTAAAGCCTAATAGTGGGAAATAAATTACTACATATTTCAATGATATATTTTTGGGAAAGTAGCACTATCATACCGAAAAAATAGAAAAATCCCTTAAGATAGAATATCAACCTTCAAATAGGAGAATTATGCAATTAGATAGTGTTGGAATTGTTAATCTCTCCTTGGTTGTATTATTTATTTATTTGAGAATAAAACAAGGTATCATTTTATTTAATTAGAAGATTCCTTTGGAATGCCTACTTGTATTTTCTCCTCTAGTCCAAGTGGGAGGACATGTCATTTTGTAATTCCTTTAATAAGGAAATTATCTTTTCCTCCTTAAGAGGAATTTGACACTTTGCACACATCCATTATGGATGATGGCATTATTAGACTGGTGAGTTACTTAGTAACTCCTATTCTCATCTCTATAAAAGAGATGTTGTCTTCTCTTATTTTCTCTCTATGAAGTTATTGTAAATGAGCTCTCTCTCTCTCTCTCTCTCTGGATTTTCCATTTTTATACTATCACAAAGGGGTTTTTATTTTCTTTTCCCCTTCCAAAAATATTGTCTCCATAATTTGGCTATTGGGTGCTTGCTCCTAGTTCTTGGTTATCTCATGGTAATACATTATTCATTCTCTCTATCTTGGATTATTATTTCGTATCCTTTCTCTTTTTATTGTTCTTTACATGGTATCAGAGCATAGGTTGTTAATCCTTGTTTGAGTGTTGATTGAAGGTTACCATTCTTGGGAGCACATCTCTTGGAGATCTTTGTTCGAGAGAGAAGCTTGAGCTTCATTTTGCTAACTTCTTGTGTTGTAGATTTTATTTTGGTTTATCTAGTTTCTCTTATTATGTATGGTTGGCTTTCTTCTAGAGAGTTGCATTTAAAAAAAAAATTGGTTTGGTTGGTTTACTACCAAACCCATTTCTTTTTTTCTAACTTCATTTTATAGCCTATGTCGGGAAACCGCGCAAAGCTTCTCATTTGATTTCTCTAACATTTTTGCATGGTATTTTCTAATCGGTTTTGTTTAAAACTAATCATTTTTGCAAGCTTATATTCATCTTCATTTCATAGTTTCAATACTAACGTTTCAGATCTTATTTCCTCTCTCCTTCTTGCAGATTTTCTAACATTTATGGTTCTCTATCTTTGTGCATGCAAGATTTTTTTCATTAAATGTTGTCTAAATCTTTATTTGTTTATATACTATACTTTTGTTTTTATCCTTACTAATATATCAAGCTTGTCTCTATTCTAACTTTAATATCTTTTTATCCATGCATTTATATCCATTATCCTTGATCTTTAGCCTGCGAAATCACATTTAAATTTCTAAGTCATTCTATTCATTCTATTTCTTGCATTATTCTATTTTGTATTTCTCTGCATGACCCTTGTATTTTTATTTTTTCCTCTTCCTTTGTAGATTTCTTTGTGCAACCCCTTATTTTCTCTCCCCTTGTCTATGTTTTTTCCTTTCCTAGTGTGCCCTCCAAACTATTCTCCAACTTTTTCCCTGCCCCAGTCTTGAACTAGTCATTAATGATCCTTGCCTGAGTTTCCTTTTTTCCTTCATCTATATTTTTTGGTCTTGCATACACAAGCACCGATTTTTTATCTATGTCCTCAACTTGCTCCTTGTGCAAGCATTTTCTATTTCACTCTCCTTGTGTGAAGCTTCATCCTGTGTTTCTTTTTTTTTAAGTTCACTCATTTGTTTATCTGTATTCACCCAACCCTCCCAAACTTATTTTTACACCTTTCATCCCTCTTCCCATTCTGTGAGCCTTCGGGCTACATAACTTCTCCTTCTCTTACCTATGTGAGCCAATAACTTTGTTGGTTGCTTGCATGAGGATTCATCCTACTCACCAATTCAATTCTTGCCTTGTGTGACCAATCAAACTTGTTGGCTCTTCTTCCTATTGTGTGTGACTCCCAATTTATTTGTTTCTCCTTCAATCCTAGCATGATTTTTCTTTTTGTCCCTTGCGTGGGTCCTCACTATTTTTTCCTACCCTTGCGCTAGCTCTGCAGTAGTATTTCAACCCTTGCATAACCCCTCTGCATGATTTCAGTTTCTTCCCTTGCATGTGCAGTTATCTCTGTCCCTTGCGTTAGTGCTTGCTTAGTTTAGCTTATTGTTTATATTGTTAGTTGACTATTTTTAAATTAGTTTGACTTTTTAAATTCATTTGCTTAAATTTAAATGGTAGTTTTCCATTAATTAAATTCAAATTATTTTTTTACATCTTTAACAATTTATTGCTTATTGTAATCAAATTGAAATCTTTTCTTTAATGTTTAGTTTTATCACATTGTTAGTTTAAAAACAAAAAATAATAATTATTTATTTTATTTTATTCTTAATAAGTTTAAAATTTTTGTTTAATAGTTTAAAATTAAATTTACAACCTCACACTTTAATTTTCCCTGATCTAAGTATTGTGTTTTTATAGTTTTAATTCATTTATATTAATTGTTTCATCATTACTTTTTCATTTATATTCAAAATTTAACTTATTTTTATCATTTTTCACTTAATTTAACAAAATCTTAATTATTAATTTTTGCTACTCCAATCATTATTAACATTAAGTTAGATTTCATTTTACATTTATTTGGAAGTTATTTATCATTGTTTCTGAGGTCAATTTGTCCCATCTTAAAGTTTTTTTCCCTTTAATTATTAAATTAGGTCTTCACTTATTCCTAAAATAAAATAAAATAACACTAATCATCATGCATGGAAAATGCATATTTTATTTATATTTCATTTTAAACACATGTTAGATATTACCACTGGTGTGACACCACTGGTAATTTATGTTCTTCTTGGATTATGTTTTTTTCTCTCATATCTTCTTATAAATTACTAATGTGATGATAAGTTTTCATTCTTCATTGCTTAGATCATGAGTCATGCAGGTTATTGCTTGATCACCCATTTACTTGTAGTAGAATGACTCATTAGTGGACTGTCTATATCCATGCAATTGATGCAGTGTTGATGCATATTTCATTAGTTGGCCTTGTTTGTGGTCATTGTTACATTAGTATATTTATTTTGAGATGGGAGGTTGAATTATGTTTATGGTACCTTGACCATTTGGTTTATCTTGATTTCATGTTAGCTCCTTTTCCTTTTTGATGAAATTTCATGCATTTATTTAAAGATATTTTCTAATGTAAAAGTTTCAAAGTTACTCTAACTTGAATGTTAGATGACATTCTTCTTGTGGATAGTTTCTTTGGTTCGTGTTTCAATGGTTCTTTGTTTCGGGTGAATCTTCAAGGCCCATTTAAGGAATTAATTCTTCTTCTCATGTCATATAACTTCAAGAAGACTACATGAAGACTTGGATCAAGCTCAAATTAAAGACAATCATACCTCTTTCTTTTATTGAAGATCAAGTTGCATATTTTTGTCAAATTTTGGGTTTAATTCCCATTGACGTGAACTCCCCAAGTAAAGATTAAGGGGGGGGGGGGGCGGTGTTGGAATAGTTAATCCCTCCTTGGTTGTATTATTTATTTATTTGAGGATAAACCAAGGTATCTTTTTTTTTAATTAGGAGATTCCTTTGGAATGTCTACTTGTATTTTGTCCTCTAGTCCAAGTGAGAGGACATGTCATTTTGTAATTCCTTTAATAACGAAATTAGCTTTTCCTCCTTAAGAGGAATTTGACACTTTGCACACACCCATTATGGATGATTGAATTCTTAGATTGGTGAGTTACTTAGTAACTCCTATCCTCATCTCTATAACAAAGATGCTCTCTCTCTCTCTCTCTCTCTCTCTCTCTCTAGATTAAAGGGGTTTTTATTTTCTTTTCCCCTTCCAAAAATCTTTTCTATCCATTCTTTGGCTATTGGGTGCTTGCTCCTAGTTCTTGGTTATCTCATGGTAATACATTCTTCATTCTCTCTCTCTTGGATTATTATTTTGTATCCTTTCTCTTTTTATTGTTCTTTACAGATAGAAAAAGATTTCAATCCATAGGTGTAATAAGAGACCTTTGAATTTGTTTTCTTGTCCAAATATTATCATTTGACAAGATAATTTTGTATATTCCTCAAGCCTTCAAAATTTATTTATCAAGAGATTTTATCACAAAAATAAGGGGTTATAGGTTTCTTGACTATTCACATTTGATCTTAAGAACTAAATAAAAAGGAAGTGTTAAAGTATTATCTAAACCCATGCCCTCTTTGCATGAAGAAGATGGATCCATAATAAAATTTGAGTCTACCCATACTGCTATTTCAAACAATCAAATGCATTGTGTTGAGTTATTGGAAGAGGAAGGGACTAGAAATAGAACTAAAGAAGAAGAGGTTCTCCTAAATCAATTTATCAAAAATGATCCCTTCATAAACTACCATGCTACTAGTCTACAAACTTAAGTGATTTTGGTGAAGGCTAACCTATTGCAAAGCTTACTAAGGATAAATAACAAATGAAGAGGGATACTAGTGCCTAGCCATTAGGTGAATTTATTTTCTTGTCCAAATATTATCATTTGACAAGATACTTTTGTATATTCCTCAAGCCTTCAAAATTTATTTATCAAGACATTTTATCACAAAAATAAGGGGTTATAGGTTGCTTGACTATTCACATTTGATCTTAAGAACTAAATAAAAAGGATATGTTAAAGTACTATCTAAACCCATGCCCTCTTTGCATGAGGAAGATGGAGCTATAATAAAAGTTGAGTCTACCCATACTGCTATTAAAAACAATGAAATGCATTGTGTTGAATTGTTGGAAGAGGAAGGGACCAAAAATAGAACTAAAGAAGAAGAGGTTCTCCTAAATCAATTTATCAAAAATGATCTCTTCATAAACTACCATGCTACTAGTCTATAAACTTAAGTGATTTTGATGAAGGCTAACCTATTGCAAAGGTGACAAAGGATAAATAATAAATGAAGAGGGATACTAGACCCTAGCCATCAGGATTGTGGATAGTGTATTTTTTTGGAGTAAGATGCAGATCTAACTCAATAGATGGTGTTCACCTAATTTATCTATCAAGAGAGGAAGCAAAGATAACCTTACTCTTTCAATTTAGTTCTACTAATAATGAAGTGGAATATGAAGGACTTTTCCAGGGACTAGATCTAGTTGAAGAGATGAGACTAGAGAAACTAAAAATGTTTGGAGATTGTTAACTGGCTGTAAGACAAGTGTAGAACACCTCAGTTACTAAGATTCCTCTAATGAGATCTTATTTTCATAGAGATTGGGAACTGCTCGAAATATTTGATGCTTTTAATATCCAATTCATCCCAAGGAAGTAGAACATGGAATCCAACCAATTGGACATGATTAGATCTCAATTGGAACTAGTATTAGGCATACTTGTTAACAAGCATTCATTGTAGGTGATTTTTAGGCCAACTATACTAGACAATGACAAGAATCAGCAAGTATTCCAAAGTGATGACCAAATATCCACGTTTATTGAAAAAGAAATGGAACTTGCCAAACAATTACAACTCAAGGTTAAAGAAGCTCATGAAGACCAAATCTTCCAATTAAAGGGAAATAAATTACCCAAATTCTTTATAAATTTAGAAAATCTTTTTGATTGTGATAATGTGAGAAAGGAAAAATGAAAAATTTTCACTAATGAAGGAAATTATTCACCTAGAGGTAGGAAATTAAAATTTTGCAAAATTGTATCCTCTAATACTAGAGAATGGATTAAATCCCTATGTAATAAGTATAAAGGAGTTGTAGTATGTCCACGTATGTTGATATGAAGTGATATGATTAGGATCGTATTGAACATACCATAAAACTAATTGAAGGATCTAAATCTATTAAACAAAAATAGGGGCCAACAAACCCAAAAATAAAATCTATGATGGCGTAGTAATTCAAGAAGCTAATTGATTCCAAAATCACACATCCAATTAAGCATGGCATGTGGATGTCTAACCTAGTACTAGTCTAAAAGAAGAATGGAGATATCCACTTGTGTGTGGATTTATAAGACCTGAATAAGGTCTCTTTGAAAGACCACTACCCATTACCATCCATGGGGAAAATTTTACAAGTAGTGGTAGGGTTAGAGATGTTTTCTTTGCTAGATGGTTTCTTTCGTTAGAATCAAATCTGCATGACAAAAGAAGATCAACATAAAATTATATTCACCACCAAGTGGGAAACCTTTGCATATGCCAAGATGCATTTTTGTCTTTCTAATCTAGGGGATACTTTCCAAAGAGCCATGGATATTGCATTCAAGGATATGATAAATGCGATCATCTTAATTTTCCTGGATGATCTAATACTTTTTTTTTGAAAAAGAAAGAGGATCATTTTAAACACCTTGAAGAAGTGTTTCAAAAATGCCAAGAATTTGGGGAAAACTCCTAGGTCATCTTGTCTCTAGAGAAGGAATTTCAATTGATCCCAAATGAATAAAATCCATCACGGAGATACAACTACCGATAAACAAGAAGAGAGTTCAATTCTTTCTAGGGAAAATAAATTTCTCCAAAAAGTTCATCTCATATTTCAATGGGTTAGTGAGACCAATTATTTTGATGTTGCAAAAAGGAAAATCTTTCAAATGGATAGAAGAGGGTAGAATAATCTTTAAAAAGATAAAAGGTGCTATATATATTCTGCACTAGTGCTGGTCAATCCTAATTTATCTAAAGATTTATCATGTACGTCTATGCTAGTGAGTATATATAATTGTATTTGTGTTACCCAAAAGGATAAAGACTAAAAAGGGAAACATTTAATTTCTATCTACTCAAGAAGCCGTAAAGATTACAAAACAACATACATTTATTTTTGAAAAACAAGCACTTATCATAATCAATAAGTTAAATAAATTCAAATATTTAATAGCTAGAAACAAGGCTTTAATATAGTTTGTGCACCCTAGCATGCGAGAATACATTATGGAATGTGAAATCATATATAAAAGAGCTAATTTTATCACTAAAATATTAGATTATTATATAGAGGTCAAGCTCATTAAACTCATATATAGTAAAGGTCTCTACTAATAGCTGGCCAAAGGAAATTAAGAGGGTAAAGAAGTGATTTTGATTAATCAAGAAATAGAAATAAATGATTAGCTCATAGACGAGATCAGTTTAATGTAGATCGACCTATAAATAATCACCTCATCTCCCTAGTTTTAAAGAAGATATTACAAGTTACAAGGAGTTGGATATCTCTTTATTGAAGGAGTATTTTTCAAAAGGAATTTCAATGGAACTCTCTTTTGTTCTATTAACAAGAGCCAAATTATTATTTTTTTTTAGAAAATGCATAATGGTCCATTAGGAGGACATTTCTTAGTAAAAAAATACTTCATTAAAAATCATGTGTACCATGTGTTTCTAGCCCACTTATTTCATGAATTGCTAATAGCTAGTTAAAAGATGCACATAATGCTAATTCTTTGTTGGCAAGTGAAGAATTCAGATATGTCTTCAAATCCACTAGTAGTTGATGAAAAATTTTCCCTTATATTTTATCAAATTGATTAATCTATTTTATAGTGTAGAGTGTTAGTGATTTTTATTGCACAAACCCAAACACATGCCCTAAATGCTTAATTAGAACTCTATGATTCCTAAACTCCTGATTCAAGAAAGAAAGATACTAATTAACAAGGACCAAGTCCTTCTTCACTTTGAGCTCCACATCACTCAGGTAGGTATACCTCATCTACACACACATAACTTCTTGTGACAAACAATAGGCCTATAGATATATAACTATGGAATAGCTTTCAGACTCCTATAGGTATCCTATACCTCAATGTTCACCAAGTCTTATGCAATATCCTACCTACATAGAGTGAATCTGAAAACTAGAAACTACTCCTAACTCCTCCCATCAACATGAAAGGGAAAAGGATTTCATTTGATTGAGTTGATGTTTTTTGGGTTGAATGGACCCCTGAAATACCCAAGTCTCTCATAGACCAGTGCCTTATCCAGTGGGCAACAAAGTTAAATAAATCATTGCAGCAAAGAGCTATGAATGAAGAAGACAATACATTATAATATGTTGATGCCTTACACCAAACATGCACCATTGATTAGATCCTACTTAACAATCCACCTGTGTACCTAAACATGCAGCTACCTATTCAAAGGAATTTAACCCTCCCCTTAGAAGAGACCTAAGAAAAAGTAATACATTAATCAGCATCCACTGAGACACAAGTATGAGATACCCTTGATATCCCAAATCATACACATCTAAAAACCAGTCCTAAACTCAGTTGTTTCTGTGAAAAAAACTCTATTGCAGACACCTTGGAAATACAACAGAAAGATTAAAACACCCTTGATGCTCTAATCAACAAATTCAAGAATCAAATGGAGACAATCTAATAATAGTATGAAAATATTAAAATCTTATTCATAAGACAAATGGTTACAACTTATATTCTATTCTCCAAGCCAAAAAGGAAAGAGGGAACACTCTATATGCAAAGAAGAAGGCAATATATTTTCAAGAAGGAAACCATTCATGGAACCAGATCTAAGAGAAATATAGAGAATCAGGAAACCCTACTAAATGATCTTAGAAATCCTTATAAAGGATTGAAACAAAATTGGGATCATTTATGTCAAAATTAGGTCTACAACTACTAGGTATAACAAGAAATGAAAGCAATTGGGAAATCCCTAAAACCCAGGAAAATCAAATCAAATCTGAGGTACAAATTTTCAGGCTTCATCATCAATAAGGTTAATTGCAGTCATCATTCACTGGTTTCTTGTTATAGATAAAAAAACACTTAAATGCCAAAACCAACTGCAACTTGCATGAACTGGGCATAGAATTCTCCAACATCCATCAAACCCTAGCCATCCTATTCAAATGTCAATTCTGCATTAACTTGGCATGGCACCCTCAAGAAAGCAAGTCAGATCTGGGTGGCTACCTAATATCTTGTTCATCAATTTTTTACCTGCAACCATCCTTGGAGAAAACAAAATAGATTAGGCCTTATCGTATTTGATTCAGCATTCAAAAACCCTGTAGAAACCCTTAAACAATTTAAATCCCGACCATAATAGTTAATTGATCAAGTTTAAAACATGACCATCAATCTTGTTTCTTCCTGACACATCAGACAATCCTTATAAATGATTATAATAGTCAATTGAGATTTTGAAAAGTCTAGCCACATCATCATATCTCAACATCCAATCAGAAATGGGGAAATGTGCATGACCTGGCAATGGACCCACTATCTTTTATCTGATCCACGACAAGACTTAACCATACTGGATCTGGTGAACTGGTGACTGAAGGCTTTCGCCTAATCTTGGAACACTTTGCTAAACTAGGGTTTGGTCTGGAGATCACGCGAACAAAGGCATTCATGTGATAGCTGAACATTTCTTTGACCCTAGTTTCCAACAAGCGAACAAGCAACCATCATCTGATCAATCTCATCAATAGTCTAGATTCAATCTCCAAGTCCTTTGTCTTAACTCATCGTCGACCTAGAGAACACATGACCAAAGTATTCTCATGATCACTTGATGTTTAACCTGACCCTAGTTTAATCTTGAGAATACGTGAATAAAGCATTCACCAAGTCACCAGATATTTCACTTAACCCTAGTCATATCTCGAGATCAAGCACTAATCATTGATCTTGTCCTCATCTTGTGGTCCTCATTGAATCGTTGAACCTTAGAACTTAACTTACCTTGGATCTGGAGATTACATGACTGAGAAAATCTCCAAGTCGCTAAATAAAAACTTGACCTCAGGTTAGAACATGAGAACACGTGAAAAGGCTTCAGTCGTGTGTTCACTGAATAGAAACATGACCACCCAGGACCTAACCTTTGACTTAACCCAGGCCATATGGAGATCACTCGAACAAAGGACTTTGCATGATCGCTTGATCCTTTCTTCACCTTGGGTTACATCAAGAGAATTAGCGACTATCATCAATCCTATCTGCATCAACAGTCCAAGTTTAAACATTCAAAGTTACATGCCTTGACCATGATATCTAGAGATTCAATGATTTTAGGGAAAGTAAACCGCCTACCAGGTCACTGAATGTTAAGCCTTTGACCACCAGGATTCTGAGACCACACGAATGCCACATTTTCCAAATCACCGAATAGAAAGATAACTTCCTGAGCTAGGAAATAAAACGTGTAGGAATAGGACTTAAGTGGCCTAAAAAGGTAATGGAGAAATAGATTTTTGGCTAGGGTTTTGGACTTGGACAAGTTTTGAAAACCCTAGGACATGGATTGAACCCTATTTCATAGACCTTAAAAAAGCCATATCTCTTAGGTTTTTGCAATTTAGCACATGTGATCTGAACTGGAGCTTGATGACATCATAAACTATCCCTAGCCAAGGGCGCAAGCCATGAAAATTGATACATTTTCTTCACAAATTAGAACAAGTTTCAATCAGGGAAAGACAAATTTCATAAGATTTTGCATGAATAGACCATTTTCTTAGGATTTTTGCTATGATAGGAAAATGGCCTAACAATGGTTTTGTCTGGGGATGATGGGTAACTTTTGCCCATGCAAGAATTCATAATCACTGGAAGAGGTAGACCACCCAAGGAAAACAACTAGGCCTTCACCTCACTCATATTCCAAAATTTTCAAAAAACTGGCTCCTTATTGAAAACACTAACACCCATGGACAAGATATACATAAAATACACAAGAAGTTTCAAAATGCGTAAGAAACCTTAACATTTACCTCTGTCAAAAACTTGGTTTCTATTTTCACACTCAAACAACAATCTGAAACCACCATTATATACATGATGATAGAAAACACTATTGAGCATAGGCTGCAGAATAACTTCAAATCCAAAATTACCTATGCCTTCCCTTTTATGTCCCCCCACAAACTCATCAAAATCATCATAAACTGAAACATACGAGAGGGGACAAACAACTAATACCTTCTCTTCTTGGCTGCAAACATTAGGCTCATCTTCAATGCACATTTTCATATCAAAAGAAAAGCAACTATACTCATATTCATTTAGTTTAGCCAAGGAAACTGAAACATCTTCATGTATCAAACCATTCAGATTTGTCAAATCTAACCTCTCTTGATAGATCACATCTTTATCCTCATAAGGACGATTCACACAATCCACACCATAGGTCAAATCATCTTCATTATTCTCAATACTTGGTGGTAGAAGAATTAAACTGTCATCATGTAATGCATTCTCATCAAAATAACAACAGTCACCTTGCAATACCTTACCTTCAGCTGATTTTATTGGAGATGGAAGTTCAGATTCAATCATGTCAAATTCTGAAAATGAGCTAACCTCAGTAAACTCCAATTCCTGGGCACATTATTTGAACAAGGGGTTAGAAACTACATGGAATTGTTTCTCATAATGATTTAGACAAAGTGTCGACTGGTTCATATTAATGTCTTCATCAAATAGTACATTAATAAATTCACAAGACATGTCATCACATCCATCTTTATCAGAGAAAGAAAATTCAGAATCTAAATCAGAACATGACTCACCAATGCTACTATCATCACATGAAAAATCATTAATACAACCAATCATATTATCTTCACAAGTGTTAGACAATGAACTCCACCATTTGTCTTTAGTCTTCAAGAATTTCCATCTAGCTGCATTACCATTAGAATACATAGAAGACTAAGAAGAATGAACATTTGTAGCATGAGAGAAACCTTGTGATAGTTCATGAGAAACAAATTCACTCTCAACACTGTACATGCTTCTACAATCCAACTGTTGTAATTGCAACATTAGTGACAAATGTTCCCCATCCATGGATTCATCACAATCATCATTTCTCTCATCATTTATATCAACATTAGTTGGTGGGAAGTTATCTTCATAATTATCATCACTGTACTTGTCCAAATCATACAAAGGGAAGGATGTATCTTCAACAATCTGGAAATGGTCATTACCTTCATTAGCTGGAAAATATTCCAGCTCTTCATCAATTACATTTTCAACAACAACATTATTTCCACTTTCACATACAATATTTTGATCAATGCAATTAGTAGGAGAATGAAAGTATTGATGCTACTCACCATTTTCCTAATCATTCACTTTATTCTAAAAAGTCAAACCAACAAAGGTACGCCTTCTTATAATTCCATACTTTAGATTGCACTCAATATCCATTGCAATTTCAAAAGTCTGATGTATACTTTGTGGTTGTTTATCCCTTAGTAAGAAATCCATTTTTTGGCCAAATGCACTCAAATAAATAACTAAACAAATTTGATCATGGGGCCTATAATTTTCAGGGATATCCATCAATGTCCTAGTAAATCTACTATTAAACATTGGAATTAACTCTCACCTTCTTCAACCTAAATTTCCATCAATCTATCCAACATTAATTTTACATCTACCCACCCATCAAATTGCTCAATGAAAAATGAACTTAACTCATCCCATGAAGAAATTGAAGCTGCAGGAAAAAATGAGAACCAATCTCTTTCATCTCCTTCCAAAGTCTGCACAAACAACCTCATCCATAGATCTTCATGGCAGATATCAAAATCACACATCAAATCAACAAAAACCTGCACATGCTTTTTTGTTGACCAGGACTGGTTCCTATCAAACTTTGGCAAATATCCTCTGATTTTATCAGGGATTTTATTAGGGAAACTAGGTATTCCATCATAACAAAATGGCACATATCCTCTGATAAAAGAGCTCCTATGAATATCCATTACTGGTTGCAACCTTTGTGCATATACACTAGATATTTTTCAACACCAGTAATAGGAAAACTATTTATTTGTAAATAACCCTCTCTTACCACTTAATTATTCTGATATACTTCACACATATATGATTCAACTCAAAATTTAATCTAGAAGTATGTAACTTCATTCATCTATCCTTCTTTTAATGACAAAACCATTTGATAAGGACCATGCAAATATACATAATACTGAATGGAGAATACATGGAAAGTTGTGGTAGCTGCAAAATACTGATTTGAAGTCTCCTCCAAATCACTTTTCAAAATTTGGTAGAGTCACCACCCCTTTACAAAGGAAAAATGTGAATAAGTTGTGAACCTTCTTTAAATACAACAACCACAACACAACTTCAACATTGTATAACTGTTTGTCAGGACTGCAAATAAATCATACTTTCAATTTAAGAACCTACTAATCAAACAGGGACTTAGAGTTGCCACTCACACTTGGTGAGAAGATATAACAATTTTTGAATATAATATGACTCTATGATCAGCTAACCAGACTCTGGGATGACTTAGCAAAGCAAGGAAACAACCATCTTAAACATTACTATCGTTTATTTCTTCCCCAGCGGAGTGACCATTTGTTAGTGATTTTTCTTGCAAGAACCCAAACACAAGCCCTGAATACTTAATTGGAACTCTATGATTCCTAAACTCATGATTCAAGAAAGATACTAATTAACAAGGACCAAGTCCTTCTTCACTTTGAGCTCCACATCACTCAGGTGGGTATACCTCATCTGCACACACATAACTTCTTGTGGCAAACAGCAGCCCTATAGATATATAAGTGTGGAATAGCTTTCAGACTCCTATAGGTATCTTGTACCTCAATGTTCACCAAGTCTTATGCAATATCCTACTTGCATAGAATGAATTGGAAAATAGAAACTACTCCTAACTCCTCCTATCAACATGAAAGGGAAAAGGATTTCATTTGATTGAGTTGATGTTTTTTGGGTTGAATGGACCCCTAAAATACCCCAAGTCTCTCATAGACCAGCGCATTATCCAATGGGAAACAGAGTCAAATAAATCATTGCAGCAAAGAGATATGAATGAAGAAGACAATACATTCTAATATGTTGATGCCATACACCAAACATACACCATTGATCAGATCCTACTTAACAATCCACCTATGTACCTAGACGTGCAACTACCTATTTAAAGAAATTTCACCCTCCCCTTAGAAGAGACCTAAGAACAAGCAATACATTAATCAACATCCACTGAGAGACAAGTATGAGATACCCTTGATATCCCAACTCATAAACATCTGAAAACCAGCCCTAAACTCGGTTGTTTCTATGAAAACAACTCTATTGCAGACACCTTGGAAATAAAATAGAAAGATTAAAAAACCCTTGATGCTCTAATCAACAAATTCAAGAATCAAATAGAGACAATTTGATAGTAGTATGAAAATATTTAAATCTTATTCATAAGATAAACTGTTACAACTTATATTCTATTATCCAAGCCAGAAAGGAAAGAGGGAACACCCTACATGCAGAGACAAAGGCAATATATTCATAGGAAGAAAACCATTCAAGGAACAAACTCTTAGAAAAATATAGAGAATCAGGAACCCCTACTAAATGATCTTGGAAATCCTTATAAATGATTGCAATAAGCTTGGGATCATTTAGGTCAAAATTAGGTCTACAACGACTGGGTACAACAAGAAATGTAAGAAATCAGGAAACCCCTGAATCTCAAGAAAATCAAATCAAATCTAAGGTACAAATATTCAAGCTTCATCATCAATCAGGTTAACTGCAATCATCATTCGCCGATTTCTTGTTATAGACAAAACAACACTTAAATATCAGAACCAACTGCAACTTGTGTGAACCAGGGCATAGAATTCTCCAACATCCATCAAACCCTAGCCATCCTATTAATATGTTAGTTCTGCATTAACTCGGCATGGAACCCTCATGAAATCAAGTCATATCTAGGAGGCTTCCTAATATCTTATTCATCATTTTTTTACCTGCAACCATCCTTCAAGAAAACAAAACAAATTAGGCCTTGTCATATCTGGTTTAGCATTCAAAAACCCTGCAAAAACCCTTAAAGAAGGTAAATCTCAGCCGCAATGGTTAATTGATCAAGTTTAAAACATGACCATTGATCTTATTTCTTCCCAGCACATTAGACGATCATTATAAATCATTATAACAGTCAACTGAGCTTTTGAAAATTTTGTCCACATCATCATATCTTGACATCTAGTCAAATATGGGCAAATGTGCATGACCTGGCAATGGACCCACTATTGTTTATCTGAATCGCGGTAAGACTTAACCATACTGGATTTGGAGAACTAGTGATTGAAGGCTTTCACCTGATCTTGGAACACTTTGCTAAACTGGGGTTTTGTGTGGAGATCACGTGAATAAAGGAATTCACATGATTGCTGAATATTTCTTTGACCCTGGGTCCAATAAGCGAACAAGTGACCATCATCTGATCAATCTCATCAACGGTCCAGATTCAATCTCCAAGTCCTTTATCTTAACTCATCCTCAACCTGGCGAACATACGACCAAAGCATTCTCATGATCACTTGATGTTTAGCCTAGCCTTGGTTAAATATTGAGAATACATGAATAAAGCATTCACCAAGTCACCAGATCTTTCACTTAACCCCAGTCATATTTTGAGATCAAGCATTGACCATTGATCTTATCCTCAGCTTGTGGTCCTCATTGAATCACTGAACCTTAGAACTTAAATCACCTTGGATTTGGAGATTACGTGACTAAGCAAATCTCCAAGTTGCTAAATAAAAACTTGACCTCAAGTTAGATCACAAGAACATGTGAAAAGTCTTTAGTCGCATGTTCGCTGAATAGAAACTTGACCACCTAGGACCTAACCTTTGACTTAACCCAGGCCATTTGGAGATCATGTGAACAAAGGACTTTGCATGATCTCTTGATCCTTTCTTCACCTTGGGTTACATCAGGAGAATTAGCGACTATCGTCAATCCTATCTGCATCAATGGTCCAAGTTTAAATGTTGAAAGTTACATGGCTTGACCATGATATCTGGAGATTCAGCGACTGAAGGGAAAGTAAACCGCCCGCTAGGTCACTAAATGTTAAGCCTTTGACCGCTAGGATCTGGAGACTAGCCGAATGCCACAGTCGCCAGATCACTGAATAGAAAGATAAATTCCTAGGCTAGGAAATAAAAAATGTGCAGGAATAGGACTTAACTGGCCCAAAAAGGTAATGGATAAATAGATTTTTTGCTAGGGTTTTGGACTTAGACAAATTTTGGAAACCCTAGGACATGGATTAAACCCTATTTCACAGACCTTAAAAAAGCCATATCTCTCAAGTTTTTGCAATTTAGCACATGTGATCTGAATTGGAGCTTGATGACATCATAAAATAGGGTGGTCCCACAATAGTGAGTCCCACTTTTTGGCCAACTTTGACATAGAGATCACAATTTTGAGAAAAAATCTCACTTTCAAACACATGTTGCCGCAAAACTATAAGGAATTTGAAGATGATGTAAACTAGAGTCTTTTAGATTTTTGTTTCTATTTTTTAAATATATATATATATATATATTTTTAAAATCATTTAAATTCATTTTTCCTTCTCCTTCTAAAAGTGGTTTCCGTGAAAAAACTATGTTTTTAAGGAGGTACTGTCACTTGGATTAGCATAACTTTTTTTTAAAATATGATAATGATGTAATTCTTTCGAGATTATATTTTTAACTTCAATATCTAAAGGATGCAATTGGTTTTATTCATTTTGGATCAATATTTCATAGTTTATTAAGTTTTAAAGTGACAGTAACTGTAATCTAGACATAAGGTCACTTGGATCACTCTAACTTGATCTAGTTATATCGAAATATTTATTTATTTTTTTAATAGAAAGGTAACACAAATACGCTTTTCCTACATATTTTTCATAAAAAAAAATTTATCATTTACTATTTTTCCCGAAGTCATGAAGAGACAGGTTGTTGAATGACCAAATAACCTATGTTTAGTTAAAGTAATATTTAAAAGTGATAATGAACTCAATATGTATTAAAATTATATTCATTAGAAAGCTTATTCTGAATAGCATCTTTTGACATCATTTGTTTGAAAAAATCATCTTGTTTAGTCCTTGTTTCAGGCCCCGAAAGACCATTTTTCTGTAGTTGAGTTGTTTTCTAAGAGCAAATTTTTGTTTTTTTGGCTTCGTGCGAAGACAATCTTCGCACGAAGCCACCTGGGGGTCTTTGTGTGAAGACCCCTTGCACGAAGCCCCTTGAGTGAAAATTCCAATGGCTGAAATTTTTCCCAGGGTTACTTCGCATGAAGTATCCTAGTCGGCCATTAGAATATTTTTTTTAAAAAAATTTAAAATGGTATAAAAGTAAAATTTTTCAATTCTATTTTACATCAAATCGCAATTAATAAATTCGCATTTTCTATTATTGAAAGCATTTTTTGAAGAAGGAATTTTTGTTGATGATCTTGTGGAAGACATTTTTTGGAGCTCGAAGAAATGGGGAACAAGAAGGGAAGACAAAGTAAATCTTCTAGAAAAAGTTCACCCGATACTAAACAAAGAAATCGTGAAGATGCATTGGCATATTATCATAAAACTAAAGAAGCTGAAAGACAAGCTAAAGTAGGAGGGTCAAGTCAAGTCAAAGAATTGCACATTGAAGAAGGGTCAAAATTACTCCCTAGAGAGGCTCAAACAATTGATGTTGGAGAAGGGTCAACATCACGTGCTCCTACTGGTATGGATGAACTTTTAAATTTAGCTCAAAGTGTAAAGAAAAATATTAGTTATAGAAACTTAGATCATTTACTTACAATGAATGTGGACACTTTGAGATCACTTGCTAATGCTCAACAATTAAGTCTTGCTAAGAAGAGATCAATGAAAATGATAGCAAGAGAAATATTGGGTAAATTTGATAATTTTGAAACACTTGAACAAGCTCAATTGCTTTCACTTATACTTAAAGACAAAAAGTTGGAAGGGGCATTAAAATTATTGGGTATAGACACATCATCAAAGAAGAGAAAAGTTATTGACATGCAAACTGATATGATTGAAAATCTTAAGAAAGGTTTCAACCAGTTAGGGAAGCGATCTCGAACTATAGATAAGTCCATTACAAGAAAAGTTATGTTGACATCTATTGTAGGTAACAGTATGAGACGAAAAAGAAATATATCTTCAGTTTCATCTCACATTGGTTTTAATAGGAAAACAATATCACGATATGTTAATAAGAGAATACTTTTGGATGATAGCACCTTGGAAGGCAATTGGGCAATCATGTGTAGAGCTCCTCGTTCTGATAGGATTGATGAAGAAACAAAAAATTTGATCACATCATTTTGGAATGATAATACACATCCTTCATCAAACACTAGAGATGTTATCAGACATAGAATTTTAGCTAATCAATATGAATATCATACGAAACATTGGTTGGACACAACACAACATGAAATTAATGTGTCATTTTGTAGTTCAAATCCTAATATAAAGATTGGGCAAACATTTTTTGGAAGATTGAAGCCATATTATATCAGGACAAACAAAGTGTTTGAAACTTGTTGTTGTCGTTATCATATTGAATTTGATCTCCACTATCAAGTTTTTTGAAAGTTTGTAGAAGACACTTATGGTTTTGAAAAGGCTCCTCCTACTAGACGAAGTTAGTTCATCTCATCCATTTTATGTGACAAAAGAGATGATGTAGCTGGACAAATAAATTGCATAAAAGGAATATGCCAAACATGTGTCGATTTGTCTCTTTTTCCTTTCAAAAATGAAGATATTGATGTAACAAAGATGGTAAATTGCAAGAGTTACAAATATGTAAAGAATGAAACAAAATTTGGGAAAGAAGCCAAAAGGTTAGAATATGTTGAAGAGGAGATAAATGTTGGAGTTTTTATGAAAAAATTTAAAAAAATGATTCAACCCTACATTCATCGTGCTTTTTTTGCAAAGTGGCAAGCACAACAATTTCAAACACTGAGAGACAATTTCCCACTTGGAACTATTGTATCAGTTGTTGATTTTGCAGAAAATTATTCTTCTGTTCATCAAAAGGCAATTCAGTTGGAATACTATTTTTCAGAGCAAATTACTATTATGGTACATGTGTGTTATCGACATGCACAATTAGATTTGGATGGTATTGAGAGCACATTTGAAGCACGGGTCATCAAGAAGGAATATCATTTTTATATAAGTGATGATAGAGAGCATGACATTCATTATGTGGAACACTACTTCAAGATTTTTTTGCAAATGTGAAAGAAAGAGGTATAAAAATTGATAAACATTATGTTTGGTCAGATGGATGTGATGCGCAATTTAAATCATCAAGACCATTTTATGCACTATGTAGATATCATCGTAATGAAAACATACCACATGTCTGGAGTTTCTTTGAGAGTGGACATGGAAAAGGTGAACATGATGGTGCTAGAGCTTGCATCAAATGTGCTATATGAAAGTATCAAATGAATTATAAGGGAGTGCATATAAAAAATACACATGATGTGGTTGAATGGTGCAAGACACATTTCACACCAAATGAGAATGATGCGTCATCAGGATTGACTCAGGCGGTGCCATATAGAAAATTTTGGGAGATAAAAGGTATGCACACATTTTTTAATTATTTGAAAGTGTTTAAAATTTTAATGATATTTTTTATTCAAATTATATTTATATAGAAAGTATTAAATATATGTGCATTTGTTCAGGTGTGGATAGAAAAATTATGCATGGTTGCAATAGGATAGAAAAGACGCGATCTTTGCATTTAGTTATGAGTACGAATTGTCGCAATTGGATGTTGAACACTAGGGACTACTCATGCTTTTGTTGTCATTACATTGCTGACAATTATGAGGAATGTATCAATCAAGATCGTGGATATGTGGGCACATGTAATCTAGTGCCACTAGTTGTTACTGATACATTTGATAGAGACAAAGATGAAAACTTTGATGATGTTCCTTTGATTTCTACTGATTATGATCATATCTCAGGATTGGTCAAAATTGGTAAGTATATATAAATTTCACATTATATGTTACACTGAGTTGCACATGTATAGATTATGTAGATATAGATAGATCTATAGATTGAACTAAGTATTTATTTTAAGATCTCACACACGTATATATAAAAATTTATTGTGCAGGAGATGTCTTTGCAGTGATTGCTGAGAGTGGAAATGTAGAAGGAGTTGATTATTATTTACTGTGTTGTATTGCAGAGAGGATGAAGTTACTTGAACCTGAAGAAAGTGATGGAATGTTGTTCCCCATAGGTTTGTATATCTAGTTTACATCAATATATTGAACTCAATTTGTAAATTTTAAATTTCAACCTTTTAACAAAATTCAAATTGAGTTTGTTTAAATTTATATATTGTTAAAATATGTGACTTGCAAGTTTAGTTGTTTTAGAGGGAACATATTTCAAACAAATCAAAGTAATTCAACATGGTATTCACTTTGTTGATTACGAACCAGACAATAAGGTGTTCCAATATAGTCACCTAGTAGTTGCCACATCCATTTGTCTTCATACAGTTAAATCTCAATGTGGACATTGTAAGTGGAGACTAGATAGTGAGGATCATGAGAGAATATTACAGGTTCTCCATGAAAGGTCTGAACCACTTGAGTTGGTCTAAAAAGTTTAATACATGTATACTTATTTGTTGTGTTGGGACCTATTTGATATCTGTGGATTAAATTTCATTATACTTTGTTTATATATTTAAACATATGATAGGCTATAATTTGTTGATATATGATGAACCTATTTGATGGTTCAATGGTTTTAATATATAGAATTTTATACGTATACATTGATTATTCAATGATTTTTATAGATTTCATGTTAGTTAAAGATTTTATGTATGCTTGAAATTAGTTATATTACTTATGACATGTGTTAGTTCTAGAATTAGTTAGAATATAGTTATTATCCATTAGTTACATGTATTAACTAGTTATCTTTTATAATATTAATTATAGATCCCAGGTTAAGACCTCCCCTTAAGACACTAAAAAATGATGAAATTAGTTATATTACAAGTATGACATGTGTTAACTTTGTAGAGTTAGTTAGAATAGTTATTATGGACATTAGTTACATGTATTAACTAGTTATCTTTTATGATATTAATTATAGATCCCAGGTTAAGACCTCCCCTTAAGACACTAAAAAATGATGAAATTAGTTATATTACAAGTATGACATGTGTTAACTTTGTAGAATTAGTTAGAATAGTTATTATGGACATTAGTTACATGTATTAACTAGTTATCTTTTATGATATTAATTATAGATCCCCTTAAGACCTCCCCTTAAGATCTCCCCTTAAGACACTAAAAAATGATGAAATTAGTTATATTACAAGTATGACATGTGTTAGTTGTACAATTAGTTAGAATAGTTATTATGGACATTAGTTACATGTATTAACTAGTTATCTTTTATGATATTAATTATAGATCCCCTTAAGACCTCCCCTTAAGACACTAAAAAATGATGAAATTAGTTATCATATCATCTAAATAAATCATCTAATCAAATAAAATCATAGATCATCTAATCAAATATCATATATCATCTTTCAAACAAATCAAACTAATATCATCTAATCGAATAAAACCATCTAATCTAATCATATATATCATCTAATCTTGAATAAAATCATAGATCATCTAATCAAATAAAACCATCTAGTCAAATCATATATCATATAGATCATCTAATCAAATAAAATCATATCATCTAATGGAATAAAACCATCTAATATAATCATATATCATCTAATAAAAAAAATCATATCATCTAATCAAATTAAACAATCTAATCTAATCATATCATCTAATGGAATAAAACCATCTAATCTAATCATATCATCTAATCAAATAAAATCAGCTAGTCAAATCATATATCATATAGATCATCTAATCAAATAAAATCATATCATCTAATGGAATAAAACCATCTAATCTAATCATATACCATCTAATAAAAAAAAATCATATCATCTAATCGAATTAAACAATCTAATCTAATCATATCATCTAATGGAATAAAACCATCTAATCTAATCATATCATCTAATCTAATCATATCATCTAATCGAATAAAACTATCTAATCTAATCATATATATCAAGTAAATGTGTCTCATATCATATAATCTAAGCATAGATCATCTAATCAAATATGTACGTCTAGATAATCAAGTAAATGTGTCTCATATCATATAATCTAAGCATAGATCATCTAATCAAATATATGTATGTCTCGAATCATAAACTGAGTCTCAAATAAAATATATGCTCAACATGTCCTAAACTAGGGAGTCATCTAGGTGCATATGAACAAAGCGACCCTCTGAGTGACTACCATGAGCATCCTCTGACTGTGAGACAACAACTGAGCCCTATGAATATAAATGTATGTATATATGATAATAATCTAAAATAATTAAAATATTATAAATGCATATTTAAACTTACATATTTTTAAAACATACCTGATCACTAGTAGGTGTATCATCTGCTTGTAAAGTAGTGACTGGCTCCTAAAAATTTAGTGTACAATAGTTGGTTATATATACATGTGCATAGTAGATATATTATGTAAAGTACTTGAAATATAAACATGTACATGTACATGTATATATCTAAAACTTACCTGACCACTAGTAGGTGTCACATCATGTGGAAGATGCTCTGAACCCACACTAGAGGTAACATGCTTTGCTAATTGTGCCTAAAAAATATTATGCATTAAACAAACATTAATACATGTACAATTAATTATTCACTAAAACTCCTAATAAAAAAGAAAAGAAATTTTTATATGTACCTGAGTCTCAGGAGCAGGAGGATCATCAGGGTGCTGCACCATCATATCATCAACTGATACTACATCACCCACACCACCTAAGGTCTCGAACCTCTGTAGTAATGAGGAGTGTAGGGGTGTCACTAGCTGTGAGGGGAGTGGTGTAGAATCTGAACCATGTGGATGAAATAACATATCCATAAATGACCCGCCACTAGTGGCAACATCCACCTGACCCAACCCACACAACTACTCATCAAAAGCATCTAGACCCTCACTGGTGATGTGTACATCTCCAATCTCTATACTGGGCTCTACAACTATAGAGTGATCTGTGGGTGCACGGTGCTCTGCACTATCCTGTGCATGATGCTTTGCACTATGTTGTGCCTGACTAGTAGATGGTGGATCATGTGTCAGTGGAACTATAGGAACCCGTACAAGTGAAATGTACTCCCTGACTGAATGTATAGGGATCCCCTATGAGTTGGCAATATGAGAATAGGCCTGCATGAGATCCTCCAAAAAGTAAAGGGCTATATCTAAAGTAGTCTGATAACCCGACAATGCTCGTATCTCTCTAGGCACAGGAAGACCAACAACTCTATATGTCTCATCACTCACACCTGCAGCACTACTAGATGAAGCCTCAGAACATGATCTAGCTCTACTCAATCTAGTCAAAACATATCTGCCCACTGAATCAAAACTGATCGATGTGGCTGCAGAAGCAATCTATCCTATGTTGTCTAGAACTCCCCTCTAAGAAGCAATGATGACCCTATCTGCAGTAGCAGCCATCACTGGTGTCACTACTGGACTCCTCTCTCCAACTAGCTATCTATGAGGCTGCACAACTCGATCAGCCCTATGATACTAATCACGATCTGCAACCCTACCCAGCCCCTAACCATAAAAATGTGGGATATCAAAATAGTTGACCCTGAGTCCCAAACGGTACTCAACGTACAACTGCTATGCAAAGTATAATGGAATTTGGTCATTATTTGGATAACGACCATGGGCTGCAAGATGTCAAGGGTAAATCATACAAGGAATCTGAGGGATCACACAGTGTGTGACCTGATATGCCCTCACCACTCTCATATACTCATAATTTGGGAACATCTCTCATTTGATGATTTCCTTGGAGACGAGGCTCTAAACCGTCACCAAGGAAACATCACCTGAGATCTCCTCCCTCAACTCTCAAAAAATGGCCTCAACTACCTGAGGTGTAAATGAAGTGTGGACCCTCAATCTACTAGTCATAGACTCTAAACTAGTCAATATAGTAGCACATGTGTCTCTTTATATACCATCTCCACTAGATCTACTGATAGCCTGTCTAAGTCTAGCTATCTTTGTGTCAGCCATGTGGAAAATAGTATGAATGTCAAGAGTCTGAGGTGTGCCCTGAGTGGCCATCTAGATGTACATCACATGTGAAAGAGCTAAGTGTTAATAATTAAGCACTTGATTACAACATTATAACTACATGTAAAATGGAAACAAATAAACTTGGTCCTAAGGTATAGATAAGACATCAATGGGTCATAGGACATCCTAGTATGTATTAATGAAACCTAACATGTACATCAATGGGTCATAGGACTAACTTTAATATTTACTAAAAATGCATTTACATAAGGGGTCGTGGGTAACATAAGTGGTCATAGCTCATATCTTAAGGAGTCATGGGTAACATAAGTGGTCTTATTAGGTCTTAAGAGTCCAAAGACACATACTAATTAGGTCTTAAGGGGTCAAAAATTTATAATAAGAGGTCTTAAGGGGTTGTAGGTAACGTAAGAGGTCCTAACGTATAGATAATCTAGGACTATAAAGTATCTTAAGGGGTCATGGGTTATATAAGTTGTCCTAGATTGTCTTAAGGAGTTGTGGGTTATATAAGTTGTCCTAGACTATCTAGTTAGGTCTATAAGTAGAGAAACAACTTAAAGATGTATACCTTATTTCCTAATATGACCTAATGTGAACTATTAGGATAGGTAATATGACCTAGAGTGTCTTAAGGGGTCGTGGGTAATGTAAGTCCAGTCCTTGATTGTCTTAAGGGGTCGTGGGTAATGTAAGTCCAGTCCTTGATTGTCTTAAGGGGTCGTAGGTAACATAATAGGTCCTAGGGTATAGATAAGAGTCATGGAGTGTCTTAAGGGGTCGTGGGTAACATAAGAGGTCCTAAGGTATAGATAAGACATCAATGGGTCATATTACCTATCCTAATTACCTGTCACAACGTACATAGATAAGAGTCATGTAGAGTGTCTTAAGGGATCGTGGGTAATATAAGTGGTCCTAGACTGTCTTAAGGGGTCATGGGTAACATAAGTGGTCCTAGAGTCATAATTGGTTCTAATTGAGTCTAATTAGACCTCCTAAATGGTTCTAATTGATTCTAATTGAGTCATAATTGGTTCTGGTACAGTTAGGTCTAGTTAAGTCTAATAGGTCCTAAATTTTGGTCCTAATTGGTCTAGTTACCTATCTAATTGGTCATAATAGGTCCTAATATATCTAATTGGTCAGACTAATGTTGGTTAAAGACCTAATACCTGTCTAATTGGTCCTAATAGGTCCTAGTTAGGTCTACTTGGTCCTAATAGGTCTAGTTAGGTCTACTTGGTCCTAATAGGTCTAGTTAGGTCTATAAGTAGAGAAACAACTTAAAGATGTATACCTTATTTCCTAGAATATGACCTAATGTGACCTATTAGGATAGGTAATATGACCTAGAGTGTCTTAAGGGGTCATGGGTAATGTAAGTCCAGTCCTTGATTGTCTTAAGGGGTCGTAGGTAACATAAGAGGTCCTAAGGTATAGATAAGAGTCATGGAGTGTCTTAAGGGGTCGTGGGTAACATAAGAGGTCCTAAGGTATAGATAAGACATCAATGGGTCATATTACCTATCCTAATTACCTTTCATAACGTACATAGATAAGAGTCATGTAGAGTGTCTTAAGGGATAGTGGGTAATATAAGTGGTCCTAGACTGTCTTAAGGGGTCGTGGGTAACATAAGTGGTCCTAGAGTCATAATTGGTTTGAATTGAGTCTAATTAGACCTCCTAACTGGTTCTAATTGATTCTAATTGAGTCATAATTGGTCCTGGTACTTGATTAGGTCTAGTTAAGTCTAATAGGTCCTAAATTTTGGTCCTAATAGGTCCTAATTACTCTAGTTACCTATCTAATTGGTCATAATAGGTCCAGATAGGTTTAGTTAGGTCTATTTGGACCTAATAGGTCCTAATACATCTAATTTCTCAGACTAATGTTGGTTAAAGACCTAATACCTGTCTAATTGGTCCTAGAATGTCTACTTGGTCCTAATAGGTAGATAGTTAGGTCTATAAGTAGAGAAACAACTTAGACATACCTTATTTCCTAATATGACCTAATGTTCAACCTATTATGGAGTCATGGAGTCATGGAGTGTCTTAAGGGGTCGTGGGTAGTTCATAAGAGGTCCTAAGGTATAGATAAGACATCAATCAGGTCATATTAGGTCTGTCCTAATTACCTGTCATAACAGGTCTAGATAGGTTTAGTTAGGTCTATTTGGACCTAATAGATCCTAATACATCTAATTGGTCAGACTAATTTGTTGGTTAAAGACCTAATACCTGTCTAATCAATCCTAATAGGTCCTAGTTAGGTCTACTTGGTCCTAATAGGTCTAGTTAGGTATTTAAGTAGAGAAATGACTTAGACATGTACCTTATTTCCTAATATGACCTAATGTGACCTATTAGTCCACCTAGTATGACCTAGAGTTTCTTAAGGGATCGTGGGTAACGTAAGTGGTCCTTGATTGTCTTAAGGGGTCGTGGGTAACATAAAAGATCTTAAGGGCCCATCCTAGGTTACATTAATGGATCCTCGTATACATATATAATGGGTCTTCAGGATCTGAATAGGTCATGTGTATATGTCTTAAAATATCATAAGGGATGTATAATGGTCCAATAATATTAATGGGTCGTAAAACATCATAAGTGGTCTAAGTCCAAACCTAGGACATCCTAAATTTTTTTAATCGGTCTTGGGGGTCCTAAGGTTTTATATTTGTTTTAAGATTTCATAAGGGATCTAGATAAGAGTCCTAGAATGTTAATGAGTTGTAGGTGCAATATAAGCACGGTCCTAGACTACATCTTAAGGGGTCATGGGTAACAATGAGTCAAGTATATATATGTGTCTTAAGGGGTCGGGGGTAACATAAGAGGTCCTAAATTTCATTAGTGGATGATCCTTGTATGATAAATTAATTAAATCTAGGATGTACATAAATGTGTCCTAAGACAACCTAAGATATGTTAATGGGTCTTGATGATCTGAATGGGTCATAGATGTCTTAAAATGTCATAAGGGACATGTATAATGGTCCAACAATGTTAATGGGTCGTAGACGCACGATAAGTGGTTTAAGGTATCTTAGGTTACATTAATTGATACTAGTATGTCTTAAGGGTTCTTGTGGGCAACAATGGGTTCACATATATATTAATAGAAGCTAAGATAGATGAATGTGTCATAGGATATTTTAATATATAATAATGGTTCGTATGGGTCTTAAGGGGTCCTATGTGTCAAGTAAGATGTCAGGTAATATGTAAATTATAATAAAGGATCCTAAGTGTCTTAATATGTCGTAAAAGAGAAATAAGGGTACTAGAAACTTATTGTACTACAATTTTTTAACATTTTCTAACATACTACTAGATCATTTTCAAAAATTAAACTACAATTTTCTAAGATTTTCACAAACTAAAAATTATAAATAAAACAAATAGCTAACTTTAATAAGTTTACTAAAAATGCATGTACATACATGTGTGTGTGTGTGTGTGTGTGTGTGTGTGTGTGAGAGAGAGAGAGAGAGAGAGAGAGAGAAATTCTTAATAATTACAATTTAAAATTTAAAATTTAACATTTTCTAACTCGAATCTTAATGTTTTCTAACATTTTTCCTACGATTTCTAACATTTAGATAACATTTTCTAACATTTATACAAATTAAAAATTATTTAAAACAAATAACTAGTTAAAATATATATAAAACATATTATTTACAATAAAAAATGAGAAAAATATGTGTACCTGGTACTCCTAGAAAATTGAGGAGGTCGACAAAGCTCGGGAAGCGCTAGTGTGCTGGCGTGGTGATGTAGTTTGCTCCAAGCCCAGGGGTCCACAAACTACTACAGTGAAAATGATAGGTAGAAAATGAAATCACCAAAAATTATAAAGAATCTGGCCCTGAATGGCTTCGTGCGAAGTACGCACTTCGCACAAAGCCACACTGGGGTCTTCGCACGAAGACCCCTACGTGGTGTCTTCGCACGAAGCCTGTGGAAGACTTCGAGCAAAGTGTTGACTTCGCATGAAGACAGGAAAAAAAAAATTTTTGACGATTTGGCGATTTGCTTCGTCCCAAAAAGTGGGACGCAGCTTTGTGATTGAACCCAATATCACTGGCCAAGGGTGCAAGGCATGAAACCTAATACATTTTCTTTGCAAATCAGAACAAGTTTCAACCAGGGCAAGACAAATTTCACAAGATTTTGCATGAATAGACCATTTTCTTAGGATTTTTTCTATGACAAGAAAATGGCCTAACATAGGGCACAATTGCATTTTGATTTCCTCATTCTATTTCACTAGCTAGACATAAGCAATGCGTTTGAATAATGCTACTAAAAATGAAATTGTCAATTTTCTTGAAAAATTATTATTCACATTTGAGCCATCAAAAACCATTATCTTTGAAAATGTAAGAGATTTTGTTCGATCAAATAGGTATGATTTTGTGCTAAGAAATGGTATTTTCTTGAAAATTTCTTCTAACTATAACCCACAAAATAAAATGGTCTAACATAATCAACTAAGAAGAA
The DNA here is from genome assembly GCA_027943335.1 of Chamaecyparis obtusa. NCBI lineage: Eukaryota > Viridiplantae > Streptophyta > Pinopsida > Cupressales > Cupressaceae > Chamaecyparis > Chamaecyparis obtusa. The sequence goes on from BSBK01002397.1 coordinate 1,054,777, forward strand.
TTTAATCAATATTATCAAAAGGTTGAGTTCTTAACATTAGAGGGAATGACATAAAAATTTGTAGATAGCTCTATGGGATAATCATATTAAAATGAAGAAAGTCCTGAAGACTTCTCCCTATGAACCAGTGTAGGTTAAAGAGGTAATCCTATCAATTTATATGGAGATCCCATCCCTACAACCCATTAAATCTCCCAAAGTTGAGGAAAATGGTGTCATGGATGTCCAGTTGATAAAACTTCTAAATCTTCAAGAATTGCATGAAAAGGTTGTCAATTGCTTGACAAGTAATCTAAAAGTAGTTAAACAATGGTTTGATAAGATGTCCTCTAACCCCATCTTCAAGGAAAATGACTAGGTACTAAAGTACAATGAGTAGGTAGCCAAACTAGGTCAACATGCCAAATTTAACACATTATGGGAAGGAACCTTCTATATCACTAGAGGTAAAGAGAATAATACTTTTGAGCTAGTTTTAAGTTCTTATATTGTCCACTTCAAGTTTCAATGTTCAAGGTGACAAACAATCACTTGATAAATTGGTAGATGGTAGACCAATTCCATGAAGTCCAAATTCCATGTGGTGTATGTAGTGCTCACTTGGTAGGGCTTATAACGAAACCAAAAGTCCAAAATTATAAAGGTTTTTCCTTGGGAGTTCTTAATTAGAGGGATTCTAGAGATCAAACTCCTAAAGGCATAATTGATATAGTAGGTAGAACCAGACTTTAGAGCCTAAAACTCAGTCACTTTCAACATTTAGAATTTTTTCATAGGGTTGATATGAGGATTATTCAAAGTCCAAGACTCTAGACTTATAATCTATGACCATACAACCTAAGGAATTGACTAAACTTCATGAAACCCCTAAATGTGGTGCTTTAAACCAATTTGGGAAGTCTAATTCACTTCCAAGGGTTTCACTACTTAGGTTTTGAGGTCAAGAGAGGATCTAAGGATGCTAAACTACTAGATTTCTTAAGGAAATATATATTTCTAACCTAAGAACACAAGAAAACAACTAAACTAAGAAATAAAAAATGGAAAGCACAAAAAATGAAAAACAATAGAGGAAAGGAAGGAAGAAACCCTACCTCAAAACATGGAAACCACACAAGTTCACAAAAAAAGAACAAAAACTCATAGGTATAAACTCTAAGTTAATCAATTGATTGCTTATTGAAATTTCGTGAGTTTTTTTTAAAAAAAACTAGGTGGGTGCAAATGATTTATTTCAAGGCTTATATAGTCACTCTTCAATGTGCATTAAGTACAACTAGGGTTGGACTACAAGTTCTAAAACTTCAATGTGCATGAGGGGAACTAGGATTCTAGAATTTTGAGTATCTAAGTAATGAAAGTAATGAGTAACCTAGAATATTGAAACCCTTAATCCCAAAGAAAAGGAAAAATAAGATAGGAAAATAGAACTTTAGGACTCCAAAATCTTGAAGGATTCACAGAAATCCTTGAATATCTCAAAATCCTAGGATTTGAAAGGACCCAAAAAATCAAGAGAAATAAAACAAAAATAACAAAGAGAAAAGGAAAATAAAAGTAGGGACCCTCAATTTTATCAAGAAAAAATGTAGGGATGATTATAAAAAATTTCTATGAGAATCATGGAATTAGGAGACATTTGTATGCTCCTATTACATCACAACATAATGGCGTATCTGAGAGGATAAATAGAACAATACAAGAAGCATCAAGAACAATGATTAAGGAAGCAAATCTAGGACTCTACTAGAAAGAAGAAAATTTAACTGTAGTATACACACTAAATATAGCTCATATTAGGAAGAATATTAGAAAGACATCATATGAGGTATGGTATGGAAGAACCCTGTCAGTAAAATGTAGATCAAAATATCTGGAAGAAAATGCTATATTAGAACAGATGAAGAGAATCTAGGAAAGTTTGATACTAGAGTATATGAAGGAATATTTCTTGGTTATTCTATAAAGAGAAAAACTTACAGATGCTATAACAAAAGGTTGGGAAGAATAGTTAAGAGTGAAAATGTAAAAGTTGATGAATACATTCCAAAGAATACAAAATTAGAAGTTGGATATGAATTAGATGAGTCTACCAACAAACAATAAGAGGGAAATACTGCATAAAAAGAAGAATAAAATGATGAGGAAGTTTCTCCACCAATTACTCCTAAGAATCCCAAATACATGTAGAGAAATCATTAAGAAAATTAGATAATTGGAGACAAGAAAAAAGGAGTAATAAAAAGAATTAAAGCTATTGAACAACATGTCAACTTATATTTGATTTAAAAAATTGAATCAAAGACTATGAAAGAGGTCTGTAGTGATCAGAATTGGATGAAGGTTATGAAGGAAGAGCTAGATCATATTGAGAAAAATCAATCTTTGGAATTAGTCCCAATATTGGTAGACAATAATTTAATTGGAACAAAATGGTCATTTCCAAACAAACTGGATGAAGATGGTAACATAGTGAGGAACAAATAAATATTGGTATGTAAGGGATACACACAAGTGGAAGGTATTGATTTTGAGGAGACTTATGCACCTACAAAATCAAATCGATGTAAGATTTGTATTCCCGAATGGAGAATTGAAGGAAGATGTGTATATAGAACAACCATAAGGGTTCAATCTATCTAATGATCTTAACATTGTTTGTAGATTAAAGAAGGAACTATATGGAAGCAAGCTCCTAGAGATTCGTATGAAAATCTTGACAGTTATATGTTGATGAAAGAATTTTAAAAAGGTATTGTTGAAGATAAATATAGTATTGCTAATTCATGTTTCACTCATATATTGTGGATGAGACGGACATTGAGTTAATCTATTAAATATGCTAAATGCTTAAGCTCTAGACTGAAAATAACATTATAACACTACTCAATGTAAAAGATGTGAATTGGTGTTTTTCTCTTGGAAGAGGAGGGTATTTATACGATTTAAGGAAAGAATTGGGTTAGGAAGGAGAGTTAGGGTCAGAGGTAAGATGTGGGGTAGAGTTTGGGGTATAGTTAGGGGTATGGTAAGGTTTAACCTTGGTTAAGGTTGCTCACACATGTGTGAGCAACACTAGGGAAGTGTGCAAAGGGGATAAGAGTAGAAAAAGAGACATGGGCTTCATTAATGGCTTGTAAGAGTCATTAATGAGGATGTAAGAAACATTTATGAGGGGTTTTGACCCAAAGTCAAAGTTTGAAGGGTTAGGCTAAAAAGGGTAGGAATCACCCTTTAATTAGGTTTAGACTGAGATTAGGAAATTCTAGAAGAGGTTAGGGATTTCTAGAAGATTTCTAAGGTTTTAGGATTTAAATAAATATTTTATTTATTTAAAGTATTTTTGGTCAATTTATCAATTAATAATTAATAAATAGGGGAAAATCACTCAAACTTGATTTAAATGATTTGGGGAGGGATTCTTTAATTAAAGATGTTTAATTAAAATAGGAGGATTTAATGGCATAAAAATAAATAAATTAATTCATTAATTAATAAATGATGATGTCATCAGGAGTTTTCGAAAAATAAAAATACTTTTATTTTCTAAAGGATTTTTAGGTGTCTAGTATGACAGATCTGGAAAATGCTATTTTCTGGTGTCTGTATTGAGTTTCTGGAAATTTCGCAACCAGATTTGGGACAGGAAAATAGAGACAGAGAAAACCCAGAAACCTTTTCCTTTTCTGAGAAAGGTCAACCTTGACCCAGGTAAAGGTCGACCTTGACCCAGGTAAAGGTCAACCTTGACCCCTTTATGTCGACGTTGACTTGCGCTGCTCCGACAAAAATTCTGTTCACGGATCCCAAAAATTTTCTGAAAAGGGTATCCAGATCTATAATGTAATTCATTGTTCCATACTTGTTCCTACAAGAAAAATGGTTTTATTATTTGGATGAGGGGTTTGCCTTCATGGTCAAACCCCAGTTTTGGAATTAACCTTGAAATTGAATTGAAATTGCAATAATAAACAAAGTAAATGGAACAATTCACCTTGCCTATGTTGAAACCCTTGTGGAGGATTCGAATCCTTGAATCCACAAGTATGGATGCTCCAAATGAATGTAGAATTGAATGTAGTTTGTCTCAAATCAATTGTCTTTAGATCTTCAACACCAATCTTGAATGGATCTTGGAATATGAAGAAGCTTGAATGGATGTGGATGGAAAAATCTTCAACAAGAGGACTCCATAGAGATTGAATCCTTCAATGGCTACCAATGGATCTCCTTGATGAATTGAATCTTGAATGCTTGAAGATAGATGAATTCTTGAATCCTTTCTTTCTCCTTCTTGCTTGCTTCTTGATTGCTTGATTTCACTTTCTTGAGTTGCTTGAATTCGGAGGATGGTTGATTAATGAGATGTTTTGATGATTGAAATGAGAGGAGAAGGCTTCCTTTTATACTAGTCTAGGGCACAAACTTCTAGAGAGGCCAACATAGGAGAAATAAATTCCCATTAAGCCTATACCCCTAGGAGTGGACCTATATTAAATATCATTTAAGAGTTTACCATTTCGAAGCCTTAAACAACCAATTCAGAAGCGGGAAATAATTCTTTTTGAAACTCGACATCCAGAAACCTTCAAATTTTGAAATTTGGACCCTGGGTCAGGGTTGAGGTCGACCTTGACCCTAAGGTCAAGAACCTCAAATTCTCAAAGCATGTTGCCAATATTAGGTAAGAAGGAAGTGGAAAATGGGGTAGAATAGGGGAAAAAGCCACATCCAAGTCAAAGACCCATTCAAGGCATTTCACATGACCCCAAACCACTTACTCGAAGGGCTAAACCAGTCCTAAATGGAAGTGCTTCCATTTTTTGACGCTACATTATCATATGTTATTATTTTCTATAATTTGTGTTGACCATATCTCTTTGTATACTCTATATGTTGAGAATGTTTTGATGATATTTTAACATGTTTTAATACTATGTAAAGATATTTATCTTAGGTTTTTATGTTTCAAAATGTGGTACAATGGATTTTTCATTTTTCTTTGTATTATTGTGATGATACTGGTTTTGTGATAAATGCATGTTTCACATTTCTCTACATGATAGTTTGGTGTAGTTTTGGAAATGAGATATTAATGTCCTTTTCTTCATTCATTATAGATCACTTGAGATATTTTATTTCAAAGGCTTGGTTTCAGGTGTTTACACTTCATTATTGGTCTTAATTAATGCAAGATGGAACGTAATGTGTATGATGATATTTTTGGTCCCTACTATGGCATGTTGTGGTGCACTTCTCATTCCTCCCCATTGCGGGGATGATTAGTGCCAAATTATTTCAAATTTGTTTCGGTTGGCTATTTAGCTAACATTGGGAAACTTTTTTGATAATTCTTTGTTGTAAGGTCATTTTCTTACTTGTCATTAGTGTGTCACCATAAATTAATAAAGGGAGATTGTTGTAGAATTGAGAAGAATGAGTGACTAATGAATTATTATGATTATGTTGGTATGGTTGTCATTGATGTCAACTTGTTTTTGTTATCATCTGTGATTATTTTCTATAATTTGTGTTGAGCATATTTCTTTGTATACTCTATATGTTCAGAATCTTTTGATGATATTTTGGCATGTTTTTTTATACTATTTGGAGATATTTATCTCAAGTTTTTATGATTCAATATGTGGTAAAATGGATTTGGCATTTGTCTGTGTATTAATGTGACTGATAGTGGTTTTGTGAGAAATGCATGCTTCACATTTCTATACATGATAGTGTCTACTAGTGTAGTTTTGGAAATAAGAAATTAATGTCCTTCACTTCATTCACTTTAGATCGGATGAGATATTTTATTTCGGAGACTTGGTTTCAAAGTTCATTGGTGTTTCTACTCTAGGTTTAGTTAACCTGAGGTGTTTACACTTCATTATTGGTCTCAATTAATGCAAGATGGAATGCAATGTGTATGATGATATTTTTGGTCCCTACTATGGTATGTTGTGGTGCACTTCTCATTCCTCCCCATTGTGGGGATGATTAGTGTTGACCTATTTCAAATTTGTTTCAGTTGGCTATCTAGTTAACATTGGGAGACTTTGCAAGTTATTGATTAGTATTTCTAAAGGATAAATCATTATGGATGAAGGGGAAGAGAGTGAAATTTTCATACTTGTGCAAGCTTCTATGCAAGTGTGTACTTATGTGAAGTAGACATATGAAAAAGGATTTGTCTCCCATATTTTTTGAGTTGTTGTGAATATTATTTGTGAATAGTGTGGACATTCAAGTGTTATCTATCATTGCAGTGAAAATTAGTTGGTTAAGTTGGTGATGTTTATCAGTGGTGGATTTACCCTCTTTATCTTTATTATCCAATAGTGATCCATCTCTCTTTGAGTAGTGAATCCTTTGGCAATGAGCACCTATCAAAGAGCATTTCCCTCTAAAAATCAACTTAACTGGTTTTACCCTAAAGGTGTTCATACATTTAAAAATAAACTTCTCTATGGATTTTCCCTTAATAGGGTTTTCCATGTTAATTCGGTGTTTCATATGTTTGGTGATCATTGTGCTTTCATGTTCTTATGTTTTTGTTAGTAAGGATCAATATATGGTTTGTGGAACTAATTAAAGTTGTGTTAAGGATTAAAATTTTGTGGACAATTGATTCACCCCTCCCCTCCTCTTAGTTGTCTTGCATATTAAACAATATTTATACAAACGAGTACATTTCATGAGTCATATTTTAAAATCTAAATTATTATTAATGATCTATGTTATATTTCTACCATTGAAATGGATGGTAATGTTGGTATAATGAGAAACTCCATTCTTTCTTCAAGATTATTCATTTGATGGTACTATTATTCTAAAAAATTCAGCATAATATTCAAATTAATAGAATGATAGTGAGAAACTAGAAGAATTGTGGTTCAGAAAAATGGATAAAAGAAGGATGAATTTACAAATTTAGCATATAATTGATCAATAGAGGAATTTTAACTAATCTTGAATAGAAATAAACTGTCCAAAATCAATGAGAAATAATTTACAATACTAGAATTTATAAGATTTTATTATCTGATCCTTGTGTATATTTTAAGAGCACACTTATGATCATGGGTTTGAAAAAAGTGAAGTGTGGGGATGAGGTCCCTCATTTGTGGCCTCATTGGTTCATAGCTTTGGGTCGGAATAATTTCATGTGGAGTTGGAGGGTGTGTCATGCCAATATCATTGGTCACATTCAAAAGCTCACCAAGCATTTTTTAAATAATAATAATAAATTTACATTAGTTTATAAACTAAAACCTTCATATGTGTGACCCATATTTTGAGGCATACTTCCATTGCTATTGGACTTGATATCACCTTAGTCACCTTATGTTAATACATGAATGAAATGCCTAATATCTTGCTTGACTATAATAAATATTATTTTTCTAATTTATTTTCGCTTATGAGCATACATTCGTAGACTCAAAAATATATGAGAGGAATGATGAAACGAGGGTGGTGTTTCTTTTAGAATTTTGAGTTGGGGCCTTTTAGGTGGCCTAAACATTAGAAAAATTAATTAAGTTTTGATAATTAATTAATATTCTTGAATGAATTCACTTTATTCTATGTTATAAAGAATTATCTTATGAGGTTTGACGAATAAGATACGTTAATGTGGGCTGAACTTTAGAATCTAAGATAAATTTAATATAATAAATGTTTAATTCAAATAAGTTGAATATGCCTTTAAGAATCTATTTAAGCCTCCATAATTTAATTAGTTCATTCAGTGATTACTTATATAAGAGTGTTGAAACTTAATAAAAAGTATTTAATTCTCACAAGTATCAGTTTTTAAGAAAATCAAATTGATACGGTTAGAATGAAACTTTATATTAAATGTTAGGCTAGAGGGGATTGATTTAAATCATTGTGCCCCTTGAAACATAAATTGATTAGTAATTGAATGTAATTAGAATATAAACTTTAAATTTAAATTTAAAATACCTTTAGTCTAGACTAATGTTTGTGGCTACCTCTCAGGGAGAGCTATGTAGTGTTGTGATCTAATTTTTTTTATCTTATGCGAGTGAGAAGAATGAGTAAATTATTTGCATCTTTGGCCTTTTCCATTGATGCCAAATTGGGAGAGTTCTTGGATACTTTTTTCATAATTCTTTGTTGTAAAGTCATTTTCTTACTTGTCATTGGCGTGTCACTATCAATTAATAAAGGGAGATTGTTGTAGAATTGAGAAGAATGAGTGACTAATGAATTAGTATGATTATGTTGGTATGGTTGTCATTGATGTCAACTTCTTGTTGTTATCATCTGTGATTGTTTTCTATAATTTGTGTTGAGTATATTTCTTTGTATACTCTATATGTTGAGAATCTTGTAATGATATATTGGCATGTTTTTTTATACTATTTGGAGATATTAACTCAATTTTTTATGGTTCAAAATGTGGTACAATGGATTTGGCATTTGTCTTTGTATTACTATGAATGATAGTGGTTTTGTGAGAAATGCATGCTTCACATTTCTCTACATGAAAGTTTCTATTGGTGTATTTTTAGAAATAAGAAATTAATGTCCTTAGCTTCATTCATTTTAGATCGCATGAGATATTTTATTTCGGAGACTTGGCTTCAAAGTTTGTTGGTGTTTATACTCTAGCTTTGGTCAACCTCGGGTGTTTACACTTCATTATTGTTCTTAGTTAATGAAAGATGGAATGCAATGTGTATGATGATATTTTTCATCCCTACTATGGCATGTTGTGGTGCACTTCTCATTCCTCCCCATTGTGGGGATGATTAGTGTCGACCTATTTCAAAAAAATTTCAATTGGCTATCTAGCTGACATTGGGAGACTTTGCAAGTTATGCATTAGTATTTCTAAAGGATAAATCATTATGGGTGAAGGGGAAGAGAGTGGCATTTGTATACTTGTGCAAGCTTCTATGCAAGTGTGTACTTATGTGAAGCATGAATGTGAAAATGGATTTGTCTCCCATATTTTTTGAGTTGTTGTGAAGCTTATTTGTGAATAGTGTGGACATTCAGGTGTTATCTATCATTGAAGTGAAAATTAGTTGGTTGATTTGGTGATGTTTATCAGTGGTGGATTTACCCCCTTTTATCTTTATTCTCCAATAGTGAGCCATCTCTCTTCGAGAAATGAATCCTTTGGAAATGAGCACCTATCAAAGAGACCTTCCCTATAAAAATCAACTTAACTGGTGTTACCCTAAAGGTGTTCATACATTTTAAAATAAAATTCTCTATGGATTTTCCCTTAATAGGGTTTTCCATGTAAATTTGGTGTTTCCTATGTTTGGTGCTCATTGTGCTTTCATGTTCTTATGTTTTTGTTATTAAGGATCAATATATGGTTTGTGGAACTAATTAAAGTTGTGTTAAGGATTAAAATTTTGTGGAGAATTGATTAACCCCCTCCCCCCTCCTCTTAGTTTTCTTGCATATTAAACAATGTTTATTCGAATAACTACATTTCATGAGTCATATTTTAAAATCTAAATTATTATTAATGATCTATGTTATATTTCTACCATTGAAATGGATGGTAATGTTGGTATAATAAGAAAATCCATTATTTCTTTAAGATTGTTCATTAGATGGTAATATTACTCTAAAAAATTCAGCATAATATTCAAATTATTAGAATGATATTGAGAAACTAGAAGAATTGTGGTTAAGAAAAATAGATAAAAGAAGGATGAATTTATAGATTTAGGGTATAATTGATCAATAGAGGAGTTTTAATTAATCTCGAATAGAGATAAACTGTCCAAAATCAATGAGAAATAATTTACAATACTAGAATTTATAACATTTTATACTACAGATTGGAGTTCTGGCATGAATTGCACTTTGCAATAACACTACAAAATGAAAGGTAATTCACAATCACCTTAGTCACTTTATGTTAAGACATGAATGAAATGCCTAATATCTTGCTTGACTATAATAAATGTTATTTTTTCTAATTTATTTTCGCTTATGAGCATACATTCGTAGACTCAAAAATAAATGAGAGGAAGGATGAAATGAGGGTGGTGTTTCTTTTAGAATTTTGAGTTGGGGTCTTTTAGGTGCCCTAAACATTAGAAAAATTAGTTAAGTTTTGATAATTAATTAATTTTCTTGAAACTCAAAATGCACAATAGATGAGTTTTAACTAATCTCGAATAGAGATAAACTGTCCAAAATCAATGAGAAATAATTTACAATACTAGAATTTATAACTTTTTATACTACATGTTGGAGTTCTGGCATGAATTGCACTTTGCAATAACACTACAAAATGAAAGGTAATTCACAATCCTATAATTTTTTTAAATTTTTTTTTATGATTTGACTTCTTACATATTAGCTCAATCCTTCCATCTCCTACAATTATTTATTCTCTGATCCTTGTGTATATTTTAAGAGCACAGTTATGATCATTGAACTTTCATATCCTCTATAGGAGGCATACAAACCTCCCTTCTCATCATCACCTCCCATTTCTCAAATGGTTGGGGCATGCTATCACTAGTCCCACCCCTTCCAAAGCCTCTATGTTTTATTCTTTTTTGACATGATGTTGTTTATTTTGATTGCAACACCGTTAAGAAAAGAGCTAAAATGGAAACACTGGTTCATAGATTCATCGGTTCATAGATTCGAGTAAAAAACATTTCACATGGAGTTGGAGGGCATGTCTTGCTAGCATCACCGGTCACATTTAAAAAATTTCCATATAGTTTTTAAATAAAAATCATAAATTTAAATTAGTTTAGTAAAAACCTTCATATGTGAGACCCATATTTTGAGGCATACTTTCATTGCTATCGAACTTGATATCACCTTAGTCACGTTATGCGCTTGAGGGGAACTGGGATTCTAGAATTTTGAGTATCTAAGTAATGAAAGTCATGAGTAACCTAGGATATTGAAACTCACATTCACTAAGAACACGTTAATAAAATATTAAAATTAACTCAGGACACATTAATAAAATATTAAAATTTGTTTGAGCTTTCAGGGGTTTTGCCCCCAAAACCCCATTCAATAATTTGGAGGGGAATTGAAGTGATAAAAGTGGGGGAAATTTAACCTTCAAGTCTGAAAGTTAAGTAGGATCCATATAATAATAATGATGAAATTATGGTTTCTATGTATGTGTACTTCTGCTCGTGATTTTCTTTAACAATGAAAGATTTGCCAAGATTTTATAGAATTTTCATACAATTAAAAAAAATCATCAATACAAACTAATATTTCTTCCTTTCAAATTAAAAAAATTGCTAACAATATTTTTTTTCCACCCCAAATAATGTAGGATTCACTAAGATTTTACAACTTTTCTAGGGAGGGGGTTTCTTAATTGTTTTCCTAATTGGGGTGATATTACTGCCAATGCCTTAAATGAATTGTTAAAGTTCACTTGATAAGATGGAAAAACCCTAGTAGAACATATGATGGATGTAGCTGACACATGTACCATACCTCATATAACAAAGAAAACCATAGCCCTTAGGTTTCCAACAATCTCTTTAAAATAAAAATCCTAAAATTGGAATAGATCTTCACCACTAAATATTATTGTCACTTGGGACCATCTCAAGGATTTTTCCTTTAATTTCTTTTTCTAAAAAGGGTGGGCATTCATCTTTATTCCGGCATCTGATTACTATTAAGAGAGCTCCTCAAGAGGTAGTTATAGATTCAAGTAAAAAACATTTCACATGGAGTTGGAGGGCGTGTCTTGCTAGCATCACCAGTCACATTTAAAAAATTTCCATATAGTTTTTAAATAAAAATCATAAATTTAAATTAGTTTAGTAAAAACCTTCATATGTGAGACCCATATTTTGAGGCATACTTTCATTGCTATTGGACTTGATATCACCTTAGTCATGTTATGCGCTTGAGGGGAATTGGGATTCTAGAATTTTGAGTATCTAAGTAATGAAAGTCATGAGTAACCTAGGATATTGAAACTCACATTCACTAAGAAAAGAAAAAATGAGATAGGAAAAAGGAACTTTGGGATTCCAAAATCTTGAAGGATTCATGGAAATCCCTGAATATCTCAAAATCCTAGGATTCAAAAGGACCAAAAAAACCAAGAGAAATAAAATAAATAAAAAAGAGAGAAAAGGAAAAGAAAAGTGGGGACCATGAATTTTGTTAAGAAAAAATGTAGGGATTATTTGACTTCCTACGTATTAGCTGAATCCTTCCATCTCCTACAATTATTTATTCTCTAGTGTAATCTAATTATAATGTGTGCTCTAAGAGAAGGCTTACCAGAGAGCTATTATCACAAGTTTATGTTGGGATTGGAAATATAAAGTACTGAGAGGGGAGGGGTGAATTAGTACCCTCAAAAACTTTTAACTCTAAACCTTTGCAATAGTAGATATCTTTTAACCGAATGATTCCATTGTTTGATACATACAATCATATAACTTGGAATGTAAAGTGCATGTAAACAAAACAATAAATCATACATGAAAATAAGTACTCATGACTCAAATATTTTGGTTACGCATAAACCCTTGTTAGAAGGTAAATATTGCGGTGGGGATGACACCCACAAATTCTTCACTACTGCGGTAAATAAAGTATGCCAATTAAGGCTACAATTGTTGATCACTTCTGATGATCTCACTCTATTAGGAGTAACTAAAGATCGACTAGATCTACCTTGTGAAAGGATTTTAGCAACACAATCAAGTGTGCACTCGGTTAAGAGATTTATAATAAGACGATTAAGTCTACTCTATTAAGAGATTTAAAATCTGCTACAATGGTTAAATTGATAACAGTAGAATATCTATAAAATGACAACTCTATCTTGTCTTATTTAGATATGTGAAACAACAATTAAATATCACCTCAATGTGATGAATGTAACCTTTTGTCCTACTCGATAGCCGTGTATGTGTTTCTGATAAAACTGATTCTGTCTCTGATAAAATGTCTGTCATAAACCCTTGTTTGATTTCCTCATGTCCTAAATGCGGCTACTGCTTCATGATATGTGCTCATAATGACATCTCTTCAATTATATATCAAACAGTCATGACCTAATTAGGGTTACAATATCTTAGAAAACCTAAGATTAATGGTATAGAAAAATAGCCTAGATGTACCAGTTACACAGGAATCCCTCAATTAATGATTACAATCATATTAAATGTTGTCTCGATCTTGGTAAACCATTTTCCAATTGGTGAGAACCGCTTGCATAAATGTATGTGTCATTCCTAATTACTATGTCATTTACTGGTTTACTCAGTAATCACTGGATTCTTTGTTTGGTAAAATACTGATGCTTGGTGATTACTATCTCAGTACTCGGTAAGTGTTTGTCGCTCGGTGAGTGTGCTCAGTCAAACTTGTATTCAGTTAACTTGATGTTCTGCCTTGTCTTTTCTCGGTGTAAAGGCTTTGTCTACTTGACCGACTGACTTGTTGTCTCCTTATACCATCCTTTATCGATTGACTTGTTGTCTCCTAATACCATCCTTTACCGATTTACTTGTTGTCTCCTTATACCATCCTTTACCAACTAACTAACTTGTTGATACTAATGACAATCCATTAATGCTCAAATAGAGATATCAAATTAGTAGCATATAGTTCCTCAAGTCCAATGACCAAAAATTGATGCCACAAAGCCTTTAGACTCAAATATTCTTGTTTAGCCCTTATAGAGGTCATAGGATTTCAATCTATGTAAACCTAAAGGTCTCAAGGCTCCACCTAAAGTGATGATAAATCTGTGTATTACTATGAATGATAGTGGTTTTGTGAGAAATGCATGCTTCACATTTCTCTACATGATAGTTTCTATTGGTGTAATTTTGGAAATAAGAAATTAATGTCCTTGGCTTCATTCAATTTAGATTGCATGAGATATTTTATTTTAGAGACTTGGTTTCAAAGTTCGTTGGTGTTTCTACTCTAGGTTTGGTCAACCTGAGGTGTTTACACTTCATTATTGGTCTCAGTTAATGCAAGATGGAATGCAATGTGTATGATGATATTTTTGGTCCCTACTATGGCATGTTCTGGTGCACTTCACATTACTCTCCATTGTGGGGATGATTTTGAGATATTGAAACTCACATTCACTAAGAAAAGAAAAAATGAGTTATGAAAAAGGAACTTTGGGATTCCAAAATCTTGAAGGATTCATGGAAATCCCTGAATATCTCAAAATTCTAGGATTCGAAAGGACCAAAAAAACCAAGAGAAATAAAATAAATAAAAAAGAGAGAAAAGGAAAAGAAAAGTGGGGACCATGAATTTTGTTAAGAAAAAATGTAGGGATTATTTGACTTCCTAAGTATTAGCTGAATCCTTCCATCTCCTACAATTATTTATTCTCCGATCCTTGTGTATATTTTAAGAGCACACTTATGATCATTGAACTTTCATATCCTCTATAGGAAGCATACAAACCTCCCTTTTCATCACCACCTCCCATTTCTCGAATGGTTTTGGCATACCACCATTAGTCCCATCCCTTTCGAAGCCTCCATAATTTAATTAGTTAATTAAGCGATTACTTATATAAGAGTGTTGAAACTTAATAAAAAGTATTTAATTCTCACAAGTATCAGTTTTTAAGAAAATCAAATTGATACGGTTAGAATGAAACTTTATATTAAATGTTAGGGTTTCGTCCAAAAGATGTTGCAATGCAAATGTGAGAGCGCTCTAAGTCTAGTGGAGGAGGGCGTGAAGCTTATCCGGTGGGTACTCATTAGATTGAAACAGTACAATTGAAAAACACAAAATACTAATTAGAGTAAAACAGTACAATTGAAAAACACAAAATGCAAAGTGCACGTAGCTGCACCAGCCGGGAATCGAACCCGGGTCTGTACCGTGGCAGGGTACTATTCTACCACTAGACCACTGGTGCAGAGAGGGAGGTTAGGAGGGAACTGAATGTGCCACCTATTTGTGAGAAGAGAAAAACGAGAGAAAAGAAAAATGAAGTGCAAGTGGAGATGCGGGGTATCGAACCCCGTACCTCTCGCATGCTTAAACTGAAGGTTTGTTTGCTTGCTATGCTCGGTGGGTATGTTTGTCTTTTAAACTGAAACTGATGCAGGAAGTTGGGGCTATCTGTAACATTCAAATTTTCTCATATAGCCTACCACCGTGAGGCTATCTGTAACATTTTAGTTTTAATTTTCTCATATAGGCTATAGGCTACCACCGTGTGTTTTGCTTGGAAGGCGCTGCAGGAGCAGGAGTACCTACGAGTATTAATTGTTTTCATAAACTTAAATACCTCCGTGCCTGTCTCTACTTCCGAGGCGATGCACAGGGACACGCGTGCCTTTGCTCCCACATTCCTTACGCAATAAATGACATTAGCACATATATACTGCGTTGTACACATGATCAAATGTCTCTTCGGAGACATCTGATAAAATTGGAACGATACAGAGAAGATTAGCATGGCCCCTGCGCAAGGATGACACGCATAAATCGAGAAATGGTCCAAATTTTTTCCATACCCCTCCCCCCACCCATTTCACTTATATATTTTTTTATATTCATTTTTACACTTCATTTATTTACTAATGTTTTATTCCTAGAATCGCTATCTAATGTTTTGTTTTTTTATTCTTCATAATGTACATATTGCTACATCATTTGGAGTCCATTCCAGAGAATTATTGAAAAATCAAGGTTTCTACCAAATCTCAAACTATAAAATCTCTTCTAATTTTGAAAAGACTGAGCACAAATATATCAAGGCATTTGTAGTCTTGATTTAAATTCATTTGGGGTCATTCTAGAACATATGCAAGCTTTGCATCCGTGTTCAATCAAGAGCCAAGCTTCTTTGATAAATTTCAAAAGTTTATCTAGTTTTTCATCTTTGCTTCACTTGAGTGGATGGTATTTGATGAAGAATTTTATGGGGAAACGTGACTATAGTAAGGGTTACAAATCCATCATAGAGTTCCATAAATATAGTTTTGAATTAAACTATATATTTGGTACACCTAGTTTTCTAGTATGTTGACATCAAAGATACAAGGCATGTAAGTAGTTTAGGAAACACAAATATTTTGAGTGCTTGTAGACGAGAGAATTTGTGAGGCTTTGTGACCTATTTTCTAAGGATAAAACTATAAATACAATTGGTTTAACAATTAAAATATAATATCTAGTCATACATTTACTTAAATCATTTATTATAAATCTAGATTAAACATCTTCCTTCACAATACAAATCCATAATACTATAAATTCATGTTCACCTTTTTTTCTTTTCTTTCTACCATCCTTAATAACAATAAAAAAATCTTAAATACACATGTTATAGGAAGATTATAGGCTCTGCTTCACATCCATATGCTCATATCTCAATTAGGTATTCCAAGATATCCAATATCCAATAATCATTTTATAAACCATTCTTTTGTTCGCAAAATAATAGGGTTCAATACCAAATATATTTGTGAACATCAATCTCTATTCATTAAACCAATCAATGGATGAGACAAAAAGCTTGTGTAGCTACAACGTGAAAATCTTAATCTCATATGCAAATTTGAAAATTAAGCTACCTCAATGTGGAAAACCATGATTGGGTCCTTCTTCTTAATGATGTAAAAAAGAAGCATGCATATCATGCTTAATAGGCATGTCTTATGAAAACTAATAACAACAATAGATAATGATTAGCATCAGTATAAGATAGCAAAAATAAGGCATATATCAACAACATAAGATCAATAAATAACACAAGATTTACGTGGAGAAACCCTCGCAAGAAAAAACTCCACCAAGAAGAGAAGCCAAGCTTGCATTATCAACAATGCATATGATTGCAATACAATCACTTATGTTCTCCTCTAGTCCTCCACCACGGTATCACCTATGTACATGTGAACGACCTCCTTATGTCTCCCACCTATCCTTTGTTCATGCACATAAATCTACATTCAATTGTTACACACTATTCTTCACCCAAAAGGTTGAATTCATAGAATGCAAAGAGCTCCAAAATCACCAAAAAAGATGTGAAAAAAAATGCCTCTTCATTCATCACAACCACAAGCCTATGGAATACCTCCACAAAACTTGAAAAAGCACTAGTTTTGGCTCCAATATTTTCCCTTCTACTTGGGTGCCCACTCTTGCGAGATAAACATTACATTAAATGTAATAAATGCCAAAATACTAAGAGATACTTGTTGCCTCTCCCCAGTGCCCTCTTGTAGAAGCTCAAAGGTCACTCATTTTTCCACTACCTAAGCCATTGAATATTTTATTCTTGACGTCCATAAGTGGGAAAAATAAATTTAAATAGTTGTGTTCACAACCCACTTTTACCACTGCTCGTTGAATCCAACACCCCTTGTGAAGCATTACAAATAATGGAAAGAATGTAATACGAGGTAAATGAAACCTTAATCCTAACTATCTCCCACTTGGCATCAGACATTGTAAATACACCCATAGGAATCACAAAAAAAAAGTGAAAATCATCCCTTATCCATCTACTACCATCTAAATCATCACCATGCTCTCATGTGCCACCTAGAGACTTACAAAAGAAACCATGATAATCACTGTCAAGCCAAAAACTCCTCACATCCTCCAACATCCCAGTTATGTAAAATGAACATTCCAAGGTGAGCCATATCAATTATAATTGAAATTGCACCAATTTCTACATGAACATACGCATCAAATTAAAATGACATCTTTATAAGGGGTAATGAGATCCTATCCTATTACACAAGAAGGGATAATACCAAGAGTCTACCACCAAAGTAGGCCCAATTAACACAAAGAGAAAGTGCTAATGTATAACCTTCACAAAGGGGAGGCTTGCTTGGATTAAGTTCTTCCTTTCCCTACAAGAGGGGATTGAAACTAGAATGCAAAGGAAATCTATGAAATGAAAGTTATTAAATCAATAAATGAAGCCAACTCACCTTGAAAATACAAACTTGGGAATGCACTAGAAGACTGTGTCGGAATCTGAAATAAATTGGGATGTGGGAGCAAAAAATTGAGATCTGTGAAGCCCATAAATTTGGAAGCCTCGGGACTAGGTCGACCTTGAGGGGCTATGGCAACTTGGAGGAAAATCCACCCATGACTAGGCCGAAGTCATCCTCCACCTACTCTGTAGGTTTTTCCAAGATCTGAATATGTAATAAAGATATGTTTCTAAAAGTTCTAAATCTGCACCTATAACCTACAATTTCACATGGGAAAATTGGCTTTTTTTTGTTGGAGGGGCTTGCCTCAGTCAAGCCCTGGATTTAGGAATTAACCTTAACCTTAAAATTGAGAAAATGAAATAAAATGCTAGTAAGTAGTAGAAGTAGATCTAAAAATGAAGTATATTATATCAATGAATATGAAATTATTTTTAACATGTAATCAATTATGATGATGCAATAACCTTAACTCAATACCAAAAACCTAGAAAGGAAATTAATGCAAATCAAAACCTCATGTATATATGTGCTTGTAATTCTCCTTGAAGAAGGATATAGATCTTGAGGGTATGAATATGAATCTTGAAGGTATGAAGGTAGATCTTGCATGTATGAATGTGGATCTTCCCTCCTAGATGTCCAACTCCACTATTTCCTTGACGAAAGAAGCTAGATCTTGAAAGGAAAGAATGCATGAATGATAGAGATATTGAATGCCTTGAAAATAATCCTTAAAGCTGCTTGACCACTTGAATGCTTGATCTCCAATGGACACCTTGAATGCTTGTAACAACATGAAATTGCTTTCTCAATTAATTTCTTATGATTGTGGGTGAACAAAATGAAGTGAGTGTTAGGAATAGACCCAAGAGATAACTAAGAGGGGGGGGGGGGCGTCGGGCGGGGCGAATCAGTTATCTACAAGTTTCAATTCTTTATCCAATTAAGTATACTTAAACATAAAGCATAAACATAATGAAAGAACACATGAACACAACAATATTTTAGTTACGGGGAAACCCAAATAGGTAAAAACCCCAGTGGGAATTGACACTCACTAATATTTTGCACTAGTGTATTATGATCCTTGTTAGAAGATCCTTAACCCTGTTAGGAGTTTCTTTACAATATATTTAGTACAGTAGACCTGGTCAAGGGTCGGACCCTATTAGGAGTCTTTTACAATTGTCCCTATTAAGGGAGCGGGCGCACTATCCGAGAGCTCACTGCTCAAAGGGGCGAATGCTACAACCTTCTGAATAAAAGATACACACTATATCTGGATCTTGGTGAACTAAGCTTTGACCTGTTGTCTAGATCAGTTCCAATGTATAGCACAAATACTTTACTTGGTCACATAGACCTTCTTCTAATGGCTCAACACTTCACACACTCTGTTCTGCTCTGCTTAATCAACCATGAACCATACTCAAGCAATCACAAATGACTGCCTATAAATATCTTTCCTCTAAATGATATAATCAAGTCGGCCTGTTAGAACCACCTTGAAATTATATTAGAGAAACCATAACAAACTTGGATAAACATTATGTCGGCTCTACTATGCACGCAACACATTCTGGGAACTATCCAAAAGGATAATTGTAGATGCATGCTACACACTGTTGGCTCTACCAAAATAACTAGATATTTCTCCTCAAGCTAAATTACTTCATGCGCTCTTAACCAAACATCAATAGCTCTCCTCTAAGCTTAAATCCAAGGGCGCATACCCATATGATAGGTGCAACTTTAGAACCAATAAAATCTATGTCGGCTCTTCTGAATAAACACAGGAAACTGCTACTGGTGAATAGTGACTGCATAACTTCACTTCTACTGATCAACAGACTATTCATCCATGACTAAAACTTGTTGCCTCTCCCTAGTGCCCTCTTGTAGAAGCTCAAAGGTCACTCATTTTTCCACTACCTAAGCCATTGAATGTTTTATTCTTGATGTCCATAAGTGGGAAAAATAAATTTAAATAGTTGTGTTCACAACCCACTTTTACCACTACTCGTTGAATCCAACACCCCTTGTGAAGCATTACAAATAATGGAAAGAATGTAATACAAGGTAAATGAAACCTTAATCCTACCTATCTCCCACTTGGCATCAGACATTGTAAATGCACCCATAGGAATCACAAAAAAAAGTGAAAATCATCCCTTATCCATCTACTACCATCTGAATCATCACCATGCTCTCATGTGCCACCTAGAGACTTACAAAAGTAACTATGATAACCACCATCAAGCCAAAAACTCCCCACATCCTCCAACAAACAAGTTATGTAAAATGAACATTCCAAGGTGAGCCATATCAATTATAATTGAAATTGCACCAATTTCTACATGAACATAAGCATCAAATTAAAATGGCATATGTATAAGGGGTAAATGAGATCCTATCCTATTACACAAGAAGGGATAATACCAAGAGTCTACCACCAAAGTAGGCCCGATTAACACAAAGAGAAAGTGCTCATGCGTAACCTTCACAAAGGGGAGGCTTGCTTGGATTAACTTCTTCCTTTCCCTACAAGAGGGGATTGAAACTAGAATGCAAAGGAAATCTAGGAACATATCACCTAACATGTGATATGAGGAATCACTTGACATATGATATTCATGTTCACCTTTTTTTTCTTTATACCATACTTAATAAAAGTAAAAAATCTTAAATACACATGTTATAGGAAGATCATAGGCTTTGCTTCACAACCATATGCTCATATATCAATTAGGTATTCCAAGATATCCAATATCCAATAATCATTTTATAAACCATTCTTTTGTTCGCAAAATAATAGGCTCAATACCAAAGATATTTGTGAACATCAATCTCTCTTCATTAAACCAATCAATGGATGAGACAAAAAACTTGTGTAGCTACAACATGAAAATCTAAATCTCATATGCAAATTTAAAAATTAAGCTACCTCAATGTGGAAACCCATGATTGGATCCTTCTTCTTAATGATGTCAAAAAGAAGCACCATACCATGCTTAATAGACATGTCTTATGAGAAATAATAACAAAAATAGATAATGATTAGCATCAGTATAAGATAGCAAATATAAGGCATATATAAACAACAAAAGATCAATAAATAACATAAGATTTATGTGGAGAAACCCTTGCAGGGAAAAACTCCACCAAGAATAGAAGCCAAACTTGCATTATCAACAATATATATGATTGCAATACAATCACTTTTGTTCTCCCATTTTCCTCCACCATGGTATCATTTATGTACAAGTGAACAACCTCCTTATGTCTCCCACCTATCCTTTGTTCATGCACATTAATCTACATTCAATTGTTACACACTATTCTTCACCCAAAAGGTTGAATTCATAGAATGCAAAGAGCTCCAAAACTACCAACAAAGATGTGAAAAAAGAGCGTGTTCATTCATCACAACCACAAGATTGTGGAATACCTCCACAAAACTTGAAAAGGCACCAGTTTTGGCTCCAATACATTCCATTCTACTTGGGTGCCCACTCTTATGAGATAAACATTACATTAAATGTAATATATGCCAAAATACCAAGAGTTACTTGTTGCCTCTTCCCAGTGCCCTCTTGTAGAAGCTCAAAGGTCACTCATTTTTCCACTACCGAAGCCATTGAACATTTTATTCTTGACGTCCATAAGTGGGAAAAATAAATTTAATAGTGGTGTTCACAACCCACTTTTACCACTGCTCGTTGAATCCAACACCCCTTGTGAAGCATTACAAGTAATGGAAAGAATGTAATACAAGGTAAATGAAACTTTAATCCTAACAATCTCCCACTTGGCATCAAATATTGTAAATACACCCATAGAAATCACAAAAAATGTGAAAATAATCCCTTATACATCTAGTACCATCTAAATCCTCACCATGCTCTCATGCTCCACCAACAGACTTACAAAAGAAACCATGATAACCACGATCAAGAAAAAAACTCCTCACATCCTCCAACATGTCACTTATGTAAAATGAACATGCCAAGGCAAGCCATATCAACTATAATTGAAATTTACACCAATTGCTTCATGAACATAAGCATCAAATTCAAATGACATGCAAGTATACAATTCTACATAATATAATATTATCATAAAATTGCATCACTATATAATTTATCACTTAATTGGCCCCCATGTTAGCATGTATGGCCTCTTCCGTATGTTTACTTATCATGCCTCGATTTCATGCAAATTTATAGCATCCCCATACCAAATTGGACTTTGGGTCCATTTTGGGTGGTTACGGGCAACTTGGATCACCCCTAACCTAAGATTCACCCTTGACCCAAAGAATTGGCCTCAAATTTAAATTAAGTAATGATCATTTGGTTTTAGTGGGATTCCTAAATCTACACTAGCCTCCTTCAAGTTTTGCACCCTAAAATGGGTTCTCATCAATTGCAATTTCTATATCTATTGTCTCTATTGTAGTCAGCAATGAAGATGTGTTGTAGTGTAATAAAACCATGAGTGATAGAAGTTCAAAAGGATAACTCCTAAGTTGTCTATTTTAACTTTTGTTGGAGAAAATTTGTCATGGTAAGTTTCTTTGCACTCTTTTTCATTTCAATTTTTTCTAAAGATAAATTTACATGTATATATTGACAAAATTATTACACTATTAATTTATCAACTATATTTTCCTTCCAGGTTATGTCAAAAAATCAACCACCTTAAGAAATTATAGATATTGCAAGCGGTGACCCTGACGAGATGGCCCCAAAACTGATTGAAATGTCAACATCCATGATTTGGATGGGCATTCACTCAAGAAATATTGTGACTTTCTCAAACAATCTTCTATCAACCTATGGTGAGATTAGCGAGTTTGTCATAGAAACTAGTAAAGGTACATTTGATGTACAACACATTGAAATTGTGACTTTGCAAGATGCATTACATAAATTTCAAATGACATGTGATGAATTAGTGGCACTCTATATTCTCTTGTAGGATTTATCTTATGACCAATACTACAACATGAGAAATGTGTTTGAACTTAAGTCTATATCCTGGAGCCTTTTTTGATCAAATGTAACTTCCATAGACACTGATGTATATATAAATGCTTTTATGCTTTAAATAATGAAGTTCCTACTTTGTCCAATGTTACAAACAAGTGAACTTTGAAAAAATTTAACTGTCTTTAAAGGTTTCTTTCTTCCTACTATTTTTTTACTTTGCACCAACTACTATCCAAATAAGACTTTGGTTTGTATAGGGTTCTAAAGTTCCTTCAAAATGTTTTATCTTCTTATTGTCTTGCATAGGGTTTGAAGGTTCCTTCAAAACTTGTTATCTACCTTTATTACAAATAATGTTCTAATTACTGGATAAAGCGGGTTTTGAAGGGGCCCCAAAACCCTTTACAAAGCTAACAACAAAAGATCGAAAGAAGAGAACACAATAAAAAGACAAAAAAACAACAATCAGACCATAGAAGGGCTACAAGGGCATCAACAGAAAAAATAGCACAAAAACACCAGCCCAAAAACTAAAAAACCAGCATGAGATCCAGTCTAGATGACCGAATACATGATCTCGGCTTTTTCATCAAGATTCTCCTCCATTTTGGCTTGGATATTGTCCATCCGACCAATGACACATTTCATCTCATCAACATTTTTCTTTGGAACGGGAGACTTTTTCTTGGTACTCCCATGGGTTCTAGAACTGGGTTCGCCTGTAGCCTCCGTGGAATCATTCTTGTGATCACTATCCTCCTTGGGACTATTGTCTAGCAAATTAACGAAGGCCTTGAGATTGGTGTTGGATGCTTTCATGTTTTCCTTGCTATGCTGGAGGATGTCAATGATAGTGCTCTCCATATTGTCCATTCTTTTTTGAATCTTAAAAGAAGAAGAATTAGGGTTAGTATTACCCTCCTTGAGATATGTGTCCACTTTCTCCTAAAGGCTAGCATTCTTCGCTTCAAGTTTCCTGCACTTCAAATTAAGCCTTTTAATCTTGTGGAAGCACCACTTATTAAATCTGAAGGAGTATAAAGCTTCAACTTTAATAGTCTGTAGGGCCCCGATAGTAACTTCCTCTTTATCATCAAAGTCCTCAAAGATTAGCTTAATAGAGGATTCTCTTATTCTCCTATCGTTGGAATTATCGCTACCATCATGGATATTCTCCTGAGAGTCTTGATAAATAGGCACATTATGCCTCATACCATTAACAAAATCATCCATAATGGGGACCTCCTCTTTGTGAAAATCTCTGTTAGCTTTATGCTTCTCGGCATACTAAAGAGTAGTGTCCACCAAATCTTCTAGGCTATGAGAATTGTGAGCCATGACTTCTTCAGAATTTAAGAATTTTGTAGTTTTACCTTCCAGATTGGCCTTAACCCTCATATCCTTTTCACCCAAATCCTCCTTTTCCATATTTTTAGAAATAGGGTCAATCCCCCTATTTTGAGAGTCATCAGTATTCTTTTGGTGGGAGCCTTCCTCAGTTTTATTTTTAGTCTCTACCTCCATCTCAATGTTCTTATCAGAACCCTTACTGTTATTCTCCTCATTTCCACCCTCATCCTAGGGAATGTTATTATCATTAGAGTCTTCAGTATCCTATGCATCCCTATTAGGGTTCTACAAATTTTGGTTCACACAATCCTCCTCCTTGAACTCCTCAGTCTCATTATCATCAATACAGTCATTGGAGTTTTCAGTCTTCCCAGTCTAACTTTTCTTAGAGCTGCTACCAATATTGCTTTCAGCCTTCCACTTACCAGAGCCATCAATGGGAGAATTAAAGCTCCATTTACCCTTTCCTGAGATGGGGGTGGAGGTAGGGTTAGGAACTGTATTCTTAATGTGCTCATAAATCAACAAAATTAACCCTCATGCCGAATGGCCTTCTTAGGAATTTTCTTGTGCTCACTTAGGCTTTTAATAAGAGATCTATGAAGGTAAACGAGGATGTTGATAGTATCCATGTACCTGAAGTGATTGAGGAACATAAAATAGTGGGAGTGAGCCTGAGTAAAATTCCCTTCAAGGGTGAAGTAATCCATAACCACCTACAGAATGTTACGCCAAATCTCTTTGATTTTGAAGACATCAATGAAGCCATTGGTGCAAGCCTCCTCAAAATCCATCTGCTCCTTCTCGGACTTAGGGAACTTATTAGTCGCCATATCATAAATCTTGCAGTTTCTATAGAACTTTTGACCCTCATTGGGAATACCTATGACATGAGCAATAAGCTCCACCAAAAGCTCAATGGTCCTACCAACCATAGTAATGGAATCATTTGTCCATCCCTCAAAGAAATTTTGAGTGACCACTTTGTCGAACCCATGGAGCCTCTCTAGAAATGAGGTGACACCTCCTTTCTTTAGCTTGTGCTAGACCATAGCCATATCGTCCCCTTTGAGTCTTTTACAATTATCAAGTTCTTCATGTTTAAGATCGCCTCCCATATTGAGAAGATTCAAAACCAAACACCAAAAACTCTTGCCAGAATTGTGAGAATGGCTTCAAATATTGGAGTTCTTGTAAATATAGCCAAAATTGGAAATAGAAATCCAGAAAGCATGGGAACTAATGATAATAATAATGTCAAGTACATATTTCCACACTTTCCAATAACTACGCGCAATCACCATAGTACTCATGTGAGTAGAATTAACCATATTAAATCTTGCCTTTCTTATGTATGATTTTATCATAATTAATTTTTGATATTGTGTCCTCATTAAGATCTGCCACACTTTCCCAAGTGATGACATCATTAGAATTAACTCCAACATTTTCGAAGCTTTCCACCATGGCGTTGCTTTCATGATACACATAGGAGATGTGAATTTTGGCACATTTGGCAATAATTTCCTTTGCCTTGGAGATGACATTATCTATAGTCCACAAAGGTATATAATTTCCTTTAAGGTAGTTAAAAATGTTCATAGAATCTCCTTCTAACCAAATATTCTCAAAATTAAGCTTGTTGGCGAGTTGAAGACCATAGCAAGCACCCATAGCTTCAACAATATGATTATTTTTAATTCCCAAAGGAGCCACAATAGTAGCTATAAAATTTCCATTGTAGTCCCTGATTATGCTACCACAACCAGCCCGACCAGGATTGCCCTTGGCCGCCCCATCAAAATTTATCTTTATCTAGCCTATTGAGGGAGAAATCCACACACTGTTGTCATAGTCATCTTTCTTAGGATTAGGCTCATTAAAATTCTAGTTGTGTTGGGTGGTACCCTTGGGAAGGTTTTCAAAGATACCTCTCTTAGCTTTCTCAAAAACTATGGTTGGAGTACTGCACTTATCCAGAAAGATACAATTATTTCATTATTTCCAAATGTTCCAAGAAATGTGAGGAGTGACCAACGTCCAAATATTTTTAGCCATCTCATTGGTACTAGGATAGAACCACTGCTAATAGAAATCCTGGATGGAGTAGGGAAAAAACCAGCAAAGTTCCCAATCTTGCATAAAAAATGACCACACCTGCTGAGAAAAAGGACTATGTAAAAAAAGGTGGTTAGTATCTTCCTCAGCATCACAACAAAGACAACATCTATTGGGCATGATGAAACCCCTCCTTTTGAGATTGTCAACCATGAGAGCTTTTTTTTGGATGAAAATCCAGTAAAAAATCTCCACCTTAGGAGTGAGAGCTTTGTTCCAAACCTTCGCCCACAAAGGAATTTTGGTAGGCATATCAAAGTGAAGGAGGATAGTAGAGGCCACCAAGAAAGAGCCATTAGGAGAGGGGCCCCAAATCAGAGTGTCATCCTTGTTATCATAACAGGTTTGAGCATAAGGGCCTTGTCTATCATTTGAAAAGAAGGGTTGAACTCAGCTAGTTTCACCCAGCAGTTATTAATCCAGTAGTCTTTCACTTTAGGACCAAATCTTCTAATGCACCTTATGATATCCTTAGGATTGTTAAAAATTCTATTCAAGGGTCTTTCCATCAACCAGGGATCATCCCAAAATCTTATTTTATGACCACTTCCCAATTTCCATTTTTTCCATTTGCTGGCAAGATTTCTGGCATCATTAATGTTCCTCTAGAAAAAAAAACCTTCAAATTTATCTGAATTGGATAAGAGATAATAAATAGAGGGAATATCATAGAGATATTTATGTCTACAAATAGTGTTCCAATCCTTAGGGTGTCCAAATATCCTCCATATCTTCTTGGCCAAAAGAGACTTATTCATAACCTTGATAGGTTTGAGCCCAAAGCCCCCCAATTATTTAGGTTTACACACCCTATCCCAAGCAATCAAAGGGATACAATTTTTTTCCTCAACACCAGATCAAAGAAAACGTTTAAGAATGCTGTCAATTTTATTTTAAGAATGTTGTCAATTTTATCAGAAAATTTAGAAGGAATCTTAAACAAGCTAAGGACATAAACTGTAAGGCTTTGAAGAGAAGACTTAATGAGGGTAACCTTCCCCACTTGGGATAAGATAGAACCTTTCCACCTAGCTAATTTAATGAAGAATCTATCCACCAGCTGATTCCAGAAAGAATCAATAATATTGAGACCATGGGGCATGCCAAGATAGGAGGAAGGGAAGGTACTAATCTTGCAATCTAAGATTCTGGAAATTTTACCATCTCTCTCCTTAGGGGTATTCATGAAAAATAAGGAACTTTTGGACCAATTGATCAGTTGTCCAGCTTCTTTGGTATAAATATTCAGGGTAGCTTTAAAATCTTTGGCTTCCTTGAGGGTAGAAGTACCCATAGTGATGGTATCATCCACAAACTAAGCATGGGAGTAGGTTTAAGGATTGGAAGAAGGTCTAAGACCTTGAATAATACCCTTAGTCACCAAACACTGAAAGTATATCCCCATGCTTTCAGCCAAAAGAGTAAGCAAAAAAGGGGAGATAGCACTAATACATTTGGGGTGAAATTGCGACGGCAATTTGCGATGACAGGGAAATGTTAAGCGGTTTTGGCTTTTTTTTTTCAAATATAGCCCGACACCGTCGCAATTGCGACGTTGTCAGGATATAAGTGCAAAAAAAAAAAGGAACGTTGTCATTTTTGTTTTCAACAGCGCCGAGAGAGATTCCCTCCATGAAATCAAGCGGGTTATCATTTGTGTTTTGAACAAAGCGGGTTGTCATTTGCGTTTTGAACAGCACCGAGAGAGATTCCCTCCGCGAAATCAAGCGGGTTGTCATTTGTGTTTTCAACAGCGCCGAGAGAGATTCCCTCCGCAAAATCACAGCTACAATTTCTGAGTATGTTGGGTTTATTTTTCTTTTGTCATTATTATTTAATCTGGTATTCAGCTGTTAGAGAGCTAAAATACCCAGAAATGAGGACATATCTGTGTTGAATTTATTGTTAGCGGCTTTGGTTATTTAGAATGCTTCCCCACAATACTTAATAGGATGCATTTGGTTTTCAAAGCTTTCACTGACTTGGATTCAAGATTCTGAGACTTTCACGTGCCTTGCTTCAGTTGTTTCCGCAAACAAATCGCGTGCCTTTTGTATGCTTCCACATTTTATATACATGTCCATCAGGGTAGTCACCACCACTATATTTGACAAAAACCCATCTTCAATTACTTTTTGGTGAATTTCCCTACCCTGTTCTAAAGATCCCATTTTGGCATATGCTTGAAGAATGCTGGCAAAAGTGGTTGAGTTTGGTTTTATACCTCCCAATTGCATTTGTTTAAAAACCTCCAACGATTTTTAAACAAATGCAATTGGGAGGTATAAAACCAAACTATAACAATCCACCCTTGCTTGGATAGATCACTCACTGCTATACATTAGCATTCAACTCACGGTAATTTCCCACAGTTTATCCTGTGATCACACTGTTTTCCACAAAACTTTGCATATGCAATGTTAGTACTTCATAATACAAGTTAGTTATTGTCATCCCATGAATATTAGGCCTTCTATGTTCATGGGATGATCTTCATTATCTCTAAAACTCTACTGCAATGACAAGTCTAGACAAAAGAATGGCTATTTCAGCAGTGACTGGCGCGACAGCAGTCTCAATATAATAGTAAACTCATTCAATAACAAGAATAATTGAATAATCAAACCAAATGATTTGAGACTTAAAAGATCAAGGAACTTGCAGAAATTAAAGTTTATTGCTCGTTGTTTCCTTCACCAGTCCATACACCCGCGCAACAGCAAATTCAAAGTAAACTCATTCAAAACGGTTTAGAATGGATGAAAGAAATCCTTCTAACTCATGTATGTGTTAGTTCAAACAAACCAAGACTTCCAAGATAAATGGAGTTGCAAAAACTAAGAGTTTTATATTTCTTACTGTTGCAGTCCGTATATATCTCCCTTCTTTGTCGTAACAGAGATATATATAAGATTCTTTATAACTTCTCAAAAACTAATCCAACCAATTTTCATCAGTTGGAGCTTAGTTTGAGCCTAACTAAATCCTAAATACTAACTCCCTCCATTGTTAGCTAACCGTTGGATTTTGAAAATTCAAAAATTCCAACTTATAATTAATTGAATTATTTTAATCCAAAGACCACTAAACTCACTAACTTTGATCTCTTATGATTATTAAACTTTCCAAAAGACTTAAACTTCCGCACTAGCCTATTCTAGATTCTTAGAACATTATTGAACTTTGGACAATCTCAGTCCATTGTAAACAAGCTTTTAGTCCTAATAAGGACATCATTACAAACTCATTGAAGTATTGCATTATTTTAAAAACATTAAAGGTGCTAAGATCCTCCAATTGACCTGTTGACCCTGCTTATGTATTCCATCCCTCTGATTTGTCCTGAAAGTCTGTATAATCTCCGTCTCCAAATTGGTTGTGTGAGGTGCTCCGGCACCAGTTCACCAATGGAATAGAAGTTGTTCTTCCTATATCAATGGAAATCCTAGCTCTACAACTTCTAACATTAATTGAAGTAGAGGAAGATGGTGCGATGAATGTCATATTAGTAAAATTGTTGAATCTACAAGAAGCTTATGAGAATGCTTATAATGCCTTGACACATCACCAAAGAATAGTATAATGTGGGTTTGACAAGAGGTATGCAATCCCCCTCTTAAGAAAAATGATATGATTTTGAAGTACAATGAAAGAACAGCCAATCCAAGTCAACATACAAATTTTGATGCCTTATGGGAGGGTCCTTTTTATATTTCTCGCTACAAAAAAAATTATGTTTTTGAGTTGGAAAACATGGAAGGTAATCCTTTTGAGATATTGATAAATAGGATCCATCTTAAACATTTCTATTAATAGTTTATCCTTCCTTCTTGTACATAGTAGGTTATTTATGCTTTAAGCTCAATAAGTATCATGAGGTACATTTTCTTTGTTGTTAGTCTCTAGTTTTCTTAAGGTTTGAGCCCATGTTTTACCCCGTGCATAGCATTTTTTGTTGTCCAACACATTTTAAAATGATCACCCCCCTATTATTGTATCACTTCCTCCTTGTTCCTCATTCAAGTGGCAATTACACAAGGGACAATCACTATGAGATGTCCTCATTTGTGACAAGGACAGTCACACATGAGGACATCTCACAGTGACTGTCCCTTGTGTAATTGCCACTTGAATGTATTGCTATTCAACCACATTTATGGGCCCGTTTGGACCACGACACACAGTAGCATCTACAGAGAAGAATATCCCAGGTGTAACAAGTTGTAAGAATATACCAACAGTTCTAAGAAGTTCCCTAGCACGTAGTAGCATCTACAGAGAAGAATATACAACATGAGGGCAGCCACTGTAAAGACAACATGATAATGTACACTCATTGTATGTGTACATTATCATGTTGTCTTTACAGTGACTGACCTCATTCAAGTGGCAATTACACAAGGGACAGTCACTGTGAGATGTCCTCATTTGTGACAAGGACAGTCACACATGAGGATATATCACAGTGACTGTCCCTTGTGTAATTGCCACTTGAATGTATTGCTATTCAACCACATTTATGGGCCCGTTTGGACCACGGCACACAATAGCATCTATAGAGAAGAATATCCCAGGTGTAACAAGTTGTAAGAATATACCAACAGTTCTAAGAAGTTCCCTAGCACATAGTAGCATCTTCTAATTGTCTATACCACTTCACAAGGTATTGTTTGCACACATTGTTTTTGGTTCTTTTGATGACCCTTGTTTTCAAATTGCTATTAGGCCTTGTAGCTTATATGTTTTGATTTCTGGAGAGCTTCTAAAGCTAAGCAAGAAGACCATTGCACGAGTTATAGCCGCGCACTCAGGTTTGAAAATTGTATATTTTTTAATCTAATGTATATTTTAACTAGACTTTTAGCTTATTTTTGCTGTATATTTTAATCTAAAGGGAATCATGGATGTGAACTTGAAAGAATTTTGTACTTAGTTCTTATGGAGAGAATAGTAGTAGTTTACGGTCTAATATCAAATAGAGTTTTCCAATTACAGAAAGTTAATGAATTCTAATAGCTTATATGTTTTGATTGCTGGAGAGCTTCTAGAGCTAAGCAAGAAGACCATTGCACGAGTTATAGCCGCGCACTCAGGTTTGAAAATTGTATATATTTTAATCTAATGTATATTTTAATCCTTTTGCCATGTCATGTAATATGTCTTGCCTTGTAGCTTATATGTTTTGAAATTGCTGTTAGGCCTTGTAGGTTATATGTTTTGATTGCTAGAGAGCTTCTAGAGCTAAGCAAGAAGACCATTGCACTAGTCGTAGCCGCGCGCTCAGGTATAAAAATTGTATATTTTTTAATCTAATGTATATTTTAACTAGACTTTTAAAATATTAAAGGATTTAACTAGGTCTAAGAAGATTTGTGTACTTTTGACAATTTTGCTTAGTCACTGAAAGTTGTAGACCGAAGTTTTCATAGCCCAATTTTTGCTTCCTGTGAAGAACGATCACGTCAGATAATATAAGTGAAGAAAAAAATAGGGAGACAATCGCTAGATTTTGGTCTAACTTGAAAAGAAAAGGTGATGGAAAATGTTATTGTCCCTGCAAAATTTGTAAGGGCTTAAACCGTAGAAGACTGCTAATCAAAACAGTTAAGAGACATTGTAGGGAGAATGGTCACATTGAAGGGGGGCATGACTATCATCCACTGGTAAGTTGTTCATTATATCATTTTAACAATTTATATACATATGAAATCACTTGATGATGAGTTGAAGATCATGGTTTATTTATGTTAATCAATTTTATATAGGTTGATCTCCCCAGGGAAGTACATGATATGGAGGAACATGGGGGTGCGAATATCCAAGGTGAAGATAATGATCCCATGGAAGATGACGATCATGCGCTAGAAAACACAATTGAAGATGATGGTATAAATAGATTGATCCATGACACATTTAGTCCAAGCGGATCTGATCATGATGATGATGATAGCCTCGATGTACCTCTACTTGAGAAGGCATACGAGCCCCTATACAAAGACTCCCAAACAACTCTTCTCTCTGCTGTATTGTTGTTGTTGAACTTGAAGGTTATGAATGGTTTATCCAACATAACAATGTCACGTATGTTAAGGTATGTCATATATGTCTTTATAGTTAACAAAGGGTGAATAATGTACCACTAATATTGTTTATATTAACAACTTATATTTTTTGTTGTAGATTGATAGGCGAGTTTTTGTTACCACCATCAAATATTCTACCTCGCTCATATCGAGAATTATCTGCTATTATGAAAGATATTGGAATGGAGTATCAAGCAATACATGCTTGTCCCAATGATCATATTATATATTATAAAGAACATGAATTTGCAACACAATGCCCTATATGTCATACGATTAGATATCGAACAGATCGAATAACAAAAAAGGTGCCTCACAAGGTTCTTCGTTACATCCCCATTATTCCACGGATGCGACAATTATTCAGGTGTACTAGCTTGGCACAATTTATGGATTACCATGCACGCAATAGAAGTCGAGATGACATTATTCGAATCCCTGTGGATGGTTCGGCATTTATGCACATAGAGGAAAAGTGGCAACACTTCAAAGAAGAACCTCGTAATCTCAGGCTTTCATTGGCAGCAGATGGTGTCAATCCATTTGGAGAGATGAGATTTGTTTGCTCGGTGTGGCCTGTTTTTGTTATCAACAATAACATTCCTCCGTGGATGTCAATAAAGAGGGAGCACATTATGTTGGCAATGATTGTTCTAGGTATTTTATCATTTGATAGTTATTAATTTACATGTACTTACAAATCTTACAGTAAAATGGTCACAATAATTATGTAATGTTACTGTTCATTCAAGTAGGTAAATATCAAGTTAAAGATATGAATGTATATATTGAGCCTCTTATTGACGAGTTGGTGGAGTTATGGAACGGTGTCACTATGTATGACGTGTCTAGACCAATAGGACAAAGACAATTTCAATTCCATGCAATACTTGTATCGACAATACATGATGCCCCAGGGCTAACACATTTTTGTGGTATGTTATAGTGAATTCAAGTTGTGCATGATAATTCTAATTATAAAAATCAACATATTTAATAATCCAATTATATCATTATCTTGTAGGTCTTCAAACAAAGGGAAAATTTGCATGTCCAGTTTGTGGTCCAAAGATGAAATCTTGTCATTCAAAAAGTTTAGGAAAGCAGGTGTTTGATGAGTACAGACACTTCCTCCACAGGAATCATAAGTATCGAAGTATGGAAAAACATCTTTTCAATGGGAAAGAAGAGACTACATCAAAGCCACGAAGAATGACACCTCGCCTATGGAAGTTGGAATATAATAGAATTAATCATCGAGGTAATGTCATTCCACCTAATGGTTTATGTTTGTAATTTATATATTTCTATTGTGATTTTTGTTTACTAATTATGTAATTGATGATCGTGAAGGTCGTCAAGGCACTACTGACAACCTTCCAAAGGGACTAAAAAGCTATCCCAGACAATTTAGTAGGTTTCCCTACTACGAGGACCTACAAATTGTGCATTTGTTTGATCCTATGCATATTGGAAAGAATATAACAGAGACATTGTGGAAAATACTGGATGGAAGGCGTGATAAAGAAAAAATTGTCAAAATTTGTAATGACATTCATGAATCCAATCATGCACTGAAGAATTTCATTCACTCAAATAGCAATAGAGATCAGATTAATATAAGTGCCCTTCCTTGGTTATTAACGGAGCAGCAAAGTGATGCCATAAAAGAAGTCATACGAAAAATTTGATTTCCCACAGGATTTGTTGCAAACATAAGCAATCTCATATCAAAGAAAAGTGAATTTGGGCCAGGGCTCAAAATGCATGATTGGCATACTTTCATCAAGGTAAGTTATGTTCTTCTGTATTTACAATATATTCATAAACTACGTGTACTATTCATTATGTTATGTTAGAAAATAATGAAATGATTGGTTTATAATTACTGCAGTACGTGCTACCTCTATCTCTCCCAGAGCACTTCAACAATAACATCAAACAAGTGATATATGATCTTGGAAAATACATGAGGTAAGCAGTAATATCTGTTCAATTTGTTGTATATATGTATTATATTCGCGATTTGTTTTTCTTGCTATGTAATCTATTGTATATTATTTTGTAAAGTCTTGTATTTATATATTTTTTGTGACTTGAATCTCTTAATGTAGGTGGTTGTCATCTAAAGAAATCCATAAAGAAGATATAAACTATTAGAAGAGAAGAATTCCTCATTTACTGTGTGAAATGCAAAAGTGTCTACCTCCAACTTTTTTCAATGCACAAGAACACTACCTCATACACCAAGTTGAGGAGATTGAATTGTGTGGACCTGCACACACTAGGTCAATGTGGATGGTTGAGAGGCACTTGAAATCTTTGAAGGCTTTGGTTCGAAAAAGAGCACATCCTGAGGGTTCTATGGTAGAGGGATACATGGTATACCAGACTATGGTGTACATTACTGAATATCTTCCTAAGTTTGCTTCAAATATCCATGTAGATCGCATTTGGGATCTCGACCCTTTTAAAAAATTCAAAGGGGAGTACTTGATGGGGAAAGGTAGATTGAGGAAAGTGACAGGTAATAAATTATAAGATGTTATTGTAATAAATTATTTCTTAATCTTCAAAATAAATCGGTTGTAAGTCGTCTATTTTTTTTTTGTACAGTTGCTCGAGAGTGGGATGCACTACATTTGTATATTGCAAACAATCTTGATTGGATGACGGTATGGATTGAACGATGTCAACATTCTGGTCACACATTAACATGGGAAGGTGTATCTTCATTGGTTAAAGAAGCTCATCGTAATGGAGATTCTAATGTTACGCAAAGGGAAATAGATTTAGCATATGGTTTAAGAGATTTCTAGGTACGTACAAAATTATTAATCACCCGTATGTTTATCAACTCACGATATAATAATTTTGACATGTTTCACATATTATTGCAGGTTAAACACCACAAGGGTATGTTCTGTAATGGTCAAAAATTTCGCGTCAAAGTGTTGGATGACACGAAGAAAACTTGTGATTCTGGAATAACTGCAGTCTTTCAAGTGACTAATATTTCATCTAGAAATGACTTACATCCTCAAGAGTCTAAAAATCAATACTATGGAATTTTGGATGATATACTTGAGTGCGACTTTAGTTCCTTCAAATTAGTACTCTTCGTTGTCAAATGGTACAGGCTACGACTTAATCCAAATGATCCTAATAGAACTGTTATTGAACATGATAATGGATTTACAATGGTTAATACAAGGTCATTTGAGCCAGTTGGGGATGAGCCCTATGTTCTTCCAAGCCAATGTGAGCAGGTATTTTACTCAGAGGTTTCACATAAACCGAGTTGGTCATTTGTTGTTAGACATGAACCGAGAGGAAGGCCGATAAAGTATAATGCGATGGAAGAAGAAGATACCGAAGAAGTAGAAGATGATGTAGATGATGATCACGATCGACAATTATTGGATGATGTTCCTGAGACAAATTTTCATGAAGAAGAAGAAGAAGATGATGATGATGATGCTGCTACTGATGATGATGATGAAGATGATGTTGATGTTGATGATGATGATGTTGATGATGACGACAACGACGACAACGACGACGATGACGACGATGATGATGACGATGATGACGAGGATGATGATGATGATGATGATGATGATGATGATGATGAGGATGATGATGATGAAATTTAAAGGTATGCCATCAATCCTTAATGTATTTAATATTCATTTCTTGATAGAAATATATTTGTCTTAAATGGTTACATAGTTTATTCATTATCTATTTAAAAGCTACAAGTTTCAACTACAAATAGAATACTGCTAATCTAAATTAACTATTAATCTAAATTAATTAAATAAAACTATTTAAAATACATATTGATGCATGAATGTATTGAGCCTTATTTTCTTTCAGGTCAAAAGCATTTGTAAGTGTTCTCACAACACCAACCAAGCATCTTCATAAGATCACTCTCCTTGATCCAAGCCAACTCCATAACCTATCAGAGTGCACACCAAATCCTTATGCCACCTTAGCATTCTACATCTTTGGAATAATCCCAATGTCCCTCAATCCATCCAATGGATTCATCCAAGCAATCTAATCAAAAAACTATCAAATGCTCACAATGCCTCAATAGGCTCCAAACTTGACTTCACCTTAACTAGGTGTTTCCTCCACCTCCACCACACACATCAAACAACTTCAAATAGCATGTCCCCAAGGTTACTAAGCCCTCAACTCATCAGCTGATACAAAAACCCAGTTTTAGCCCTTCAGTAGGCGTACTTCCCTAGTAGGCTTATAATGTGAGCCTGATTTAAGTGTTATAATGTGTACGTTTTAATGTTTTTAATTTTTATGTGATGCTTATGATGGATGTGATTATGATTATGATGTGATTATGCTCACGATAATTGAATTACATTTGCAGGAAATTGAACCCCTTTCAAGAGCATCCCGCACAGTCTCATGGATCGACAGGTATAAGTCAATACACCTTATAGAAAGTCTATTTAATACACTTATCAATAGTAAGATTGATGTCTTCTAAGATCTCTCCCATTTGCAGGTACCAGCAAATAGGTATTTGTCAGAAGTGTCTTCCTCGAGTGAGGGAAATATAGGAATAGAAGAGGAAAGTGAGACATGCAGTTTATCTAGAATAGGGAGATTAACTAGAGGTCAAAGGACTAGAAGGAAATTCAATAAACACATGAAATTTTTCCTTGCTCAAGGGGGGTCATGTTCTTATGATGATGAGATGAAAGGCGACATCGAGGTGCCCTTGAGGTACCAACATCTACAGAAACATTGGGTACCCAAGGAACTTCCTCCAATAAACACTGATTTTTGTGTTAATGAGAGGATATATCGCATAGCATCATCATCATTACATGGTTTGGGCCTATTTTCTATGGATGGCATAAAGGTGTCTTACAACAAAGTTTTTGAATTGATGGAGTATGTTGGACCATGTTACGATTACAAAAGTTGGATGCATATTGTTCAATATAAAAAAAGTATGCGTAGGTATGCACTCTCGGCAAATTATATACAACAGCAAGACAATAATCAAAGTAAAAGTGTGGCTATATACATTGATGGAAGGCCAAAAGCAACAGGGAATATTGTGGGTTTTATAAATAGTACACGACCTGGGTCAACTATAAAGCAACCCAATTGCATATTTGAGGCGCGCAAGGGAAATCGTGTATTCATCTGTGCGATAAAATCAATACGTGCAGGGGAAGAGCTGCTTATTGATTACAATTTGAACCTCATAGATACAAATGAGGCTACTATCATGGGGGTGGTACATACTATTAAACCAACTTCTAATCAATGACTCCAACATACCATTTAGTTATTAAATTTTTGGCTAACATTTTTATACTTGATCTTTGACACAGGGGCACAATATGGAGCAACCGCCCGAAGGTGATGGTGATGATATTCCTAGCTCATCTACACATGAGCAGGTAAAACTCATTGTAATTGTGCAAACTAGATAAAAGCAAAATGTTATTTTTTTTAATGTTATTTTCTTCATTGTTTTGGAGTAATTTTGATAATACTAATACTATTGTTGTCACAGAGGGCCAGTGGTCGGAGAGAGGGAAAGCAACCTGCAGTCCCTCAGGAGTCCCCCCTTGTGGACCCTTTTTTTATTGATTTAGCAGAGACCGATGACCCGATCAGTTCCATTAAAAAGCTGCTAAAGAAAATTGGGAAAGAACTTCTACGTTTGGTATCCATACATCCTCAGACTCAGGAAATAAAAGAAAGGGCAGCTGAGTTGTTGCGCACTTCTGAAAACTTTAAAGTAAGTATTAATGAAATTTTTAATTATTACAAGAGTTCAATAATGGTTTTTATGTTATGCTCTTTTATGACATTAATTAAAATATGGATGCATTGTCTTTACAGAGTTATTTGCGTAATTTTGAACCCCATTCCCATGATGAGGCCGGTACTGCAAGTGGTTCAGGTAGATCACATGTTCCATTCCCCACTTGTGTTTTCCACTGAATATATATAGGAATGATCATAATCATTGACAATACATGCTCGAACAATTTTTTTTTTAATGCTCTAACAATCTTGTCCATGCTAGTCCACGCGTTCTATATTTATGCATGCTCTAACAATTTTATTCTTCAGCTCCTTTCCATGATGATATGACAACGCCGCCTCCATCCAGGACAGCCACAAATGTCTTGCCGACTGCCATGTCAACAACACACAGCCTAAATGCACCAACTGTTGCACCATCTACTGGTACACAAATCCCTCTTTTTCTCTCTTTTGTTATGTGTTTAAGTGTTATGTGTTTACGATGTAGATCCCTTGATTGTGTTTGTGCCATGGGTGCTCTGCACCAATTTATTTCCCTTGAAGTATTATTTCTTGGAGGCATTTGATAATGGTTTTCATTTTTTGCAATAGGAGATGCAACAAGTCCCGATGCAGCATCATTTCCTGGATGTTCCCGTGTTCCTAGTACGGGAACGGTGAAGGATTGCATATTGATCGTCAGTGACGATGAAGGCATTCCCTTAAAAGTAGCCAAAGTTCCAGGTACTTTAAAGTTATTATTATTCTATAGTCATATAATAGTAATTTAGTTTTTGATCACTCTTCATCGACTAATCATCCCATGATTATTTTGTAGGGAATGATATTTTTTGGCGAAAACTTGGTGACGAGTGTTTGCGGATATTCGGGCCCACCCTACGTACATGGTGGAACATCATATCCTAACTAAAACCCCAAACCACTATTTTGATTTCATATCATTGCTAGAATAGTTTTCCTTTTCATCAATTTCTTGAACTATATTAAAGGTAGCTTCTCTTCATTTATGAGTCTAACATGTTTTTTTTTACTTAAAAGGTGGAATAACCAAGATAAAAAGTTGAAGGATGATCTTGTACATAGTATGACCCAGCTTTTTGGACCTCGTGCATTCGAGAGAAACAAGCTTCTTGAAAGAGCTGGTTTATGTTTGAAGTATATTAGGGACCAGTACAGGAAATATTTAGAGGTTAACCCTAGGCACGAGCGTCCACCCTGTGTTCTTGAGGCTGAGTGGCAGGCTTTGATTTTGGATGGAAAGTATAAAGCCGACATGAAAAAAGGAATTACGCCAGTAGAGAGTAGAGCAAGGTATGTGATACTTTTGAGAATGTAATTATGTACTAATTAACCTCTAAATTTTTCCTGTAATTATGTACTAATTAACCTCTAAATTTTTCCTGTACTGGTCTCTAACATATTTCAAACTTTTCATAGATTTCCTGACACATCAAAGGCAACAAAGGAAAGATTAGAAAAGCACGGGACACACAAGCTCGGCTCTGGTGGTTTTTCCAAACTTCAAGCACGAGTTGTAAGTATTAGTAAATGAAAACTTGTATCAATTTTTTTATATATTGCAAGGAAATTTTTTTTGATCAAACAATGCAAGT
Organism: Chamaecyparis obtusa; assembly: GCA_027943335.1. Classification (NCBI taxonomy): domain Eukaryota; kingdom Viridiplantae; phylum Streptophyta; class Pinopsida; order Cupressales; family Cupressaceae; genus Chamaecyparis; species Chamaecyparis obtusa. The sequence continues at coordinate 1,094,721 of BSBK01002397.1, forward strand.
AAAATTCACCGTACCAAGCAAAAATGTAGGGGTTAGAGTTCAATAGATGCCTCACAGAAGAGGACAAGAGAATTGGCTTCCAACAAGGCTATAGAGCCGTGGCTGAATGGCTACGAGCTGAAATCAGTGTGCAAGTTTCAAATAATGATGCATCTGAGCCACAGGTAAATAAGCTAAATGAAATTTATTTCAAATTGAATACTTTACCAATTAGTCTATTTGATGTTAAGTTCTAATATAAAGTGAGTATATCTATTTTAAGAAAGCAATGATAACAATGTGTAGGATATTGGAATGCAGCCTGACAATCCTTCTACACAATCTATGCATAATGAAGGTTCGCATGATGTGCATCCTAGTGGTGGAGGTATACATTTTCTATTAAAATTTTTATATGTAATTACAATTGGTGTTTGGATTAATGTAACATTTTGTATAGCAACTATAGAGGATCGAGGGGTCGGTGCTCATGAGCATGTTGAGGTTGAGTCTAGACAAAATGATGTGGCCAGATCAGGTAATTAAAGAGGGCCACAGTTATGTTCTTTAAAATAATTAAATACTTGTAACAATTATAATTAAATATTTTAAATTTAACTCTTTTATTTGTTATTGTAGAGGACCCCCCTTTGCAGCAGCATAGGAATTTGAGATCATCAAGAACAGAGAACAAAACAACTGATGAGGGGGGTATTGATGATAACACTGATGCTCCTCTTAGAGCTTACATAGAAAAAAAAATTAGAAAGAGAAAAAAGAAATGATTGTCATCTAAATACCTTAATTGATAATGACTGAATTTTATGTCTCAATGAATTTAATTATGTGTTTATTTTCATATTGATGAATGTTGCGTGTTAATGAATCTAATGTGTTAATGAATGTTATCATGTGATATTGATTGAATGTTACATTTTATTAATAATTGAAAGAATGAATGAATGTTAGATGTTAACGGGGAATGTAGAGTGATGTTAGGGGGAGGGGGGTGGGGCCAAATGAGCTTCCACCTTCACGTGGTTGGCCCTATTTAGTAGAGAATATTAAACTATATTCTTGAAACAAAGTGAAGCTCAATAAGATACTAAATGAGTCAAAATGGTTATCAAGGTCCTCTATCCATAAGATACTTGTAGTCAAAATGGTTATTAATAAGATACTTGTAGTCAAAATGGTTATCTAGATCCTCTATCCATTCCATAAGTTCTTCACCATTCAAACTTCCTCCATAACAAGGAATGTGCTCTAGGTTAGTCATGAAGCCTAGCATGGACTCTCTGTCAGATAGAGCCACTATTTCAGAGCCTTTTCTATGCATTTCCTTCAAGCACTGTACAGTGTACGAATGTGAAAGGGAGGGCAGACCAGTGTGGAAGTTAGAGTATTTATATCTTATGCTTTGAGAGTTTATTTGGTAGATTCAAGACACCTTATATCAAAGTTATTCCTTTTTCTTATCTGTTGTTCTGTCAAACCCTCATTTTTTGGGTTATTGCATTCAAATGGCCTTAACTTGAAAATAAACCATAGGATATCCTCTATTCTTTGTAAAATGCAAGTTAAGGGGGTTTATTTTCATATTTTAAAAGCTTTGGAACAAGATACTAAGCCAGAGAATTTTGAGAGCAAGCCCTAGGTCAAGAATCTCAATGTTCTTGACTAGGAGTTGATGGATTATGCAAGATCAGAGGGTAGCGGCAAGTAAAGGACCTCAAACCTTGTTGAATCTATATCTTTAGAGCATGGTGGACATCTTCAAACTTTGATCTTGGTTTCATGCACCCATTTTCAATGCCTTGTTTTGGAACCCACACCCAAAGGCATGCATTAGGTTTGCAGACTCAATAAGGACATTGATATGCTGGAGTGGAGTTAGGGTCTGGGAGTTGGAGGATTGTTAGAACATCAAAAAGGGTACTCAAAAAACATATAAGTTCATAAGGTCCTTTGTCAAATTGAAGAGTTATTACTGCAGAACAGGTTTTGGAGACCTACTAGAGTCACTAGGTCTATTTGTGATTTTGATGTCTTGGGTTGTTTAGAACACAACCAATGCATGATTCTGCATGTTTTAGGGAATCTTAAGAGTTTTCAAATGTTTGATTGGGTTGGCAAAGCCTAGGATCAATAAAGTCTCTTTTGGTAGAAAATTAGGGAACTTGTCCCTAAAAGGAAATTTGGTCTTGGTTGGGATTGAGTCAATAAGGTGTTAGAAGTATCTTGAAACCTTTGAAGTCCCTCTAGTACAGAGATTTTAAATTGGTCTGATAGAATCAGAGGCTAAATTGCTTAGGTGTAACATTTTGGTGTCTTGAAGTGGGTTGGGGCTTAAGACCAAGTTTCTTGCTGACCACTCTACATCACATTGTCTTGCATGAAATTAGTCATTTTGTATACACTGGTCTAGTGTTGTCAATAGACCCAAATAGTTCAAAGATACTTGAACCAATCAGATGTTTTATGGGGTGCATTTTTGTGTTAGGTAGAAAGGATTCTTCATACATGTGAAAGTCTCGAACCTTTCCCCACTCCCAAAAAAATATCACTTGTACTGTTATGAGCAGTCATGAGGACTAGACAGATACATTATAATATATGTATTTTCCACTTGAATGTATTGCTATTCAACCACATTTATGGGCCCGTTTGGACCACGGCACACAGTAGCATCTACAGAGAAGAATATCCCAGGTGTAACAAGCTCTAAGAATATACCAATAGTTCTAAGAAGTTCCCTAGCACACAGTAGCATCTACAAAGAAGAATATACAACATGAGGGTAGTCACTGTAAAGACAACATGATAATGTACACTCATTGTATGTGTACATTATCATGTTGTCTTTACAGTGACTGTCCTCATTCAAGTGGCAATTACACAAGGGACAGTCACTGTGAGATGTCCTCATTTGTGACAAGGACAGTCACACATGAGGACATCTCACAGTCACTGTCCCTTGTGTAATTTCCACTTGAATGTATTGTTATCAACCACATTTATGGGCCCGTTTGGACCACGACACACAGTAGCATCTACAGAGAAGAAGTTTGGTATGCAATGGTCTTGAAACCTCCTGAGAAATTCTTGGTATGCATTTGTGTGGTGCAAAAGCTTCGTTGAAAGAGAAAAAGAAGAAAAGAATAGAAATGATTTTTTTTCTTTTTATGTCATATACTGTAACCAGCTACTTATAACTTGCAAAAATTATTATAACCATTTGAAATTGAAACTTAGTTTAATGTGAAACTGAGAACTGCTTTATTAGAGCTTTTTGTGATTTAGATTCAGACATCAAGAACATTGTTTGCCTAATATTGTGATTAATGTTTATTTATTAATATCTCATACTGACAAACAATTGATAATTGTAGGGAAAATGCCATTGGGGGTCTTTGAGGATCCACCAGAAGCCAAGGAGAAAATGTATTCAAATGCTAAAGATGGTGTAACAGTCCTTACAGCTGTTGAACCTTGCTGTGTAGATCATCTCCGATTCTCCAAGTTCAACAGTACTGTGGTATTCCTTTGGATACTTCTAATGGTAAATTTTAGACATCAAGTTCTTTTCGTATGAAACTACTACATTTGTAATCTGTAGTTTTAAACTTTTAGTTTATAAATGTTCATCAGCTTTAGTTTGTATGTTGCCATTTCAAGTATGATTAATGAAGTTACCTTTATCACAGGATGAAAGTGAGCAGTCAGCATACTGGTACGGAGCTGGCAGCATTGATACAGTGACTAGGGCATCGTTTAATGGTGGTATTGTGTTTTCCCGTGTTTAGGGCATCGGCCTTTTGAAGCATTGCCTTCATCTTTCTTAAGTCTGAGTTTTAAGTTTGTTTATTTCCATCCTAACTTGCTTTTCCCTCTTCGGTTTTGCAGTACTGTGAAGGTAGTCGCAAGTTAGGGCTGTTTCATTGCATACCCGAAACAATGAAGACGTTACGGTCCACAAAATGTTTGTGCTTGAAAGATGAACAAATAAAATTAAACTTCTAAATAACCAAAGCCGCTAACAATAAATTCAACACAGATATGTCCTCATTTCTGGGTATTTTAGCTATGTAACAGCTGAATACCAGATTACATAATAATGACAAAATAAAAATAAACCCAATGTACTCAGAAATTGTAGCTGTGATTTCACGGAGGGAATCTCTCTCGGCGCTATTGAAAATACAAATGACAACGTTTCTCTACATTATCATGTTGTCTTTACAGTGACTGTCCCTTGTGTAATTGCCACTTGAAGGAGGACAGTCAGTGTAAAGACAACATGATAATGTACACTTACAGAATGAGGACAGTCACTCTAAAGACAACATGATAATGTACACTCACTGTAAGGACAGTCACAAATGAGGACATCTCATAGTGACTGTCCCTTGTGTAATTGCCACTTGAATGTATTGCTATTCAGCCACATTAATGCTTTTCTTCTTCAACAAATGAGCATAGTCACTCTAAAGACAACATGACAATGTACACTTACTGTGAGTGTACATTATCATGTTGTCTTTAGAGTGACTATCCTCATTTGTTTGAACTAACACATACATGAGTTAGAAGGATTTCTTTCATCCATTCTAAACCGTTTTGAATGAGTTTACTTTGATTTTGCTGTAACATAGAAGGCCTAATATTCATGGGATGACAATAACTAACTTGTATTATGAAGTACTGACATTGCATAGGCAAAGTTTTGTGGAAAACAGTGTGATCACAGGATAAACTGTGGGAAATTACCTTGAGTTGAATGCTAATGTATAGCAGTGAGTGATCTATCCAAGCAAGGGTGGATTGTTATAATGTGGAACATTGTATAATGTTTGTGAGATGGTGAATCATCCACTAATTTGGATTTGAAGGGTGTAGAATCGGGTGATTGAGAATGCCCTAGTTAAGAAGGGTTTAGAGCCAAGAATTGTGGGTTTGGGTGTTGCAGAGCCCTAGAGGCTAATTCCCTTTGGAATTGTTTGTTTCAAAGTGTAAGAAGACACTGTCCAGGGATTAGGAAGTGTTAGGTGGAATTTATCATATACTTCCTTTGAAATTTGGGTCATTTTTATACATTAAAACCAGAGGTACAGTCATAGAACAGGGTAGGGAAATTCACCAAAAAGTAATTGAAGATGGGTTTTTGTCAAATATAGTGGTGGTGACTACCCTGATGGACATGTATATAAAATGTGGAAGCATACAAAAGGCACGCGATTTGTTTGCGGAAACAACTGAAGCAAGGCACGTGAAAGTCTCAAAATCTTGAATCCAAGTCAGTGAAAGCTTTGAAAACCAAATGCATCCTATTAAGTATTGTGGGGAAGCATTCTAAATAACCAAAGCCGCTAACAATAAATTCAACACAGATATGTCCTCATTTCTGGGTATTTTAGCTCTCTAACAGCTGAATACCAGATTACATAATAATGACAAAAGAAAAATAAACCCAACGTACTCAGAAATTGTAGCTGTGATTTCGCGGAGGGAACCTCTCTCAGCGCTGTTGAAAATACAAATGACAACGTTTCTCTACATTATCATGTTGTCTTTATAGTGACTGTCCCTTGTGTAATTGCCACTTGAAGGAGGATAGTCACTGTAAAGACAACATGATAATGTACACTTACAGAATGAGGACAGTCACTCTAAAGACAACATGATAATGTACACTCACTGTAAGGACAGTCACAAATGAGGACATCTCACAGTGACTGTCCCTTGTGTGATTGCCACTTGAATGTATTGCTATTCAGCCACATTAATGCTTTTCTTCTTCAACAAATGAGGATAGTCACTCTAAAGACAACATGATAATGTACACTCACTGTGAGTGTACATTATCATGTTGTCTTTAGAGTGACTATCCTCATTTGTTGAAGAAGAAAAGCATTAATGTGGCTGAATAGCAATACATTCAAGTGGCAATCACACAAGGGACAGTCACTGTGAGATGTCCTCATTTGTGACTGTCCTTACAGTGAGTGTACATTATCATGTTGTCTTTAGAGTGACTGTCCTCATCTGTTGAAGGAAAAAAGCATTAATGTGGCTAAATAGCAATACATTCAAGTGGCAATCACACAAGGGACAGTCACTGTGAGATGTCCTCATTTGTGACTGTCCTTACAGTGAGTGTACATTATCATGTTGTCTTTAGAGTGACTGTCCTCATTTGTTGAAGGAAAAAAGCATTAATGTGGTTGAATAGCAATACATTCAAGTGGCAATCACACAAGGGACAGTCACTGTGAGATGTCCTCATTTGTGACTATCCTTACAGTGAGTGTACATTATCATGTTGTCTTTAGAGTGACTGTCCTCATTTGTTGAAGAAGAAAAGCATTAATGTGGCTGAATAGCAATACATTCAAGTGGCAATCACACAAGGGACAGTCACTGTGAGATGCCCTCATTTGTGACTATCCTTACAGTGAGTGTACATTATCATGTTGTCTTTAGAGTGACTGTCCTCATTTGTTGAAGGAAAAAAGCATTAATGTGGTTCATTAGCAATGTATTAAATAATTATTTTTTTTAATTCTATCCAGGACCATCTTAGAATATCTACTATTTGCGCATTTAGATATTAACCTAATCAACTTGATTCAAAAGATAGATGGTCATTAACCAGAGAGAGATCGCCATGCATTAAGAAACCTAATTTTTCCAAATCCAATTGTTTCCCTTACCTGAATGCCCTACTATTCTAGGCAAGGTATACCACTCACCTTGGATGAGAGACTAATTATGGGAATTTCTTTTTTCACCCAGATCGAAAAACCACTGACAAAAATGGAAATGACCAATCAAATAGTAGTCTTATTTTAGTCACTTTGTTTGCATAATAAATTGCTTGCATGGATTATTGTAACTAAAACATAGATTCATGCTCTAATAGCTTCCTTTAGCTCGTTAGACTTAATTCGAATAAAGAAAATTAACGGTACAATCAGTAAAATGTAGTTTTCACCATCGTCAATCTCTAGGCACCAAGGTTTTAATATTGAGATTATTTCTTTGTGGTATGCAAGTTGTAAAGGAAATAGAGCCTTCAATAATAAATAGAGCACTCTATTCTTTCTGATCATTTGATTTCTTTATAAGTTTATGATTTGATAATTGCTATTTTCTGATTTTTGTGTATTGTTGATTGGTTAATTGCTATTACCTTTTTCTTTCCTGTTATAAAGAGCTTCTATCAGACTTCACACATGAAACTCTAGATATTTCACACATTCAGATGTAAGCTCTCTTGTTCAGTTTAGTCATGAGACCCCTATTACTAGAGTGTTTGGTGCAGAAATAGCCACTTTTATTGTAGAGCATTATTTCTTAAGAATATGTTATCATGTTCCTAATGGAATTGTGCTTAGTATTCAATTCCAAATTAATTTGATTTTCATAAATGTTAAATATAATTGGGTCATTGGTGTATCTGATAGTTGATATGTAGTCACGATGAAGTTAGAAGTTCCAGTGGCTAGAGTTTGTGGCTTTGATACTTCATCCTTGTTGGTTTTTTAGCCTTTCTATATGCCAATAAAAATAAGGTGCATACCTGAAACAAACAAGCAATAATGCAAAGGCTGGTGTGTGAAAATGGAAGTATTCTAGTGATATTAATTTTAAAAATTTCTTTTATTTTTTAAGGTCTTGGATGCCATTGGAGCTACTATAAATTACTAACACTAAAGAAATATTGCATCTGATTATTTTGTTGGAAGTTTGGAACATATTGAACTTTCTCCACTATAACATATATAGCCTGGAGCTTTCATAAAACCATTTTGATAAATAGTCTTGCACATTGCCTGTAAGACACAAACTTTCAGTGCCATAAAAATACACATTGTCCTCAATTAGTAATGTCTCAAATTTTGTACAGAACTTGTTATTTGAGTCTTATTTTTAGAACTGAAGCAAAAATTTCTCCAAAAAAGTCAAGATGATCGATCTAGCATAGATTTCAAAAACTGTAGGTAGTTTAACTAATGTGGATGCAATCATATTTTACCACTCTGAATGAACTAGTTTGCATGAAAATTTATATACAACCATCATTGCATTGTGGCTCTTTGTTAGAGACGTAGAATTTTGAAGTTTAAATTATTTTCACAATTTTATCATAACTTGGAGCATTTTTCATACTTAGCTGTGTCACTAGCTTAATGCATATTAATTATTTTGTCTTGTTTTTCTTGCATGGCAGGGAAGCAACAACAACATATAGGGCTGAAGCTTTAGAATTTCAAAAACAATTGAGGCATTTGCAGAATTGGTGTATTTGCTCAGTGGTCAAGCTTCATCTTTGATTCAAGGAAGATGAGCACGGGAGGCAGCAACATCTTCAACAAATGGACGAAATTGCTAGCAGGAATATGGAGGTATGAAGTAGAGAGATGCTTTGTAATAGAAGGAATCTGTCTTAAGCTAAGTTTGTGTTGGCTAAGAAAATCTCATTTCATAAAAACTTGAATGCCTCTTATGTATACAGTCCTATTTAGTGACACAATATTAGATTCGTAAAAGGTAAGTGTGTTATGAACATTTCTATATGTAACCTTGCAATATTTTCTACTAAGATTTTCACTCTTTAAGGATATTTTGTAAAGTTTATAAGGTCTAAAATTTATAGGTAGGTGTCTCACAACCAAATTATATTACCTTGGATTTTGGACCTATTTTTAGTTGCTTGAGTTGTTGTAGGTTTATAGCACATTATTTTATAGCAATATAAGTAGATGTGTGAAAATTTAATTTCGTTTGTCCTAGCTTGACAACTATTGCACTCAAATCCTGGATTGTGGATGAGTGGAGATGGGCTGATGTCTAGATCATGGATAACTGGAGATGGGCAAATAGATGTAGATGGGTTGTCATTGACCCATCTAAAGTACCCACAATCATGATAGCCCTGCGATGCCCAATCTACATTAGTATTGAATACTATTTACATTACAAACATTAAATATAATAAATAGTAGTTACATTACAAACATTAAATATATACACATTAGCAACCTTTTTTTTGTTTGGACAACACCAATATTGTCGTCCAGGGTTCTCCACTGACCGTGAAATCTTCAACTGGCACTGCCCACCACCACATCGACAACTTGGCACATTGATCAAAGCCATCAAACCGATTTCAATAATGCACCTATATCAACAATCCCAAAATTAAACAATAGCAATAGCAATAAGACACTCAATATTCAGACACTCTGACAGCGCATGCTTATAGTCCACACACATGAAGTAGGCTCACACACATGAACCAGACACTTTACAAACTATTTCTAGAATTAAACTAGAAACTTCTATGCTAAATATGTGTGGAGAAACTATACAAAATAGGAATGGCTTTTGTGTTATATTTGGTTTTGAATTAAATAGGGACTTTGTGGTAGAAGATGAATTTGCCTCACATACCATACATCTTTTCACTTTGTCTCCCATGGCAAACCAAAATGTCAACACCTTGTTATCTATCACTAGTGTATCCATTTCATCTTTTTCCTTGCTCCAAGCATTCAATATTGTATGTATTCCTAAACACCCTTGTTATATAGCTCTTCGAAAGAGATATATAATGGTTTAGTTGAAGCCACAATTTGTGTTCCTTATCTAGTGGGCTATGCAAATGAGAATAATTATGCTCTTTCTTCTGGGTCAGACATTGTAAAACTAGTGATCCTTTCTCCAAAAGTGGATAGGGTTTGTGAATGCTTCAGAAGTGGATTGGTGGAAAAGTTATCTCATGGAGGAAGGGTGTGTTCCTTTTCAAATGGATTTTGTAGGAAATGAAGAAAAAGATGAACATGACAAGCCTGATACTTCTAATTTGTAATAAAAAAAATCATATTTGAAATGGTATTATAAAATCTTATATTTGTTGTTTTACCCTTTAAAGGCATCTCTGTTGTCCTCCTCATTGTACTAAATTCACTCTTTTTCATATTATTCCCATCCCCTTGTGCTGCATACTGCTCCCCTTGATTTGGGTGTTGTTTTGGACAGTATCCAAAAAATGGCAGTAGGTCTCTTGAGCATATCCTAAACAATAGTGAAGGAAGTGGCCAATAATGAGCATTTTCATTATATAGTGCGGTGACCCAAAAGCAGAGTAGGTGGGACCTCATTCAAAGAGGATTGAGTTCCATCACTCTCTTTTTTTATGGTCAAGATTCTGTAAAAAGATCAGTTTATGGGCCTCAAAACAGAGAGTTTTCATTAGTTAGCACAGTGCTCAAATGCTTTTTCAAAAGTAAGAGAGAGTGCACAATTCCTAGAGACCAAATTGATGCTTGACAGGCAAACACCCAATTCATGATTGAGAAACACATATGTACGTGTCAAGATATATATATATATATATATATATATATATATGCAACATGTATTTCAACGAGGACAAAGGTAATTTTGCTCTGATTCATTAGCACAAGCAGTTCTAGTAAAAGCATGTTCAATACTGATACTAGTTATAGTTCCCTATCTTCACCCAAAGGCAACGTAAAATGCATCAAGTCATGAATCCTAGCATGGACTCTCTATCAGATAGAGCCATTGTCTTGCATGAAATTAGTCATTCTGTAGACATTGGTCTAGTGTTGTCAACAGACCCAAATAGTTCAAAGATACTCAAACCAATCAGATGTTTTATGGGGTACATTTTTGTATTAGGTAGAAAGGATTCTTCATACAGCTGAAAGTCTCGAACCTTTCCCCACCCCCAAAAAAATATCACTTGTACTGTCATGAGCAGTCATGAGGACTAGATAGATACATTATAATATTTGTAATTTCCACTTGAATGTATTGCTATTCAACCACATTTATGGGCCTGTTTGGACCATGGCACACAGTAGCATCTACAGAGAAGAATATCCCAGGTGTAACAAGTTCTAAGAATATACCAACAATTCTAAGAATTTCCCTAGCACACAGTAGCATCTCCAGAGAAGAATATACAACATGAGGGCAGTCACTGTAAACACAACATGATAATGTACACTCATTGTATGTGTACATTATCATGTTGTCTTTACAGTGACTGTCCTCATTCAAGTGGCAATTACACAAGGGACAGTCACTGTGAGATGTCCTCATTTATGTCATGGATAAATCTGCAAATCAGATACATAAAGAGTACATAAAATGAATAGCTGTAGAGTAATTTTACTGTTTACATGATTATCCTAGCATGATCTTGGCTCTAATACCAATAATAATGCAAAGGAAGGAGTGCTTCAACCTAACATACAAGATCCTAATCAATTTTCAACCGTGGAAACTCTGGTTATGAATTTATTACTCTCGCTGGAAATCCTAGTTAGGGTCAGGACAGTCAACATGAAAAATACCATAACTTAATCAAAATCCAATGAAATTTCATGAAACCAACTTTCTTTGAAAGGTAAAAGACAATATCAACATTATCAATCATGTGCAGGTTCGTACCAGACTGTACAGAGCCATACCATGCCTATTTTCAAATTGTAACTTTTAGAAAAAACAAACTTTCAGGGCAGCCAATGGTATTTTTATCATATCTTGCTCAAAACTTAACAAAATTACATGAAACCAATTGCATTTGAAATCTAAAAGACAACATCAACTTTTCCAAGCACAACCCTTCAACACAACTCTCAACACTTGAAAATGGATTAGTAGTTCAACTTAAACCAATGACATTCCATTCATTCTATCAAATATCTTCATACTGCATTACATAGTCTTAATGGAGAGAAACGTTAGTTAGTTTTGATTTTAAACATTAGTTTTGATTTTAAATAGAAGACCTAATAAACATCGATCAACTAAAGTCCAAACTTCAATTTCATATATTGGATTCTCTCCCCTTCATCCATTGTCAAGAACAATGCGGCTGATTGTGGATCATGCATTAACTTTTCGTATGCTTCAATTATAGTAGAGTCGCGAAGGCCAGGGATTGCTTTAAGTGCTTTATGCAACTCCGCTGCCTCATTTCTCAAACTAGATGATTTATCCACTTTCAGAGGCTGTGCAAGGCCTGATGTAATGCCTGCAGACAGATCTTTGATCACTTCACAAATCGAATCCAACGAACCTGCCAATGTTCCCCTCCTCCTCTTTTGCCTCCTTGACGATGTTGAAGGGTTATCTTTGCCGCTTGCAGTAGATTGGTTCGATGTAGGTGTATCAATAGATTCATTATCATCATTAGACAAATCAGTAGCAGTCTCAAAACATGCATTATCCATACCATGATAACTGAAATCTTCATCATCAATGAAATCCTCCTCCGTCTCTTGAGCTGTTGCAGCTACAGTGCCCTCAGCTATGTCATTCCCAACAATATAGGATAATTCATTGTAGTATTGAAATGGCTACCTCTTATACATTCTGGCATTTTTAAATTCCTTTCTCTGTATCATGGCATAACAATTGAATTCATTATTGGTCCTTCATTACTTAAAAAGATATATTCAACTTAAAAGGAGATTTGAAGACCATGTTACCTTCAACAACTCATCCCAAACACTATCATCAGCATCCATAGTTTGGGTAGTCTCATTCCAAGCTAAGCCACTTGTATTCCTCAAGTCTTTCATAACTCTATACCCTTGTTTCCAAGTTTTCAGCTTGTTCTTGAAGTTTTCCTTCGATAGCTTCATTTTCATCTCATTATTGAACCTCCTTTCGATGGCTGTCCAAGCCTCTTTCTTGAAACCCCCTTCAGCTTTCTTTCCAAGCTGCACTTGCTCCTGTAGCAAGTCTAGCAACTTGCGTTCCATCTCTTTTGTCCAGAACACCTTCTTGGAAGAAGAAGTTTCTTGGATAACTTGAACGTCACCATCCATAGACATATCTGATGCACACACAACATGATAATGTACACTCACTGTAAGGACAATCACAAATGAGGAGAGTCACTCTAAAGACAACATGATAATGTACACTCACTGTAAGGACAGTCACAAATGAGGAGAGTCACTCTAAAGACAACATGATAATGTACACTCACTGTAAGGACAGTCACAAATGAGGACAGTCACTCTCAAGACAACATGATAATGTACACTCACTGTAAGGACAGTCACTCTAAAGACAACATGATAATGTGCACTCACTGTAAGGACAGTCACAAATGAGGACATCTTACAGTGAGTGCACATTATCATGTTGTCTTTACAGTGACTGTCCTCATGTGTGACTGTCCTTGTCATATAATATAGCAACATTAAACATAACATGACAATATTAAATATAACATGACTTAACATTAAATATAAAATATAGCAACATTAAACATAACATGAGAATATTAAATATAATATGACAACATTAAATATAACAACATTGAATATAACATGACAACACTAAATATGGCATAACGGCTTTTATTAATGTATAGTATCAGTTTGTGAAATTTATGAAATCTGACATTAGTTTAAACATTGCCATAATAGTTATTCAACCGACTAAGATCGAGATCTATAGTCTTCCCACATCCTTCTTGCTATTTCATCTCGAAAATTGGCCCAATCATCTCTTTCACGCTGGCTCAACCCATATGTCTCAAGCACTGGTACATCTATCCCATCACGACCATCTTCCTCTTCAAATTCTACCTCAGATGGAAGGCCGTCCTCTATCGTAATGAAGTTGTGAAGTATGCAACATGCCAAAACAATATGTGTTTGTGTCTTGATTTGATAAGATGTCGCATGCTTCAATATAGGAAAACACTGCTTCAATATCCCAAATGTACGCTCTATTACATTCCTAAGCGAGGAGTGTCGATGATTAAACAAATCATGTGAGGTGTTTATTGGGTTTGCTCTTGAAAACTCCTTTAGGTGGTAGCGTGTGCACCGATAAGGCGCGAGAAATCCTGGTACGTTAGGATATCCAGCATCGACCAAATAATATTTACCTAAACAAAACAAAATGTCATTGTCATAACGTTGTCTTATTTTTCGTATGCTTCAATAATATAATCATATTTTACAAACCCGGGGGAACTACCAATGGATCAGCTCTAGATAGAGCTGAAGCTAGAACACGGCTATCTGCAGCAGACCCTTCCCAACCAGCAAGGATGTATTGAAACTTATAATCAAATGAACACACTCCCACAACATTTTGTGACAAGTTGCCTTTTCTATCGCTATATTTAGCTTGCAAGTTGATATCCACAGTGACTGGTATATGGGATCCATCCATTGCTCCCACACAATCCTGTACTCAAATAAATCATAGGTCTAATCAAACAATAATAGGATTGAAACTCTAAACAAACTTAAACCACTGAGAGATATACCTTGAAGTATGGATCAAAACGGGCCTTCCTAGTAATTTCCCGAGGAGTGTTTGGACTAGGGGGTATAAAATAATCCGAATGGAGCGCCAAGATAGCCCTCAAGACCTTGTGGAAGTATCGGCTTACTATCTCTCTAGAGTGCCCAAAGTTATGGGCAATCTTACGATTCCTTAGATTGTGGCCAAGAGTATGGAGGAACATGACTAATTGTTCTTCTAACGTGAGGAATTTTGTATCTTTGATGCTTCCTTTTTGCCTTAGAATATTGGCTAGTTTAAAGAAAGATCGTCTAGTCATGCGTATTTGGTCATGGCAATCCGTCTCATTGGAGTTGATAACACGCTTATAAAAAGGAATTGCATCTCTTGTGCGCTTACGCATTTTTCGACTACCTTCTTTTATACACTCCCCTATGGCCGCGACAAGGGTGGCAAGAACAACTACAATAACAGGCAGGAGTCTTCTCCTCCTCATAATCTCTCCTTCAATTTCAATATCATCATCATCATCATCAATATCATCAATGAGATCCATTGAATTACCTAAAAATACCAACAAAACAATCACGAAACAACATAAGAAAACACCCAACTATAATGCATAATCAGAGAATAGAGTTGCAAGTTCAGTATACAACATATGTTGACAAGAAAGTACCTTGTGTAATTTCACAAAATGAGAAGTTCTCACAGTGACTGTCCCTTGTGTAATTGCCACTTGAATGAGGACAGTCACTGTAAAGACAACATGATAATGTATAGTTGCAGTGAGTGTACATTATCATGTTGTCTTTAGAGTGACTGTCCTCATTTGTTGAAGAAGAAAAGCATTAATGTGGTTGAATAGAAATACATTCAAGTGGCAATTACACAAGGGACAGTCACTGTGAGATGTCCTCATTTGTGACTGTCCTTACAGTGAGTGTACATTATCATGTTGTCTTTAGAGTGGCTGTCCTCATTTGTTGAAGAAGAAAAGCATTAATGTGGTTGAATAGCAATACATTCAAGTGGCAATTACACAAGGGACAGTGGTGCAGGAGCACCTCCAACATTTAATCCATGGTCGAAGATAAAGGAGACTTCAAAGAACATCAAGGCTAAACAGGAGGATGGAATGCTTAATCAAGGACAACAGATCACTTGGTGGATCTTAGCACCTATAATGTTAGTAAAATATCGCAATTCTTCAATTAAATTATAATGTCCTTAATA
The DNA here is from genome assembly GCA_027943335.1 of Chamaecyparis obtusa. NCBI lineage: Eukaryota > Viridiplantae > Streptophyta > Pinopsida > Cupressales > Cupressaceae > Chamaecyparis > Chamaecyparis obtusa. The sequence continues at coordinate 1,110,249 of BSBK01002397.1, forward strand.
GGACTAAAAGACAAATTATAATGGACTAAGATTGTCCAAGCACTACAATTGGAGTCTAGAAGAGTTTAATGATCATAAAAGATCCAAATTAGTAAGTTAGTGGTCTTTTGTTTTAAAGAATTTAATAAATTGTAAGTTGGAATTTTGAACTTTCAAAATCCAACGGCTAGTTTTAGTTTGGTATGTGTTAAGTTTAAACATTCAACTCAACGAAAGTTGGTTGAAGATTAGTTCTTAGTTAGTTGTGTTTCAAGTTGTAACACTTGGTCGATAGTTGAATCTATTAGAAGAAGTTATATTAGAATCCTTTATATTTAGATAAAGGCTCTGTTACTAAACAGAGAGGAGATTGGTGTATTAATTTATGCTCGACAAGCAATACAAGACTGTTGTTTCTTGCAATTTGATTTCTATTTTGAAACTTTATTGGCTTGGTTTGAAATTGAAATTCTTTGACAGGGTTCTTTAATCATTTCATTTGCTTTTGTTATGTTTCCAAACATTGCAGTGAACCTTTGTGTACCATTTTGGGGAAACAGTGAGCAATAAAGCATCTAGTTTATGTAAACTAATTCATTTTGAATCTCATTTTGAATTGATCAAATTCCATATGCTCTGAGGGAGATTTTTTATCCTTCGAATTGCAGATTGATGAGTGTTACAATCTATTAAGTTTGTTGTCGCACAAGTTGTCTTGAAACAACGTTCTATATCTTAGTTTTCTGTTACAGTAGAAGTTTAGGGGTGATTGAGGTCATTCCATGAATTGATAGGCCTAATTCATGGAATGACATTTTCTAACTTGTATTATATTCTAATCTAAATATATGCAGAACCGCGTGGGAGAACAGTGTGATCACAAACAAGAACAGTGGAAAACGGCATTGGAAGTGTGCTAAGGTGTAGCAGTGGGCGATCTGTCCACATAAGGCATATGTTTAATGCTTGGGAATAGTATACAATGTTCATTTGATGGTGAATCTGCCACCAATTCATTGCAGGGTCGTGTGGAGATAGTAGATTGAGGAAGCCCTAGTTGACAGGGTTCGAAGACAAAAAATTGGGGTTTTGTAGTTGCAGAGCATTTGTGTCTAATTCCTTTTGGAATTGAGCAATTGGAGACATAACTAGACACTGTCCAGGAGTTGGGAGCTAGGAGATCTTTAACCCATACTTCCTTTGAAAATTTAGTAGATTTTAGTGCATTGAAACAGGGTAGCAGTGCCGAACAAGGGTGTTTGTCCAAAGCAACAGTATAAAAACTTTTGATATGTTGTTGAACTCCAAAGAGGGTATCCATAAATGTTGTTACCTCATCAAATGTTTTGAGAAAAGTTAGAATTATTCCCTTTTTAAGTCTGCTGCAGGGTTTAGACAGCCTGTTAAGCTTTTTGTGACCAGTTTGTGAGAACATTGGTGAAATGGGATATGGGAATTGAGTGAGAGTCTCAGAATCTTGAAACCAAGTAAAGTGAAGCCTTAAAACTCAAATCCATCCTTTAGGATAGCCTTGATAGTTAAGTTCTTGAAGTATTTAAGATTGTTGAATAAGCCCAAGTGTCTAACCTCTGAAATTTCTAAACCTACTTGTGCATTTGATACCACCACCCTTCCCTCTACATCAGACAGTCACTGTGAGATTCATTTGTGACTATCCTTACAGTGAGTGTACATTATCATGTTGTCTTTAGAGTGACTATCCTCATTTGTTGAAGAAGAAAAGCATTAATGTGGTTGAATAGCAATACATTCAAGTGGCAATTACACAAGGGACAGTCACTGTGAGATGTCCTCATGTGTGACTGTCCTTGTCACAAATGAGGACATCTCATAGTGACTGTCCCTTGTGTAATTGCCACTTGAATGAGGATAGTCACTATAAAGACAACATGATAATGTACAGTTGCAGTGAGTGTACATTATCATGTTGTCTTTAGAGTGACTGTCCCCATTTGTTGAAGAAGAAAAGCATTAATGTGGTTGAATACCAATACATTGAAGTGGCAATTACACAAGGGAGAGTCACTATGAGATGTCCTCATTTGTGATTGTCCTTACAGTGAGTGTACATTATCATGTTGTCTTTAGAGTGACTGTCCTCATTTGTTGAAGAAGAAAAGCATTAATGTGGTTGAATAGCAATACATTCAAGTGGCAATTACACAAGGGGTAGTCACTGTGAGATGTCCTCATGTGTGACTATCCTTGTCACAAATGAGGACATCTCACAGTGATTGTCCCTTGTGTAATTACCACTTGAATGAGGACAGTCACTGTAAAGACAACATGATAATGTACAGTTGCAATGAGTGTACATTATCATGTTGTCTTTAGAGTGACTGTCCTTATTTGTTGAAGAAGAAAAGCATTAATGTGGTTGAATAGAAATACATTCAAGTGGCAATTACAAAAGGGGCAGTCACTGTGAGATGTCCTCATGTGTGACTGTCCTTGTCACAAATGAGGACATCTCACAGTGACTATCCCTTGTTGGTGCAGGGGCACCTATCAAGTCAACTAGGAACACCTTGGAACAAGATGGAACCAGAAGATCAAAGGCAACCCTACATGTCAACTGGGATATTTTAACGCCAATAATGGCATATTGTAATGAACAATGTACTTTGCCAGTCAAGAGTCATAAAAGTCCTAGTAAGTCCTAGCTTTCATTTTAATGTTGTTTCAATGTTTTATTGAATTCTTCATTGTTGAATGATATGTTTATGAACTAGAAAGGTTATTTACTGCATTCTACTCACTGTTTCATCAATTTTAATTATGTTTTGAAGAAGTACTTACACCTGCTAACATATAAACTGGCAGTTTCTACTAATTTTCTGTAACAGTCAAAGGTTTTCTTTAAATAAATGAACCTCCCATGAATCCCAAGGGCCCAAACTTCATGGGAGGCTTTTTATTGACATGTAAAATAGAAATCTAACTTATTCTATGCAGCACTAGTGCGAGAAGGCTGATGATTTGCAGGAAACAGTGAAGTGTTCCTTGATGAAATGATGGGAATGGTGTAATAGCAGCATATTGGGCTGAATAAGAGGGTTGTATTATGAGTTGAGATGTCCTAGGGCATCAAATTGAAGGTGTTTGAACAATTATTTGGTCTCCAAGGTTAGTGGAGATAGGTGTTTGGTGAAACCCTATGCACTCTGCTAACCACTTCTACAGACCACTCTGCATCACTTGTGTAATTGCCACTTGAATGAGGACAGTCACTGTAAAGACAACATGATAATGTACAGTTGTAGTGAGTGTACATCATCATGTTGTCTTTAGAGTGACTATCCTCATTTGTTCAAGAAGAAAAGCATTAATGTGGTTGAATAGCAATACATTCAAGTGGCAATTACACAAGGGATAGTGATTGTGAGATGTCCTCATGTGTGACTGTCCTTGTCACAAATGAGGACATCTCACAGTGATTGTCCCTTGTGTAATTGCCACTTGAATAAGGACAGTCACTGTAAACACAACATGATAATGTACACTTACAGTGAGTGTACATTATCATGTTGTCTTTAGAGTGACTGTCCTCATTTGTTGAAGAAGAAAAGCATTAATGTGGTTCAATTTTACCAAAAGAATGGGCATATCATCTTCCACTTGAAAAGGTGGAATTGGAATATCGGGCTCGCATTCCAGTTTCCAAATGCCAATTTTGAAATGTCATCAGGGCCACGTGGGTGTTATTATAATTTTTGACATTCGTGTTTTATACCAACATTTTCACATCCAACGACATTATTTCCTTCGTCTACGTGATTACCTTGTTTTTGACATCCGCAACGGTATTATTTTTGACATCTCACAGTGATTTTCCCTTGTGTAATGGCCACTTGTGTATTGAACTATGCAAATGCTTTTCTTCTTGAATAAATAAGGACATTATCAAGAAGAAAAGCATTTGCATGGTTCAATACGAACATATTCAAGTGGCAATTACACAAGGGATAGAAAACACCTTCCTCACAAAGAGGAACTGTTAAGACACTATTAGGAATCACTCAGATAGTGTTCTTGTGGCATAGACATTAGGAGAAATAGGACCCTACTTTTAGTGATGAATTATGCTATTGCTAACTATTTGCATTTAGAAAGCCCATCAATGAAACTGCAACCAAATTTTCAACTCAACAAAAATGTAAAGCAGTGTGAACATCCTAAAATTCATGTATAGCAGAACAATTTTCTGGTATGCCTAAATCCCAAAAACAAAGTCTCACTTTGATCCAAATGAAAGGGCATACAAAAAAATTTCCGTAGTAGTCTGGCCTTTAATTCTGCAACTGATCTTCTTGTTTTGCATCTAATTTGGAGGGAATGTTGAAAGAGTTTTAAACAAAAGTATGAGCAACACGAGGGGTTTGTTGTTAGTCACTGGGTCTTTCATTACAAGGAGGGTTGTGCTTCTCGCTTGCCCTGTACCAGCTATATGTAAGAGGAGTTTTTGTTACGCTTCAACCAAATGTGAAGGTATTTTGAGGGTGGGGGAAGTGGAGAAGATATTGGAAGATGTGAGGGCATAGGACGTGAAGGGCATCTTTGTAGAGTAGGGGTGTTTCAAAGGGTGGGACTAGAAACATAGGAGGGACAGGTAATCACCTTTAGCAAAAGGGCTGCGAAATAGAACATTGAAATAACTGAAAATAAAACATTGAAATAAACTCAAACTCAAAATAACAGACTGGTTACCGATGTGAAGAAGAGCCGATGATATCCGGATAGAGCTAAAATGGTCATATAAAATATGTTGGATTTAGTCTAACACGCCTGTCGCCAAACCCTACAAAACATTATTAACTGCTAAAAAAATTTTACCACTAAATAATGATGATGAATGGCATTCGAACAATGTTTTTACCTCTCCGAACTAGTGGGGATTCTGAGAAATATATGTTGCATTCGACGGACCAAAACGAACAAGTCTCGCAAGCGCAGGAAATAATGATGATGAATGGCATTCGAACAATGTTTTTACCTCTTCGAACCAGTGGGGATTCTGAGAAATATATGTTGCATTCGACGGACCGAAATGAACAAGTCTCGCAAGCGCAAGTTAGGGTTTCGCACAAGGCAATCACGCGGACGGAGGAAATAATGTCGTTGATGTGAAAAAGTTGGTATAAAAAGCGGATGTCAAAAATTATACCAACACCCACGCGGACCCGACAACCTTTCAAAATTAGCATTCGAAAACCGGCATGCAAGCCCGATATTCCAATTCCACCTTTTCAAGTGGAAGATGGTATGCCCATTTTTTTGGCAAAATTGGCATACCGAAATTCCAATTCCATCCGTGCATGTCGACCACAAACAATGGGTTTCAAATTCTGAATTCACAATTCGGGAATAACGGTCGATATGCCTGCGTCGAAATGGGCCCTTACAGTGAGTGTACATTATCATGTTGTCTTTAAAGTGACTGTCCTCATTTATTGAAGGAAAAAAGCATTAATGTGGCTGAATAGCAATACATTGAAGTGGCAATCACACAAGGGACAGTCACTGTGAGATGTCCTCATTTGTGACTGTCCTTACAGTGAGTGTACATTATCATGTTGTCTTTAGAGTGACTGTCCTCATTTATTGAAGGAAAAAAGCATTAATGTGGTTCATTAGCAATGTATTAAATTATTATTTTTTTTAAATTCTACCCAGGACCGTCGCAATTGTGACGGCCCTCCCAAGAGATGCAACGGCGGCGCCATATTGGCGATGCCCAGGCCCGTCGCAGTTGCTTCGGCGGACCGTCGCAATTGCGACGGTCCTCCCAAGACATGCGACGGTGGTGCCGTATTGGCGACACCCAGGCCCGTCGCAATTGCTTTGGAGGACCGTCGCAATTGTGACGCCCTGCCGTCGCACTGCGACGGAGGCGCTAAATGGGTGAAGCAATGACATTGTGATGGCAGGGTGTCGCAATTGCGACGGAAACCCATAGACGTCATGATTTGCGACTAAAAAATTGTGACGTCTATCACTGTCGCTATAGCAGCACATATCCGTCGCAATGGCGACACATAGCCGTCGCAAAATGGCCCCAAATTTATTAGTGTAGGGTCTCCTTTCCTCAACCCTCTGGAATTTTTGAAGAATTTGGAGGGAGAACCATTAATAATAACTGCAAAGGAAGCAGTTGAAATCATCTAGGAAATAATTTGGATAACTCTCTCATTGAAGCTGAATTGCTTAAGAATCAAACATAAGAAGTTCCAATCCACAAGATCATAATATTTAGCCAAGTCAAATTTAAGAAGAAAACCCTATTTTTCTCCCATAATAGCTGAATGGATGTTTTCATGGACCAAAATAACAGAGTCAAGAATTTTTCTTCCAGGGATAAAACCATTCTGCTGAGGGGAAATCAATAAGGGGAGGATAGTCAAAAGTATTGAAGTTAAGATTTTAGAGAAAATCTTATAAAAAGGAATTGCAAAGACTGATCAGTCTGAACTGATCAAAAGATTGAGCTCCAACAATTTTGGGAATAAGAGCTAAAAAAGTGCCATTAATTTCTTTGAGAAGGCATCTGCTACCAAATAATTCTTTCACAGCATTAGAGACATCCTTCTCCACAATCGACTAGAATTTTTGAAAAAAGAACATGGGAAACCCATCCAGGCCAGGAGCTTTATCACCTTCAAAAGAGAAGACTTCCTCCTTAATCTCCTTATTGGAAGGGATAGCCTGCATCATCTTATTTTTCTCCTAATTCACTATCCTTGGAGTAGCTTCTAGTAAAGAATCTTAGCTGTCCCCATCAAGATTGTTGTCCATAGAGAGAAAGGAGGAAAAGTAGTTGACAACATCAGTCTTGATATCTTCTTCTTTGTGAATCTCTTTATTGGCTTTAGAGATTTTAGCTATTTGATTGGCTGCTCTATGCTTGAGAGTAATCAAATGGAAGAACTTCATATTTTTATCCCCTTCTTTAAGCCATACCACCCTAGATCTTTGACACCAATAGATTTCTTCCTTAGATATAATATCATGATAGTTGACAAGGGTTTTCTTCTCATTGTCTTTAAGAGAATCGGTCAAACCATGAAGTTGGATGGAATCCTAGATGGTAGAGAGGTCTTGTTTAGCCTTATTCTTCTGCTACAAAATGTCTCCAAACACCTCTTTATTCCAAACTTTGACTTTTTCCTTAATATTTCTAAGCTCTTTAGTAACCTTGAACATGGCAGTCTTATTACAAATAATGTTTATATTATGGTGCAATATGAATTATAATATGTAAGATTCAATATATGAATTATGTTTTCCAGATCCTACAAACTTTTCTTACTCTTGATATGAATTCCCTATCTAGCTACTACATATAATACAAAAACAAAGAATGTGACATAATCTAATCCCAATTATATCCATGTAAAAAATTTCACTCTCAATATTTTAAGTCTCCTTCACATGTGGATTTTCCTTCTCATCATAATCCTTTGTTGAACTTGCAGATCCCTTATTCTATTCAAGGTAAAATAGGTAGGTTCTATATCCTATTGTTTGGACCTATTTTCTTTATGTATGGTTTACTACTATGATGTTGCCTCGATTTATAGTTGTCTAAGTCATCTTGAACATTCAATCTTTTATTATTTTGGAAAATCATTATGATGAAGCTAATCTTGGCTTATTAGAGCAACTTTCCCAAGGACATCATTCTCTTGGTTGAAACTCAATTTGTGCATTTTGGTTTCTTTGATAACATAGATGGTAAAGGTTTTTTACTCCTTATTTTTCAAAAAGAATTAAATGCATTTATTTCACTATTTAAAAAGTAATATTAACTTTGATATTATTGAGATACTAACTCTCAAATCATGATAATGAATTTAGTATGCATCTCATCACACACACTTGGCATCATTTAGTATTTTATGTCATAATTACACAATAATTTTACTCATATGAGTTAGTGTTTGGCTTATCTTTAGACTCCTATTAAGTAAAAGGTATAAAGGACATTTCTTACTACCACCTTGGTTTCCAACCTAGAAAGGACTTCACTGTCAATAATTATAAAAGAGTGTTACCCCATCAGTTTCTATTGGTGTCAAGTTGTTGTTTTTTTGAGTTCTTTCCCGAGCAGTTGTTTTATTCTTTTTGAACCTTCAACTTGAACCAAGTCTTAGCTTAAAATCCCAAGTTTATTCTCCGCTTGCGTGTCTTTGCTTGTGCAGCTTCAAATTGGCTAAGTCATCATGTAGGTGGTCTTTTCCAAAATTTTAATTTGAGCCTTGAATCTCTTTTGGTTCAATTAAAATGTTCAAAGTTCAAAATCAAAAAGAGCAAGCGAAAGTCTTTCGGTCTAGGAAAATCAAAGAAGTCGTTACCTCTAAGTGTCATGAGTCTAGTCCGAAACATTTGAATTTGAACTTTGAACTTCTTATTTTCATGGTTCAAAGTTCAAAATGTATATATCAGTGAAGGTATGTGGAAAATAGGAATTCTCTATAGCCAGATATGGAAATAAAGGAGTATGAAGGAGGAATATTCCAAGCATTTCAAAATTTAAAATTCTTTTTTTGGGAAAAGTAATCATGTGATATAGATCTTAAGTGGTTAGAAATGACCATGAATTAATGTGGTGTCAGTCACAACATCTTTTCATCATTAATTTGTGTGGGTCTTGTTAATGCTCGAGCATGCCGAAGATTTAGGCAAAATCTTTGCTCTAATAAAAAAAGGTTAGCTTTTCTTTCCCTTAGCCGCTAAGTTATAAGATCAGAGAAGTAGTAAGATGAAGGAAATTATAGTTGTTCTTATTGGCAAGTTAACTATACTTTTGTATATGACTAGATATAGTGTTGTCAATATGGCAACAAAGTCATATAGAGTTTTGAAGTCAACGCATATTATCATAAGGTCAAAATATCGCTAAGTATAGAAGACTGGACAATTAGTAGAGCACCAGAAGATCAGAGCATCAGCACACATGCGTATGACTAAGTTATGGTATGCACCCTTGAAGTTAAGCTGGTAAGTGTGTATTCATGCTAAGTCTAAGAGCACATGATCAGATGAGATAGTACGATGAAGATACAGTTAGTTGAAGTGGTACAAACAGTGAATGCCAGAACAAAATAGAGTATGCAGCCGACTATTAGTATTTTGATTAGCAGTTATAATAATGTTTTGTAAAAACTATGCGCCTATCATAATTAGGTTGTAGACATGTAAACATATTTTTTTGTAAACACGCTTGAGCCAATTCACTTGGAAGCATTGTATGTACTCGGTTATAGTCTAACCTAGTTAATTGTTTTGTTAGGGCATATAAATATAAGATGCACCTTTGTAATAAAGCTTGGAAGTGGAGATAGAGATAAGATAAGCAGAGCAGAAACATGCGAAGTGAGGATAGAATAAGTTAGAGCTTTACAAGGGGCTAAAGCATCAGCACACAAAAGGAACTGATAAAAAAATTAGTGTCACAGCACTAGTTCATCCATCAAATATAGTGTGTATTTGAGATCAGAAGGTTGTAGCCTTCACCACTTGAGCAGTGAGGTCTAGGATAGTGTGTCCCCACCCCTAACAGGGTTATTGTAAAAGACTCCTAACAGGGTCTGACCTTTGACCAGGTCACTGTACTAAAAGCATTGTAAAGAACAACTCATAATAGGATTGTAGATCTTCTAACAAGGATCATAAAACACTAGTGCAGTTCTTAGTGGGTGTCAATTCCCACTGGGGTTTTTACCTATTTGGGTTTCCTCGTAATCATATTGGTGTTATGTGTTGTGATTGTTTATATTTTTTACATTGATATTCATATCATTACTTAAGCAATCAAGTTAAGATTCAAGAGTTAAGAAAATGTAAAGATATAGTGAACATTGATTCACCCCCCCCCCCCCCTCTCAGTGTTCCCATTCCTAACAGTTCTCAAGAGTGGCAATTTGGATGAATTTTGGTGAGTTTTATTAAAACCTTAACCTCGCTGAATTCTACAATGTGTTGAAGCTTAGATGTTTGGAAATTACCTATTTAGATAATTTCTTGTTTTGCACTAGAGAGTGGGTAGGGCTTCCACATGAACCCTTAGTCCAAGAAATGAAAATCTATGAATACCACCCACTCCTTCAATTGCAGAGATGTTCTGAGAACTTCAACAGGGTAAATGATATTATTTTTGCCTGCCTAGTTTTTGAACTCCAAGGGAAACTAAATAAAATATTATTAGAGGAGATGGTGTATGCAATGAAAATTTGGACCTATTTTCTATAAGTGAAAACACCAAAATACCAAACAAAATCACATTAGATGTTAGTCATTTCAAATGCAACAAAATAAGTAATCTTCACTACAACCTCTAATGAGCTAAAACAAGGGCACCCAAAGCCTTGTTTGATTTTCTCTTTGAGATTATTATGGGTATTCTCTCCCAACACAAATGAAATGAAAAATTAATGCAAAACTATGGGATCCAAGCTAGATGATGGTGAAGGGATTGAGAACAAGTATGAGGAACTTGCCCCAAGCTTCACAAATGATAAAGATCAAATGATGCACGATTGATTCAAGATAATGATAATGCAAACAAGATTAAGATCTAAGATGAAGATTAGATAGCAATGAAGAAAAGAACTAGAATGATTAAGAATGCTAGAAGATGCAAGAGCTAAGAGATTAAGAAGAAAAAGAACCTAGACCTAAAATGAGGAGTGAGGCCTCCTTTTATAGAAAATGAAAAGAATTAGATGGTGGAGATTAAGAGGCAAAAGAATGAGTGGCTAGGATTAAGAGGAAAAATGAATGAGTGACTAGGATTAAGAGGCAAAATGATGTTAGGTAGGGTTTGAAAAAGGTGAAATGACAAAAGAAGCAAAATTTAAACTTCACTTTTAGAGGGAACGGAGAATTTAAAATGATTAGTGGAGAAAAGAGATGGGGAGGTGGCCACCTTGGAAAAGGTGATTGTGCGCATGATTGGAGGTAATCCACCTTTTAATTAAGATTAGAGGAATATTAGAAAAAGGTAAGTATAGGAAAAAAGGAAAATGAATTAAATTAAAATAAACTTAATTTAATCATAGTTTAGAAGAATTTTAGGCTAGTGGAGGAATAAAATAAATAAAATTTATTTTATAAAGAGAAATGGAGGGATAATATATTAAATTTAATTTAATATATTATAGTATTTAAATAAAATTTAATATATTGTAGTATTTAAATAAAATTTAAATACAAAGGGGAAATGACTTTATTTAATTAAAGTAAAATTAATTAAATAAATAGAAGAATATAACGATTATAGTCAATTAATAAAATTAACCATAAGGTTAAGGGAAAATATTAATAAAAATTAACATTAGTGTGAATGGACAATTTAGGTGTCTACATTTTGCCCCTCTTTGATGCGGTGTCGAAATCAGCACCGCATTAAAAAAGATAAATGAGATGCCCCAAGAGTCATGCCTAAGCGATGACGAGGAGAGGATGGTGCCCCCTTGAGAAAATTGAACAAAAAAATAATTTTGATAATTTTCTCAAAAAGGAAGGGTGAGGGTAGAGGAAGTGAATAAAAGAAGGCCTCTAATGCAAAATGAACCTAAATGAAGACTATCATTGTGTTAACATGGGAGATCATATCCTATTTTGATATTGTTCTTGACATCATGCACCAATGTATGAGGAACCACGATGACCATGTGCCAAGTACGTGATCAAAAAGGTCAAATACAACCATATGCCTTATGATGCCATGATATTGAAGACCATGATGCCCTTGTGACAATAGGATGCAAAGACCATGATAGATGAAAAAAATACTAACACATACAAGAAACAAGAAAGCATGCACAACAAACCAAAATAAAACCAACATATTGCCCCTAGTCAAGTTGAAAACCAATTGATTGATTGATTGAGTGATTGCGAGGGCAGGGCCTCAAGGATTGGGAAGGATACATCCCATGATGATGATTGGATTTAAAATTGATTAACTGATTATCAACTAATTTGGTTTAAGATGATGGATTGATTAATGATTAACGTGTTAAATTGCAATATTGGATTGCATGGATTAGTATTGATTGCACTTGATTGGACTGACTTGGGATCTTTTTGGATTATAGGGATTTTTTTTAATTTTTTATTTATTTGGATGAGAGGATTGGATAGAATGGAATTAGAAGAGAAGATGATTGGATAAGATGAGATTGTAAAGAATGGAAGGGGAATAAATGGATTGGATTAGAAGAAAAGTAGATTTGATAGACAAGATGGTTTGAATAAGATGAAAGAATGATTAGGGGATTGGATAGGATGAGATAGGAAAAAGAATAAGTGGATTGGGACCAATGAAAAGGGATAACCAAGGAATGATAGAGGATGAAAGGATGGAGAGATTCTTGGTTACAAAATGAATGGGTGGAAGGGAGGGATTGGATAGGAGATAGATGGAATGAATGGATATGTAAGGGTATGATATGGAAGACTAGAGGATGGGGGATATAGGGATGGAGATCCAAGAACTATGCAGAAAAGGAGTTACATGCCCCACACTAGAATGAGGAGAATGAATGATGGTGATAGGAGATGGGGATGATGAGGAGGAAAGTGATATGGTGTGGAAGATGAAGGATGGGGAGATGGTGGATAAAGGATGTATGAAGTTTCTGAATAATGCACAAAGGATATTTATGGAGGAAGTGAAGGCTTATATTGTCCAAAGCATGCAAGGATATATTCTTTGTATTTTAGTACCTCTAGTTATTTAAGCAAGAGCAAGGACATGAAAGTGAAATGGATTTGGATAAGGGATATGAGATGGAGGGTATGAATAGGATAGGGGATAATTATATGGAGGATATAGATGGAATTGGATAATAGATAATGGATGGAGGAAATGTATAGGATAATCAAGATCAAGGACATGGGAAGGTGTATGGACTTAAATACTATTATGAATGATGGATTAAGGAAATGAATATGAAAATGACTATGAGATGGAGGATAGGGATGTCTGAAGAATATTGCAGATTAATATTCAATACATGTTATTCAATAATCAAGAAGAGGATTTTTTATATGATACAGATAGTTACCAACTGACAAACAGTTGGACAGTTAAACTAACCAAACAATGTATTATGCCAACATTCCCCCCTTAATACATTGATCCTGAATGATCATACTCACATTGCCCTAGGGATCCCCCCCTTAAGGCTTACATAACAAAACATCTTGATTAAATAATTTGAGAAAATTTTCTTCTGAAGTAACAAATCCTGAATCATGCAAGGCTTCATCAAGTTGTTTATTGACCCATGGAAAGGTGTAGCTTTGAGCTATGTTCTTAAGCCCTCAGTCCTGAACTCTTGAATCACAAAGTCTGGAATTATTCAACAATGATCCCTAAGAGATGCGATAAATCTCTATCATTGTCTAGTGACCGTGAAAGGGTATAATTCTCGATCATATACTCTGAAGATCGCTGGACAAAAATCCATATTGAGCACAATATCAAGTCCCAAACCTATCTCCAAAATGAATCTTCAAAAGAAATGCATTCTAAAAACATGTCAGCATTAGAAAGCTAAACAAAATTGAAAACCAAAACATGCCAAAAATGCTTCTCATGCAGAACACCATCTCAAAGTGAGAAGCTGACTTGAGATGATTGAAATTCCTCCATCCTCCAATGTCACCAACCTCCAGAATGTGAAGGTTCAAAGCACAAGATTGTGATTAATGGGAGACTGAAAATCAGTAACAACCTCCCCATCATCTAATGTGTCCTCCTATTTAATGCATGCAACATTGCCTTCTTCATATTGTTCATTTAGTTTTTATTTAAGAACATCACTACGACAAATCCATGTTGTGTGCCCCTTTTTCTAATAGGAAAAACATTATTGTCTCTTCTATTGTTATTTCACCATTTTTTAGTACTTTATGAGTATAATGCCCGGTCTATTTGATGAGCTTCTTCTATGACTTCCTTTGTCTTGTTTTCTTCTACTGAAAGGGATGAAATCATATCCTCTAGAGTTTGTGAAGTGAGTTGACTTAGTGTAAAGACAACATTACTATATTTGGAAGATAAGCTATTTAACAGGATGGCCTTAGCATCATCATCATCAATAGGAGTCTTAACTTCTGCAAGTTGTCTAATGAGAGACCTTAAATTACTTATATGATTTGACATTGTGATCCCATTTTCCATTTTGAATCTAAACAATTGAATTTTTAGAGAAAAATTTGCATTGATAGCTTTTTCTCCAAACAACTTGTTTAGATTATCCCAAATATCGGCAGAAGTGTTATCTAGATCTACATGATGAAGTTCAGAATCTACAAGAGAAAGACCAATAATAGCCTTGGCTTTATCATCTCTACCATTCCACTCCAACAATTTATTTGCATCTGTAGGTGGTTTTTCTTTTCTTCTTACTATGCCCCATAGGTTTTTACTCATCAATTGCATTTGTATTTAATTCTCCATGTATGAAAATTGAAACCATAGTATTTATCTAATGGAATCTCCATTGAACAACAACACTAGGAACTCATTTTTCTTACTGCCAACCACTCACAAAATTGAAAATACCACATATTCTATACTTGGTTGAAAGTATGTACTTACTATATTTTGGTTGTATTAGAAATGAAGTGCATCACCAATAGTTTTCGATCAAAATGACCATCACGTGACTATCAAACACTGATCAATATTGAAGCATAAGCCCACATATAGTAAAATTGAATGCCAATATAATTTCATCACCTCATATCCATATTTTTGTTTGTGTGAACCCAAGAAAATACCAACTCCTATCTGCAAACTTCAAGAGAAAAAGAAAATGAGTTCTACAGGAGGTGGAAGTTGAGGCAAGAGAAAAGCCACCAAAGCAGTCTCATGCTCACAAGAAGTAGGGTTGCAATTTCATGTTGGTCGAATTTCTCTCTTTCTCAAGGCAGGGAAGTATGCAAAGTGCATAGGAGTAGGGGCCCCTATCTATATGGTTGCCATAGGATATTTAATGATGAAGTGACTATAGGTGGTTTTCATCAAATATGTGAAAAATAGATGGAACTATGAAGGAAAGTGGATGGGTAAGGAGCAAGGGTTATGAAATGTACATATGGATAGAGGAGATGCATAGGATAGTCAAGATCAAAGATGGGAAAGGAAATGATAATGAAATTAGATAGGATAATGGATGGTGAATAGGGAATGTGGAATATATTTATTGTAGCATAGTATAGATGGAGCTTGTCCCCAAGTATAGAGTGCAAGGGGAGATAGATAAATGAACGGAAAAGATATGGTAGGAAGATGAGAGGGAAGATATTATGAATGGATAGCGAGAAGGAATTTCCCCCAAATATGAAGAAAAAATAGAGGGAGGGATTACACATGATGCCTATTTGCTAGGTTTTCATCATGGTACTTGCCCAAGGTGCCTGCTTACCAAGTTTTCACCATTGGACGATTTTTTTTGATTTTTTTTATTTTTGAGGAATTCAACTCTGATGCTCTTTGGATAATGTTCCTTTAGAAAGATATGCTATGATTGGCCAAGGCCGCTGAAAGGTAAGCTCAAAGATGCTAATAATGGTGATGGTAGGGGAAAGATATGGAGGTTACGGTAGATGATGGCTAAGGATTTATGCATAAGATGAGGTAAGAGGAATGGGAGGATATGATATGGAAGGATAGGGAGTAGATATAGGAGTTGGATATTGGATAGGGTATTGAAAGGTTTATGTGGGGGTAGGTGGAAATTATGGAAAAATCAACATCAACACACATCTTGAAGGATTGTGGATAGGTGAAGGGAGAATTAATTGGCTAACGTGAGGTCTTGATGTAGGAAGTGATGTGGATTTTGGGACACAAGGACCCAAAATAGATGGAGGAGAGAATGGAAGATATTTGGAAGAATACAGAGTGGAAGTATTTGGAAGCTTGAATGTCAACTTTGACTTTTCTTTTATATTCCAGTCCTTAAGAGAGACTTAGGAATCCACATAGATTTTGACTTTTATTTACGTTTATGTGCTTTTGACTGCAATTCTTCCATGATGGATTTAGGAACCCATATTTTCTTTGATTTTCTTTTTTTCTTGGAGGACCCTTGTGGTATCTTGAGTATTTCCTTTTTATTTGTAGTCACATGTCAACTAGATAGGACATGGTGATCCTTATATGTAAGTGGATTCTTGTATTTCTAATTTTTATGTTGTGCATCCAAATTTCTTCCAAAAGACTTGGTAATTATGGATGAATGAGGATCATATAACTAGTTTTGATGGATGGATGGATATAAATCTCTCAAGGATGCATGTCTTTGTTGATCTTGAGGTATGGTGGAAGAAATAAATGATGAGCTAGGAGTGAGAGGTATAATGGATGGAGGAACATAAGGACCTACAATGGATGGAAGGGATGAAGGGTTTAGCGTTGGGATATAAGGGCCCAAAATGGACGAACGGGATGAAGGATTTACTTTAGGGATATAGGGGCCCAAGATGGATTTGGAAGATAATGAAGGAATATTTTTACACTTGAATGGAGGTATATAAGGTGTAGGAGGGATATGAGCATCTATAGAGTGAGTGATATCACCAAGGCCATCAAGTGTAGGGTTTATTTGGTCCTTGCGAGACTCCTTAATAGGAATAATAAGAGCTTAAGGAGGAATAGGATATTGTGAAGGATTAGGATCTTGCAATGGAGGATCAAGAAGGAGAGTGGTATCTTGTGGAGGATTAGGATCATGAGGGGAATTAGGTGGAATAATGGGATCTTGAGAGGGATTGGAATCATGACATGGAGATGAAGGGGTACTTTGATCTTGACTTTGGGAAGGATTATGTTGTGGAGTGGAAGGGATGGTAGGATCTTGAGATGTAATACTATCTTGGAATGGAGTGGATGGAATTCCTTGATCTTGATTAGGAATGAAATCATGAGGTGGATCAACAGAGAGAGGTGGATTTTTCAAAATAAGGGGATCAAGGAGTGGATGAATGCTTGGATCTAGAGGATGAGAGGAATCTTTGTTAGAATTCTTTGGGAAAATGTCTTGAAATGTGTGGAATTTTTAGGGTGATGTGATGGAGGGGTTGGGATCTTTAACTTCAATCTCTACTTTGTCAATGAGGTCTTGGATAAAGTTTTTAAACTTTAAACACTTCTTGATATCATGTCCCTTGATGCGATGATAATCACAGTATTCCTTTTTCTTATACCAAGTGGGTTTGGGCTGACTCTCATCAAAGGGAATAGTGTTTGGAAAAACCATCATGTTTTGGTCAACAATTAGGTGGAATATTACATCAAGAGGGTCTGCAAGGGGAGTGTATTGTCTAGCTTTGGGTAATTGTGAAGCTTTGGAGGATAGGAACGGTGTGGGTTTTGGAGGATTAGGATTGTATGGAGGTTGATAATTATGTGGAGAATTAGGGTTTGATGATGGATGAGGATTACTGATTTGGAGAAAGGGGGGAGGAAACATGTCTTTAAATGAATTTTTTTTTCTTTTGACCCCCATTTTGTAAGTTAAGGACAATGTCTCAAAGCTCTTCAATCTCTTGGGCAAGATTAAGCATGTGAGAGGAATCATGAGGGTGATAGAGGGAACCATGTGTTGATGGAGGATAATGAGGTGGATTTCTCTTGTCAAAGGTAGATGAAGGAATCAAAATAGAAGATGGATTGGGATTAGATATGATGTATTGATGATTGATTTGGTATGTGGGTTGGATTTGAGGTATAGTTTGGAGATTAGGATTTTGCACTTTGAAGTCCTCAACCATTTTGTGAAACCAATCCATGTTCATGATGGTTTAATTAGAGATTTTGGGTTGGATTAGAGGAAAATGATGTAGAGAAAGATTTTATGATGGAAAAAATATGAACTTAAGACTAGGAGAAAGTTTGGATTTTGATTTAAAAGGGCAGGCCCTCAAGGATTTTGATATAATTGGATGATATATTTGATTGATTTAGAGGGAAGGGCCTCAAGAATTTTGATTGATTTTATTTTATTTTTATTTTGGATTTGTGAGGGCAGGGCCTCAAAGTTGGATTTGATTTGATTTGATTTAGATGATGATTAAAGTCCAAAGATTATGATGGTGCTCCTAAGCCAAAAGTGGAAGATTAGAAGATGGTGTGGACAAAGATTTG
Organism: Chamaecyparis obtusa; assembly: GCA_027943335.1. Taxonomy (NCBI): domain Eukaryota; kingdom Viridiplantae; phylum Streptophyta; class Pinopsida; order Cupressales; family Cupressaceae; genus Chamaecyparis; species Chamaecyparis obtusa. The sequence goes on from BSBK01002397.1 coordinate 1,128,412, forward strand.
GATTAAGAATAGATGAATTGGAAGGATAGATTAAGGATGTTTGAAGACAATTTGAATGGATGATGTGATTGATTTGGATGATAGGGGATATATGGATTGAATTATCACTTGGTTATAATGAAGTTGACAAGTGAATTGAATTAAGATGATGATGATATGATTAGATGAGAAGGATGATGAAATGATGAGATTGGATTAAGAAAGTTGAATGAGTAGGAAGATGATGACATGATTAGATGAGAAGGATGATGAAATGATGAGATTGGATTAAGAAAGTTGAATGAGTAGGAAGATGATGACATGATTAATATTATTATTAGGACCTCGACTTGATTATGAAAATTGATTTGGTTTAGGGTCCTAAATTATGGATTAATAATGATTAGGTTAAGAATAATGTGGAGTGTGATTAAGAATGATAAGGAGGTGATTATGGATGACCAAGATAAGATGTTGAAGATGAAAGATGATTAAGATTATTAGGATGAAAGGAAGATTGTGGTTGATTGAATTAGATTAGGGAGATGACTAAGGATGTTCTTGACAATTAGGAGATGATGATTAGAATGATTAGGGAAGATTAAGATTGGAGGAATGATTGGAAGGATTAAAAATGTGATTAGGATAAGAGGTATGATGATGATGACCCACTGGGTGTGCCAAAATGTATGCAATGAAAATATGGACCTATTTTCTGCAAGTGAAAACACCAAAACACCAAACAAAATCACATTAGATGTTAGTCATTTCAAATGCAACAAAATAAGTAATCTTCACTACAACCTCCAATGAGTGAAAACAAGGGCACCCAAAGCCTTGTTTGATTTTCTCTTTGAGATTATTGTGGGTATGCTCTCCCAACACAAATGAAAAACAAAACTAATACAAAACTATGGGATGCAAGCTAGATTATGGTGAAGGGACTGAGAACAAGTATGAGGAAATTGCCCCAAGCTTCACAAATGATAAAGATTAAATGATGCAAGATTGATTCAAGATAATGATAATGCAAACAAGATTAAGATCTAAAATGAAGATTAGATAGAAATGAAGAAAAGAACTAGAATGATTAAGAATTATAGAAGATGCAAGATCTAAGAGATTAAGAAGAAAAAGAATCTAGACCTAAAATGAGGAGTGAGGCCTCCTTTTATAGAAAATGAAAAGAATTAGATGGTGGAGATTAAGAGGCAAAAGAATGAATGGCTAGGATTAAGAGGCAAAAGGAATGAGTGACTAGGATTAAGAGGCAAATGGATGTTAGGTAGAGTTTGAAAAAGGTGAAGTGACAAAAGATGCAAAAGTCAAACTTCACTTTTAGAGGGAAAGAGGAATTTAAAATGATTGGTGGAGAAAAGAGATGGGGAGATCACCTTAGAAAAGGTGATTGTGCACATGATTAGAGGTAATCCACCTTTTAATTAACATTAGAAGAATATTAGAAAAAGGTAAGCATAGGAAAAAGGGAAAATGAATTAAATTAAAATAAATTTAATTTAATCATAGTTTAGAAGAACTTTAGGCTAGTAGAGGACTAAAATAAATAAAATTTATTTTATAAAGGGAAATGGAGGGATAATATATTAAATTTAATTTAATATATTACAGTATTTAAATAAAATTTAATATATTATAGTATTTAAAGAAAATTTAAATACAAAGGAAAAATGACTATTTAATTAAAGTAAATTTAAATAAATAAATAGAAGAATATAACGATTATAGTCAATTAATAAAATTAACCATAATGTACTTAAGGGTAAATATTAAATAAAAATTAACATTAGTGTGAATGGATAATTTTAGGTGTCTACAGACAGTTCAATTACTCATCACATATGGCAGCTACTTCATCCAGTTTACAAGATTCAAATACATAAGGGTTGGAGACTTTGAAGGTGAAAGATTGAGATTTCCAAAGTATGTGTTAGATAACTTAGTCCTCACTGAAGTATGTAGGCAGTTGGCACATATTGACAAGTGTCTAAAAGGCAAGGGTCCCTCTAGTGTAATGTTTCCTATTGAATTGGGTCATTATTCCTGTAAGTCTATTTCTGATGCTCTGAACTTAGAAACAAAGATTAAAAAGTTGAAGTTCAAACCTTATACTGCTAGATCTAAGTTTGATAGAAAAGGGTTTGCAATAGCTTATCTAAACATGACGGATGGATTCACACATATTCCTAGTTGGAAGATTACTGGGAAGACTGTGAGGATGAATTTGATGTATGAAAAAGGTTAAGGTCTCTCTTTACTCTGAGACAAATTGTTGGTATGAAACTACCTATCAATATCAAAGGTGTCGAAGAGAAGTATGGTGAGGAGGTGTTAGATCTTACTTTCCTCAATGGAGTGCAAGCAGAGCCCTTGCGCAAAATCAATTGGAGAAAAAAGGGAGAGGATAATTTACAGGCCAGGACCTTCAATGCAATAAGAAGGACAGAAAATGGTTAAGGGAATTCAAATTAGAGAAGCTTCATATGGAAGAAGTGAAAGCCTCTAAAGAGCCCCATGATACCCCTGTTACCCAGACTAGGAATCTTCCTTCTAATGTTGTTATTGATCTTGATGTTACATGTAGCATAAAATCCAAGAAGAACCCACCCAAGAATATTAAAACTGCAGTCATGGCTTCCTCCCCTATTAGAACCACCAAGTCCTGGAGAAAATGATTGGAGAAAGCTCAAGGAAATAAAGAGTTCCCAGAATTGGATTCAATGGAAGAAGTTTTGGTGACCATGGATAGCCAAACACCTATTATTTTAGATGTAGATAATCTGGAAGCTAGAGTTGAAAATCCTAATGAGGATCAATCTTTTGATAACACCTTAGCAATCAGATCGACATTGCTACAAACGTGCCCTCCTAAAGAGATGTCAAGTGTACCAAAGTGGCTAGAGGCTTCAATAAACAAAAAGAGGAAGATTGTACCAATATCATTGCTAGATAATGATTCGGTCAGAAAATGCTTAGGGCAAGAGATAAAGACTAAGAAACCAAAGACAAAGGCAATAATTGATATAGATGATAAGACAGGGAATCGATTCATAGAAGTTGCAATCCCCACAACTAATAAAATTGTCAAAGAGGTTACAGTAGATGATTTCAAAGTAGATGGTTTGTGAATAAGATAATTACTAGAACTTGGAAAGATGAGAAGGAGAAAAGAGAAATGAAGTTGACTTTAAGGAAAATGGCAGATTACATCCACTCCATCTAGAATCTGGACATGGCACCTACTTCCCAGGTCTCTTTGACATTTGATCCTAGGTCACCCTATAATCAAACTATGATGGATCAAATCCAATGTAACGGGATGATTGTAGAGGCTTATGTGGACTGGTTAGATTATGTTATCAGAGAAGGAACACAATACATTAAAAATCTGAACAAAATCTATGAGGAGGCAACAGTTGCCAAGTCCAGTCTTGAAACAAAGATAAGCTCATGGGACAAGGAAATACTTCAATGGTCTATTGTGATTGCACAAATAGTAGATGATCAAAAATATGGCATAATGAAGTTCTTAGTGGAGAAACCTATTCCTAACTTTAATGATGAAATGTTGTATGTATCAAAAGAGAATTTGGAATGGAGGACCTCTATAATCAAACACATAATAGAGGAATGTACAAAACTTTTAAAGGAATTGAATGCATTGACCATGGTAATGAGCGATGATCTTAGGTGTATTGAGATTTAGTTGTTCAAAGAGGATGGGAAAAATGTGCAAAATTTAGAGGAAATAGTTAATTCCTTTGAAGAAAGGATGTGACTCACCAAGGAAGCTAAGACTCTGACAGCTAAAGACTTTTTGAAGATAGCTCAAATTGAGTCTATTCTCATCATTTTCCTAGATCACCTTGACACACATAAAAAAAGGTCACCCAAGTCTAAAAGGAAAAGAAAGTTTGGAAAGAAAGAATCACTCATATAGGAGTTCTAAATAATCATCATGTAGCAAGTTTCTCTATCACGCACCTGGAATGGCGCAAGACATCTGGTGTCCCCATAATTTCTAATAGTACCACATCATCCTCTACTCCACCTCGTGCCTGAATGGGGTCTAAGATTCTAGCTTCCTATTGGTTTTGCATGGTTATTTTGTTATTGGCTCATTGGTTGAAAGACTTTATTTTTACTAGATTCTTGGACATAGTTTCTTTTAAGCATAGTTAGTTAAAAATTATCTTGAAAATAGTTATGCCTACAAACTATTTATAGGGTTTATTATGACTCAGTAAGGCTCGACCAAATTTTGATACTTCGGTAGTTAGTAAGTGACTTCATATTCATAGATATTTTAAAAACTTTATGGTTTAAAGTATGTTTTTGATCTAGTGATTAATCTGAATATATATTGGAGCTTTAAATGTGTTCATTTTAAGTTCATGGATGTAACTTCAGTTGGGGTTCATTTGTGATTGTGATATAATTATGTGTTGCTTTGAGCTATGAAAGTGATTCAAATAAAGTTTCTGTAAATTCTTCTCTATACATCGTGTAGATTAGTCTATTGGATCGATCTATTTAGTTTTATTTTAAGTTATAGTTATGGGATTCATGTCATGGTTATATTTGAATGTCTTAGCCTTTGATACTTTTAGGTTAAAAGTATTATTCATGCAATTTTCTTGATTTAGTTATTGAAGAGCTAATTGAAAATTATTCTAGAGGGAGCTACACCTACATGTAGAGGAATATGATCATTATGACAAATCCCAATTTTTATTGAAAAATTTCATCCCAATTGGGTTATATAGAGTCAATTGATTTAATTTCATTCAATTAAAGAAAAGGGAAAATTTGTTAACTAACATATTTTTGGTGACTCTACTAGGGAACGATAAATCCTTATTTTTTAATACAAAATATCAGTCACCTATCTATGGAGAAAAATGGTTTTACCCCATGATAATGTCTTCCCTATTTTACAGCCAAACCTAGGCTTTCAAGATACCTAGGAGGATATCATTAGTGATTTGAATATAGTGGCCTGACACTTGAGAAGAAAACTTGATGATTATAGAAGGACTAACCTAGTTCTTGAAAGAGAGGAAGACATTGTAGAAAACTTTAGGTTCCTGATTGAGAGGCAAAGAATAAGAGAAGCTCAAAACCAAGCATTTAACCTGCATCATAACACTCTCAAACCCCTTAGGATTAAATAACAACCAAGTAATTAATCTAGTCTCAATCCTCTATCCTAACTAGACTGGATTCCAGATGCTTCACTAAATCTTAGGGGAAATAGGGCTTGGTAGATCTAGACATAGAAGCTCTTAAGAAGCTTATAGGTTCCCTTGATCTAACCCTATCTCAAAAGCCTAAAATTAACCCTAAACCAACTCAGACATCAAAATATACACCTTCATGCCATGCCCTAATCCTTTCAAGGACACCTAATCCTTTAAACTTCAATCCTAATCCATTGAATATTAAACTTTCTTCTGTAGTTAATGCAATGACTCCTAATCCTTGGGGCGCTACAATAGGACCTTTGAATCTGGCTACACATAATAATCTACCTAAAGGTGCCAAAGATGTCTAACCAAGATTCACTAGAGATGGGAAGGTTTCAATTGATGAACATTTGAATGCCTTTAATGTAGCTAATGGTGTCCTGGAAGTACAACATGAGGATGTTGTCATGAGGCTTTTTGTACAAAATGTGTTGCAAAATGGTTATGTCATATTCCAATAGCTTTCATAAGAAGCCAGTCTAATATGCAGATGACCTTTGAAAACATATATAAAAGTATCGATGATGAGAACTCTTTGTTGGCTCAGTTGACAAAAATGAAAAAGGAAATACATGATCCAATGTGAGATTATGTAGCTAAATAAAATAAGATTATACATAAAATTCCCACAGCTAAGAGACCCACTCTAGAGAATCAACAATATTTATTTGTGAACTCTATGCTCTCAGACATTGGATTTCACCTCCGAAGAAGTAGGTTGACAGACTTGAATGCAACCCAGACCCAAGCAATTAAGCTAGAAGATGACCTAATTACTGTAGGGAAATGGAGAAAAGAGGTTGAAACTCCCAATTCACAAGAATCACCTTCATCTGATCCTTTAGTCCAGAGGCTTGTGAATGACATGATCACCTTAAAGAATCAATTACCTAAAACTAATGCTTTGTATCAGGACATCCTAGGAAGGTTTCCAAATCAACCTGCTAGAACCTCCGAAAGGTAGTTAGTATTACCTACATCTTAGTAGAGGTTGGCTCTAGAAGGGCCTCCAAGTAGAAAAACCAATATGTGCATATTCCACTTGATAGATGATCATGATGGTAGTACTTGTCTATGTTATGTATGTGGAGCCTAATCATAATTTTCCACGGGTTCAAGGGGAAAAGCCCCTTGCGGGGTCCTAGGGTAGTGCCCCAGGCGGGGTCAAGGGGCAGTGCCACTGTTCAGCTTCAGTTGGTCTTCTAGACTGAATAGAATAAAAGAACAACTAAGTCCAAGATGGTTTCATTATTCTAGTGGGAGCTAAAGGTTTTGGTCGATCAGTCTCCAAGTGGGAGGATATTGTTGTGGAGTCTGATCAATCTCCAAGTGGGACATTTTTATGTATGTGGAGCCTAATCAAACTTTTCCACAGGGTCAAGGGGCAGAGCCCCTTGCGGGGTCCTAGGGCAATGCCCTAGGCGGGGTCAAGGGTCAAGGGGCCAAGAATGACTTAATAATATTGTAAAGTGTCGGCCATCTATTTTCTATTAGTTGGAGTATTTTTTCCCTAATTTCGTTATGTCAAAAATACTTGTAAAAGGGCTTAGGGTTTGAGATTCATTGTATGAGGGATTATTATAGCTTTCTGTGGCAATATTGAGTTGCAGGTTTCAGATTGTAATCACTAGATAATAATAAAGATATTAGACTCACTATTGGTGGATGTAGCCCAGGGATTGGGTGAACCACGTTAAATTCTATGTTATTGTGTTCTCTCTTGTTTGTTAATATTTGCATTTTCTGCTTGTTATCCTAACAGTCTAGAGATGGTGCTATATGTTCAAATGAATAATAAAAAAGAGACAGTAGAAGAGGTTCATGAATATGAGGCTAGTCCAAAATTACTTGTTGACTATGTAAGTTATTACCTCAAATATGAATCAGATTATAAAAGGGGAGGTGATATTTTGGTGACTTTGGGAGATCTTTCATGTCCAGTATTAACAAGAAACCAAAGAGGGTACAAACCATCTCCTGTTGTTTCACCTTAGGATCGAGTCAACAAGGTGAATGAACTTTTGAATCAAACTTGAAGAATTTCAAAAATTAAAAGTTCAAATCTACCAGAAGTCCAAATTTTGAAAAGGTTTGATCCTGATCCCTCTTTTGACATTCTTGAGTTTTGTAAATCCTCTAAAATGCAAATATCTTTGGCTGAGTATCTTAGGTTGAATCCTAGGGAATTGGATAAACTTATTGAGTATGTTAAAGGAAATGATTTACAAAAGGAAAATGAAAAGTAGGTAAATGTACAATTGGATCATCCATCTTCCTCTAACTCACTAAACCAACTCAAAATTTTTGAACCCCAGCCTCAGAAGGATACCTCAGCTGAATTTTCTTTGTCCCTTTCCAAGCTCAATCCTTTCTACGTGTCCTTGTTTATCCATGGTCACAAGATAAGTAACTGAATTATTGAATCTAGCGCCTTTGACAACATAATGCCCTCTTTTGTGGCTAAAGTGCTAGACTTTACCCTCACCAAAATTTTTGGCCATTTCTATTCAATGGAATCTAACAAAAGTGCCCTTGCTAGGTGAAATTAAAGATGCTCAAGTATCCCTAGCATCTCATCTTGCAAAAAGGCTCAAACTAACAATTTTAGTTGTTGATATCCCTACAAGTTATGGTATGTTATTAAGTCGCACCTTATGCAAAGACCTTGGGGGAGAAATTAGAATGGACTAGTCACAAGCTATCACCTCGATAAAAAAAGAGAAGGTCATCCTTCGACCTGAACCCAAATCAAAATATATCATTTTTCCTTTTGAGGTCCCTAGATCCCATATTTTGTATGAAGAATCTGAATTTAATAATTATGTAATCCTTCCTAAAGTTGGTGTAGTAGAAGGAGTACAATTGGAGAATTAGTCCCTATGGACCATGGAGTTTGACAGAAGTTGTTCCAATGCGATTTTAGATGTGGGTGTGGTATTGATATCACTTGAGGGAGAGAAAACTCCATTTTCTTTCAAGTTGGAATTCAGTAACACTAATAACACAATGAAATATGAAGCTCTATTATTGGAAATTGAAGAAGCAAAAAGGAAAGGGATTAAGCTGTTGAAATTTGTGGGGGGTGCAAAACTAATCATTAAACATGTATGAAACATCTGTACGGTGAAGAATGACAGACTGAGGCATTATCAAAATTGATTGTGGGATGAGATTGAGAGTTTTGAAGCTTTTTTAATTGAAGCAATATCAAGGAAGTTCAATTCTAGAGAGAATTCTTTGGTAGGGTTAGCCTCTCTCATGATATGACATCCTCATTTTAATGATAATGTGTATAGGATAGAGTTGGTTCATCATACCAGTATTCTAGACAGCTCATACTTGTGGTAGGTGTTTCCACAACATACTTTCAAGGGTCAAAATATGACTGTTATGAGTTTTCTCTTGATAAAGAGTATGACCTAGAGATAGAGGTTATTTAGTTAAAGGGTAACATAATTTCAAAAGGGTTATTGTCTCTTGATAAAGTGTTTGATAGATGAGATTGATACACTAGTAGTCATGCAGTGCACATAAGATCAAAACTAGGGGCTTATGAGAAGGTGAATATTGGAGAAGAATTTGATCCCAAACTGGTGAATTACTGGGTCTATTGAACACATGAGGAAAATAAGATATTTACCTGAATACTAAAATCCTATAAGAACATATTTTCCTAGTCTTATGATGACCTAAAAAACTTCAATCAAGATCAAGTGCAACATCATATACCACTTAAACCAGGAACAAGCCCCTTTGAGTAGAAATCAAGAAACTACAATCCTAAGGCAGTTAACGCTATTTTCTAAGAGGTTGACAAGATGTTGAAAGCTCTTGTAATCTACCTGATTCACCATTCAACATGGGTGGGGAATATCCTACCAGTGTGGAAAAAGAATGCAGAAATACGCATATGTGTAGACTTTCGTAATCATAATCAACTAAGTTCAAAGGACAATTACCCCCTCCCAGTGATGGATCACATCTTGCAGATGGTGGCGGGATTGGAGATGATTTCATTTTTGGATGGATTTTCTAGTTATAACTAGATAAGTGTATCTGAATAAGACTAACATAAAACAACCTTCACAACACCTTGGAGTACATTTTCTTACAGTCGTATGCCCTTTGACATAATTAATGATGGTGCTACCTTTCAATGAGACATGAATGCCACTTTCGGTCATCTAAGAAATAATATTATTGTTATTTATCCTGATGACTTCACAGTTTTCTCAAGGAGAAGGAGGAATAATTTCAAGGACTTACAACATGGGTAGACCCCAAAAATGTAAGATCAATCCAGCAATTGGCCTTGCCATCCAAAAAAAACTGGGGTGAAATCATTCTTTAGTCAAGTTATTTTTATTATTAAATGTGTCCCTTATGTTGCAGAGACTACAAGACCCCTCATGAACCTAATGAGTCAGAATAATATGTTCATATTGAATGATGAAGCTACTCTTTCTTTCAAAGTTGTGAAAGAAGCAATTGTTAAAGCCCCAACATTAATTCATCCTGATTTCAGAAAAGACTTTATCATTTATTGTAATGCTTCAAATCACTCATTATCAGGCATTTTGATGTAGAAAAATGAGGAGGAAGATATCCCAATATCTTTTATGTGTATTTCATTGAATAAATATGAGTTGAATTAATCTCTTGTAGAAAAATAGGCCTTCTTGGTAGTTAAAGTAGTTAAACAACTTAGATACTACATTTTTGCACTCCCATTCTAGGGTGTATGTATTAAGCACCCCTGTGAAAATAATTCTTATGCAACAAGAAGTTGGAGAGAATAACAAAGCCACCTGGATAGCCCAAATTCAAGAATTTGATTAGGATATCACACCTACAAAGATGGTTTGATGACAGGGTATGTGCAAGCTACTAGCTGAAAGAAAAGGAGAGAAGGATGAATTTCCTCTAACACTTTTGGTTGGTCTAATAGATCCTTGGTTTTTTGATGTGGCACACTATTTGACCTATAAAAATTTCCTAGAACACTTGAATGTGAAGGAGAAGTGTAACCCAAGACTTAAAGAAGCTAAGTATGTGATTATTGATGGAATACTTTACAAAAAGGGTCTCGACAAAATGTTCCTTAGGTGTGTAGACAAGGAGCAACAATAAACGTTATTGAGAGATCTCCACAATGAAGGACATGGAGGACATTTTTCATAAATAGTGACAACTTTTAAAATTTTGAGAAACTGTTACTGTTGGTCGGGTATGTTTAAGGATGCATACCAGTGGGTTGATAAATGTGAGAAGTACAAGTTATTCACTAGGAAACCACAATTAGCAACCTTACCACTGAGACAAGTTATTATTGAAGAACCATTTCAACAATGGGGCCTTGACTTCATAGGACCCTTGAACCCTCCTTTTTTTGTTGGGCATACCAATATCTTGACTATAAAAGACTAATTTACAAAATGGGTTGAGGTCATCTCGGTAAAAAAAACCACTTCAATAGTAGTGTGTGATTTTCTAAAAAATTACATTCTTGTAAGATTTGGTATACCATAGAAGATAGTAGCTGACAATGCCACAAATTTCTCCTTGCAAGAACTACATATTTTATGCTATGATCACAACGTAAATCTCTCTCATACCGAAGATTATTACTCGCAGGGTAATGGTCAAGCAGAATCGAGCAACAAAAACTCGATTAATATCATGAGGAAGTTAGTAAGCGATAATGATAAGCACTGACATAAAAATATATATATGAGGCATTGTGGATAGATAGGACCTCTCCCAAGAGATAAATTTGGATGACTCCATTTGAGTTGGTGTACGGTGTAGAAGCTCAATTGTCCCTTCCCTTGGAATTATCTACTGCTAAGTTGCAAAAAGTGATTGAAGAAAAATAATTTCAAAGCGCATTGGAAAAAGGATTATGTACCTGTCAAGAATACAAGAAGAGAAAGAATGACTTGTTGATCATATCATAGAACACCAGGCCAGAGTAAAATGGATTGTTGATAAAAAATCTAGCCCAAGAAAATTTATGAAAGATGATCAGGTTTTCATCTAGGAAAAGCACATGGAACCTAAGGGTGCTCATGGTAAATTTGAATCTTTATGGAAAGGCCCCTTTGTAATCATTGAAGTGCTTGGACCGAATTCATTCAAGCTACAATATCTTGATGAGACCCCAATGTCCCTGTCCTTTAATGGGAAGGACTTGAAATTACATCAAATGTAAATTCTCTAAAGTTTCCCCCTCGTAAATAGTATTTTGTTGTGCTTAGGTTCTAGGAAAATTTGTTGTGTAAATTTTGGCCCATCTGATTCCATAGCCCAATTGCAAAACCAAATATCCTTGGGTTCATCTCTTGTCCTTAACAATCCAGTTCCCTAGTCAGAGCCAATGTTACCCCATCAATTTTTATTGGTGTCAAGTTATTTTTTTTTCGAGTTCTTTCCCGAGCAATTATTTTATTCTTTTTTAACCTTCAATTTGACCCAAGTCTTAGTTCAAAATCCCAAGTTCATTCTCTACTTGTGCATCTTTGCTTTTGCGGCTTCAAATTGGCTAAATCATCTCGTAGGTGATCTTTTCCAAAATTTGAATTTGAATTTGAACCTTGAATCTCTTCTGGTTCAGTTCAAATGCTTAAAGTTCAAAATTAAAAAGAGCAAGTAGAAGTCTTTCGGTCTAGGACAATCAAAGAAGTCATTGCGTCTATGTGTCGTGACTCTAGTCTAAAACATTTGAATTTGAACTTTGAACTTATTATTTTCATGGTTCAAAATTCAAAATTTAAATATTGATGAAGGAATGTGGAAAAATGGGAATTCTCTATAGCCAGATACGGAAATAAAGGAGTACAAAGGAGGAATATTCCAGGCATTTCAAAATTTAAAATTCTTTTTTTGGGAAAAGTAATCATGTGATATCGAGCTTAAGATGTTTGAAATAACCTTAAATTAATGTGATGTCATTCACAATATCTTTTTGTCATTAATTTGTGTGGGTCTTGTTAATGCTCGAACATACCGAAGATTCAGGTAAAATATTCGCTCTTATAAAAAAGGTTAGCTTTTCTTTCCCTTAGCCACTAACTTATTTCAAGCTTAGAGAAGTAGGAAGATGATGAAAATTATAGTTGTGCTCACGAGTGTTAATTTGGATGAATTCTAGTGATTTTTATTCAAACCTTGACCTCACTAAAATCTACAATTTGTTGAAGCTTAGTTATTTGGAAATTCCATGTTTAGATAATTTCATGTTTTGCCTTCTGAAAATTTCTTTGTTAAGTAGAGATGACATACAATAAACCATGATTACCCAAGTTAGGGTGCACCTCTAGCCTTTTTAGTTCAATCCTAGAGATGGGGGATACAAATATTATGTGTGTAACCATAGGGGAAACTTTAGAAAGGTTAAAAGACCCAAAAGAAGGTTTTGTTGCAGACATGGTGAATAGAATTGGACTGATAGAAGCAACAACTTTTCCCACTATAGCTCCTTGTCCTGAATTGGTATTCAAGTGCATGAATTAGTATGACAAAGACAAAAGGTGTATATGTAAGGTCTCTGGAGAAGAATTGGTGAAAATAGATAGAGGGACCATTATGGTTGCTATGGGAATCCCCGATAAAGATCTATATGAAGCCTGGACAATAGGTAAGTCTCACTCCTTTTTCTTAGAGAAGAATAAATATTATAGGAGCACCACTGTGCGACACTAGCTCCACAAAATACAGAAGGGCGTCTCGCGATTTCCTAGCCCTCTGACTCGTGAACATTTTGTACCCGTGGTCAGGGATTTAGTAATTTTTTTGAATAGGGTAAAAGGTAATCAACACACATTTCATTGGGAGGATTTGATATTCTTCTATATCCAAGTATTTCTAAAGGTGGATAAATTTATGGATCCCCCAGGGTGAGCTTATGTAGAAAGATTGCACAAAGGGTTAGCAAATTTCCCTGGAATTAGAGGTTTCTACATGTCCTCTTTCCTTTTCTACTTGTACTTATCTTGCACTAGAGAGAGGATAGGGCTGCCACACAAACCCTTAGTCCCAAAAATGAAAATCTATGAATACCACCCACTCCTTCAATTGCAAAGATGTTTTGAGAACTTCAATAGGGTAAATGATATATTTTTCGCCCGTCTAGTTTTTAAACTCCAAGGGAAACTAAATAAAAGATTATCGGAGGAGGTAGTTCAATTAATCAAAACATATGGAAGCTACTTCATCCAATTTACATGATTCAAATACATAAGGGTTGAAGGCTTTGAAGGTGAAGCATTGAGATTTCCAAGGTATGTGTTAGATAACTTAGTCCTCACTAAAGTATGTAGGAAGCTGACGCATATTGAAAAGCATTTGAAAGGCAAGGGTCCCTCTAGTGTAATTTTTCCTATTGAATTGGGTCATTATTCATGTAAGTCTATTTCTGATACTCTGAACTTAGAAACAAAGATTAAAAAGTTAAAGTCCAAAACTTATATTGCTAGATCTAAGATTGATAGAAAAGGGTTTTCAAAATCTTATCTGAACATGAAGGAGGGATTCACACATATTCCCCAATAGGGATAACTTTAGTGGCAAATATTTGCCAACTAGGAAATTTCACTCCTCAGGGACCCATAATTTGGCAAAAAAAACTAGACTTTCGGGGTGGCCATGTCGCCTACACTTTATAAAAATTGGGTCCCATGCATAGGCTAATTGCCAATAGTGATATGGAATTATTTATATTTCAGTGATGACTTCACCAATAGAATCTAATTTTTCCACATTAAATTGAATATTTTTGCCTACAATTTCTAAATCTTGTCTTAATTGATGGTCATATTCGCCAATATGTGGTCAAAATTTAAGCTAGGGTATGGGTTAAGTACATAGATTTGACATGTGTCTCTATTCCCAAGACTTTTCAGGGAACTTCTTATCCTTTCAACCTTTGGCCCAAAATAAATTTGATTGTGGACACATATCTTTATTTCAGAGACTTTCTCTGGAACTTGGTGTCCTTTAAAAGTTTGGCCTGAAATAGAATTTATGTCATTGATTTAGGATCATCCAATGGTTATAAAAAATAGGTTTACTCTATGTCAGATGATATAAAATTAACATAGGACACCTTACTAAAATATTAAAAGTCATTTGAGCTTTCAGAGGCGCTACCCCAAAACCCCCATTCAATAATTTGGAGGGAAATTATAGGGCTAAAAGTGGGGAAAAATTTAACCTTCAAGTTTGATAATTAATTAGGATCCATATAAAAATAATGGTAAAATGATGCTTTCTAGGTGTCTATACTTCTAGCCATGATTTTCTTAAACAATGAAAGATTCACTAGGATTTTATAGAATTTTCATACAATTGAAAAAAAATCGCCAGTTAAATTAATAATTTTTCCTTTCAAATTCGCCAGGATTTTACACCTTTCCTAGGGAGGGGGTTTCTTAAAGTTTTCCCTTATCCCCAGTTGGACGATTACTAGGAAGACTATGAGGATGAATTCAAAGTACGAAAATGATTATGGTCTCACTTTATTCTGAGACAGATTGTTGGTATGAAACTACCTATCAATATCAAAGGTGTCGAAGAGAAGGATGGTGAGGAGGTGTTAGATCCTAATTTCCTCAATGGAGTGTAGGAAGAGCTCTTTCCTGAAATTGATTGGAGAAAAAAGGGAGAGGATGATTTATAGGCCAGCACCTTCAATGTAATAAGAAGGATGAAAAAATCATTAAGAGAATTCATATTAGAGAAGCTTCATATGGAAGAAGCAAAATCCTCTGAAGAGCCCCATGATACCCCTGTTACCCAGACTAGAAATCTTCCTTCTGATGTTGTTATTGATCTTGATGTTGCAGATAGAATAAAATCCAAAATGAAATTGCCCAAGAATATTAAAACCATAGTCATAGATTCCTCCCCTATTATATCCACTAGGTCCTGGAGAAAAAGACTGAAGAAAGCTGCAGGAAATAAAGAGTTCACAGAATTAGATTCAATGGAAGAAGTGTTGGTAACCATGGAAAGCCAAACACTTTTTTTTTTTAGATGTAGATGATTTGGAAGCTGGACATGAAAATCCTAAAGAGCTTAAATTTTTTGAAAACACCTTAGTAGTCAAATCGACATTGCTGCAAATGCCCCCTGCTAAAGAGTTGTCAAGTGCACCAAAGTGGCTAGAGGCTTCAATAAATAAAAAGAGGAAGATCATACCAATATAAATCCAGATAAAGATATAGTCAGAAAATGCTTAGGGTGGGAGATAAAGACTAAGAAGCCAAAGACAAAAGCAATAATTGATACAAATGATAAGACTTAGCACTAGTTCACAGAAGTTGCAATCCCCACAATTGATAAAATTATCAAAGAGGTTACAACTGATGATTTCAAAATAGAAAGGGTGGATTTGGGAGGAGCTACTCGGGTCACCGATGTTAAGTACTTGGAGTCTTCTATGAAGAAGATAATTGTGTGCTAGGATTAGTACCTGCATAGGGTTGGCTTTGTCAAATAAATCAAAATAAGAACTAAATTACCACAAATGCAATTCAATTAAGCTATTTAAAACACAAATGAGCACTCTATGGCTCTCTAATTAGGGATGATAATGAAGAGCTCTTAGCAAGCTCTCACTAGTGATAGTCCTTATATGAGAAAGTAAGATAAAGTAAGATAAAACAAGTTAATTCCAATTGAAATAGGCTAATTAGCTCTAGATTTTCCTTTCTAGCTTAAAATTTTGCAACAGGTTTGATGCTTCTCAAAAATTGTGGATGATTATTGCTTGAATTATGCCTTGCTTTTATAAATTTTGGCAAGGGTAGGGGGTGTAGTTGATTTGATCATGGTTTGATGAGGGTTAAGTCCATGGTTCCACCTTTGGAGACCATTTAAATATTTTTTCCTCAAAGCTTGGAACAAGAGGACAAAATGGGTGGACAAGATTCTTTCTTCCTATGGGTGGTGGAGATTCGACATGAGCTTGGTTCTCAAATCCTATTGGTCGATGCATTTTCCTCCCATTTGGTGGTTGACAGAAAATAGGATTTAATTAATTGAATTTAATTAATATGTTTAGCCATGTGTTCCCCTTGAATGGGTTCATTTGATTTAAATGAACTATGCAATTAATTAAATTAATTTGATTCATTCGATTTTAATTGATTTTATGGCTTTTGATTTTTAATTAAATTTGAATTATGGCTTGATTGCAATTTTGCTTTGATTTTAGTTTGATTTAATTTAATTTCTTTTATTTTTGCCTTGGTTGCTCACTTGATTGATCTTGTCCATTTTCAAGTGATTACAAATGTCCCTCTTTGAATCGATGCACGAAGTGTATCGGTTCAAAGAATGCCCTGATCATTTCTAATGTGAAGTCCTGATCAACTGATGTCTGATTTGATGTGATAAAAGATGCATATTCTGATGATAACACTGATGCAATTTTGATTGATTTGAATTCCTTGATGGTCGATCTGATGATAAGTTTCCTGATATGGTACCCGATTTGATATGATTCGAAGTTTGATGTCCTCTTCGATTGATAAATAAAAAAATTTATGATAAAAGATTAGGCTTTGATTTGATGGTCGTGCCCCTGATTTGTTGATTATGGTGTCATTCTTGATTATCCAAGTGTGTGCCCCTCAAAAATGAAATGAAATTTGAGTGGTTGAAAAATATGATGTTTTAGGTCAATTTGTAATGAATTTCAATTTCATTTCCAATAATGTACTAATGATGGTTTGATGACAAATGCCCCTAATTTGGAAAAATGGGTGAAAATTTTGGGTCCCTGGTTATTTTCTAGTCAAAGATGCCCTTTTTAGGTCAAAATGGGCTATATATAGGGGTAAAAGTCATTTTTACTATTCATTTTTAACTCTCCTTTTGTCTTTTTTCTCTGAGCCCTTTTTTCCTCTCTGACGATGGTGATCCCCATTCGCGAGCATAAATTTGAGCGAGGCCACCGATACTTGCATCCACCTAGCTACGGACCTCCGGTATGTACTCTGATAACTTGCTTTGTACATTAAATGCATTTAATTTGAAGAAAATTAGATTTTTATAGGAAAAACCCAATTTTTTTTCTTTTCTAAATTTAAATAACGCATTTAAGACTTTTAACAACGCGTACAAATTTTCTCCAGCGCATTCATAGTTTTCTACTGCGCATCTACTAGTTTTAATAGTGTGTACAAATGGTAGAGCTAGGGCCTAATTCACATTCACCCTTTTCTGTTGCGCATACAAATTTGATTGTGCATATTAATATTTTAACAGCGCGTACAGGGGTTTCCTGTAGTGCGTACTAAATTATATAGCGTGTATACCTTAAAATAGCACTTTTAATCATTTCTTTAGCACATTCACCATTTTAAAATCCGCTTTTTCCTTTTCATGCTTTTAAACATTTAAATAGTGTGTATACCCTGTTTGGTTAAATATGCAAACTGCTAAGTTAGTTTTCTGAACCGTCTGGTGTCGTCAATCAGTCGATTGGCTTAGGTAACAAGTCTGATGTGATAGAGAGTTGTATGATGTCAGTTCTAGTCATGTCATATTGAATGTTTGATTGTCAATCTTGATTTTGATGGTGGATGATGATAAATTTTCTATCCTCTTTGAATAGAATCAAGAAAATTGATTGTAGTTTGATTTAGATTTTGATTGACTTGAAATGATCCAATATGTAATGATTTTGATTTTTGATGTGTTTAACTTTCTTTTTGTAGGTTGAGCTTAAATCACTCAGATTTCGAGGCTTGTACCCATTACCCTTCAGTATTATTGATGACTTGAGCGGTCCTGAGCACCGAGTCATTGGTAGATGCAGTTTTTCTTTTCTCCTTGTCCTTCCTCAATTCCACGTGAATCAAGGTCTTCTCATAGCTATGATAGAGCGATGGATCTTTGACCATAACACATTTCAATAGCCGATAAGAGAGATGATTATCACTCCCAAGGATGTGTACTGCATCCTTCGCATCATGACTCATGGGGAGCTCATATATTATGACCAAGTTTATGATGGGACCACCTGTAGGTGAGTCTTTGGTGATCCTATGATTGGGGATGATTTGATTTAGTGGGCACAATTCCCTTCCTTCCATGTTCTTCCTACTGTCCTGGGAGCATTGGTTGGCAGTTTCCTCATTTTGAATCGGTGAGGTCATGGATTTTTTGTCGGTTGGGATCATATCTTAAAGGATATCATTGTGCAGCCATAGAGATTCGACTGGGGGACCTATGTGTTGGCATAGCTGTATCATGAGTTGCATTATGTTGTATACCATTTTGCGGTGACTCTTTATGCTAGGGTGATCCTATTGCAGTTATGGACATGGGAGCACATCCCTATCACTCATCCCATTTCTATTCGACACTATGATCCAGGCTGGCCCTTTGCAGGGATGTACAAGGGCATGGTAGTGCAGGCCCATTTGGGCATGTTGGACTATTGGCATAATATCATTGATGATATTGATCAGGTCATGTGGTGACCATATATTGGATGTGAAGCATGGCCTGAGGATGCGGCTGAGTTACCATTTATGTGTATGCCATGGTGGATGATAGGGCATATACCATTGATCATTGAGCGATTATTTTTTCAAAGGGTCTTACAACAGTATGGCCAGATTTAGGGCATGCCATAGGGATTGGTATTATATGTCCTTGTATAGGTGGAGAGGTCACTTTGGAGCCCACAAATAGATTATAGGATAGCTCGCCAGGAGTTTCTATAGATGCCCCACCTTGCGTGGGATATATGAGATTATATCGTTGATGCTAGCATGACAAATGACTACTCTGAGTGGTTTTCTCGGAACCCATTTCCAACATTCACTGATCCTATAGAGAAGGTATTAGGCATCGAGGAGGATTCAGATGATGACTGTAGAGATGATGATGGTGGGGATAGAGGTTGGAGATGAGGTCATCAGGGATGACAAGGTCAGGGATGAGATAGAGTTGTTATCCTAGTGATTGTTGTTGTGCCTATGCCTACTAGGGGTGGTGTCCAGATGAGGGGTGGTCAAGTCAGAGTCAAAGGTGGTGTGGATAGATCTCTGCATTAGGTTGGTGTGGATAGATTGGTTAGATGGGGCCAACACAGGGTGAGAGTTTTTAGGCAGGTGGGTGCTCAGGTTGTGGCCGATGTGGATGCTCAAGCTACACACTAGATACTGTTAGATCAAGTACAGGGTCCACCATCACCTCCACAGGCTCCTCTAGTACAAGCTCCCACTTCTTCTTCTATGCCATCTTCTTTTGTTCTTCCATCTTCTTCTTCTTTCATTCCATCTTCTTCCATGGATCCTCCATAGACTCAACCTATTTAGGCTCCTCCACAGGCTCCACCCACACAGGTACCATCACAGACTCCTCCTACACCAGCCTTGGCCTCAAATGTTAGATCTTTGCAGTCTGAGATGTTAGAGATGAGAGAACAGGTCACTCAGTTGAGTTTGATGATGAAGACCTTCATGGCTACTATGAGTCATCATGGTTTACAAGCTAGCTCAAGTAGAGCTCCAAATGCTGGTCATGGTCCTCATGGTGCTGATGATTCTAGTAGTTGACCTATTTTTGAGATGAGATACTTTATTTTTTGATGTATATGATGATTTATTTTTTATCTCGAGACATTGGACTCCCATTATTATTTGATCAATTGATGCTACTCATGCTTTGATACTTGTTTATATCTTTGATGGACCTTGATTTCCAGATACTGATGGTTTTGATGATATTATGGACTTTGATACCTAGTTGTTTAGATTTACTTTATCTGATGTCATCATGTGTTGGACTTCATTTTCCAGGTGCTTCTAATGATATGCAGATCTATATGATTCTTATCTCTACATGCTTTATTTTTATGCTTTTTCAAAATGCAGTTTATGATATGAATGCATATGTCTAATATTCTACTGATGCAAATATTTGTCTTACTTATGATAGAGTAGATGAATGCATATGTCATATGGTTTAATATTGTATGATGATGTAATGGTTTAATGATTAATGTGATGTGATGGTACTTATGGATGCATTTATTTGATGATATGGATGTATGTGATGGATAATAAATGTAATGGATTTATAGTATATAACTGTGATGCAAAATGTGATGGATGCAACTATGAAATTGGATGCTTTAATGATTAATTATACAAATGAAATAATGATCTCATATGTAAATGGAAATGACCTAAATTTGGATATATTGCAATGTTTTATATGTATGAATTGGGATGAATGCGCCTAAATGAACAATTCAATGTACTAATGATATGATTTTGAAAAATGAAATGATGTAGAATGCAATGCAATACAATCTTAGTAATTTCTTAATGATAAACTAATGCCATTTAATGATAAGGATTAACCAATGGATGCAACTAATGCAACTTAATGAAATGACCTGGTGAAAGATTTTATATGAGTGCAACCTAATGAAAGAAATATACTAGATGTATGCAATGTTTTAAGATGAACTTAATGAAATGTAATGAAGTGTAATGAATTTCTATGAATAATGAAATGTGATGACTTAATAAAAATGAGTATGAATGAATTTAAGGATGAATGAAATATAAAGTAAATGTGTTTTAATGGATATGACCTAGAATGATATGGAAAGATTTGTTTGAAAATGAATATAATGAATATGGCTAAATGAATGCAAACTAATGCACTTCAATTTAAATGAACTTAGGTTAATGTCTTAAATGGATGCAAAATTATCATGATTTAAAATGAATCTAACAAATGCCATTAATCTAATCCAAATCACCTTTTTTTTTTTGATTTCCAACAGACTCTATCACATATAGCTTTTGATGTGCATTTTGATTTTTAATCTACTCCACCCCCTTTCTTTTTTTTTCTCTTTTCCAATTCTATTTTCAAACTAAGATAGGAAAATAACTTAAATGCATTTAATCTAGAATGGATATAGCTAACTATCACTATTCACAAATTAGGAGCTTATATTCATCATTGAGCAGTTTTTGGAATCCTAAAATTAGTACAAGCATCACTAGTTCAACTATGATTATATGAATACTTCTTTCATTTTTACATGGCACATTCCCATCCTTGGTACGACTGTCACTGATTAAGACTAATCATGAGAGTACAAATACCGATTTTGTCAGATTCTATATTGCAAGTCACTAGTAAATTTGATCTTATTTTTCTACCAAAATTTTCGACCATCAAATAAAAAGGTTTAGGTTGGTCAGATTATAGTAGGAAAACTTTCATTTTTTTTTAATCCATGCCCGTGTTGGTCAAAATTTTGACCAATACCGTGTAGGTCAAAATTTTGACCAACATGGGCGTAACTTTAAAAAAAAGATTTCATATCTCATTTCATTATTAGATCAAGCTTGCAGCGCACGAAGGAGGACTGCCTGTGAGGGTTGCCACTGCTATTTGGTGTAAAAGGAGGACCACCTACATCGAGGATTGCCATTGTTATTTGGTGTAAAAGGAGGACCGCCCACGAGGGTTGCCACTATTATTTGGTGTAAAAGGAGGACTGTCTGCGAGGGTTTCCACTATTATTTTGGTGTAAAAGGAGGACTGTCTGTGAGGGTTTCCACTTTTATTTGGTGTAAAAGGAGGACCGCCTATAAGGATTTCCTTACATTAACCTACGGTATGATCATTTTTTTTATTGAATGTGATCGTGGCTAGGTTAGAACCTATATTATGGTTATGAGTTGTAGGAAAAGGTGATTTCTACAAAGCCCTAGGCTATAGATATTTTATCTAAGAATGTGTAGTATTTATCATTCATTTTATTTTATAAAAGTAATATTTATTATATAAAAATTCTTTCAAAAACACATTAACAAAGAGAAAAATCTGAATAAACCAATCTATGTCGATGTAAGTAAGGGTACAATCATGCTATGTGACTCTCAAACTAATCCAAGAAAACAATATTGTTTCCAAATACTTTGTTGGTTCCTACTAAACATGAACCAACTAAGATTTTCATTTGAATCCACCCTAAGTGCCCAAAATGAAAAGGTTTAAATACTTCAAGGAATCACAGTGACTAGTTAATGCATGAGATAGTCAAGATAAAATCCTCCAAAGTATTCAATGAGTGAATATGAATGTTTAAAAACTATTCCTTATTGCATAATGAAAAGGAAAAACCAAAACAAGACTTTGACACCTTTAAGATCATTGATTTCAATTAGAAAAACTTGTCTTTTATTTGATTTCATGTTTCATCCGTACACCAGGCTTCTCTGCCATACTATGGCTTCCAAAAGATACATATAAACCTTCATAATATGGCTTCCATGAGAAGACATTGATTTGAGACATTTCGACAAGCATTGGGTGCATTGTATTTGATTCCACTTTTCACATGCATCTTTATATGATCTGCAACCATATATTTGAAAAAATTTCTCCTCAATGGGGTTTGATGGATGTTCACAAGATGTGATAAAGTTCTACTTCCAACCATGCTCTGATGGATGTCTATATTATGTTTTGAAGCTCCCATTTGGCATGGACAAGGAGGATGGTGATAAAGGATCTGACATTGTACTGCTCATTGCAATCTTTTTAAAAGATTCTAAAACCTTTTCAATAAATCTATAACATGTATGTCTTGTAACTGTAGTATCAATGAGACCACATTTTTTTGATCCCTTTCAAATGACCCTTCACTTGCGCTAGGATATTTCTAGCATAGGTTGTAGAATTTATAATTACGCCCGCCAATTCCATTAGCTCAAGATTTCTAAAGCTGATTGTACAAATCCTTGGAATTAATTCATTTCAATCCTTGAATCAACATCTCTTTTGAAGTACTTTATCCAATAATCTGAGCATACAATAATTGCATTGTATAAGAAAACATGTATTTGTGACATTTTGTCAAATAATTATGGTGACTTTTCTATACTTCCCTAGTTTGCGCCCATGTCTAATAGGATAGTTGCAACTATGAAACCTAATAGAATTCATGTACCCTTTATGCTTATATTGGGTGATCATTTCATTGTGTTCCTTGAGATGGAATTTGCATGAGGAAATCTGTCAAAAAATTCATGTGTATGCTCTCTAATCTACATTTGGTTAAAAGTTTGAAAGCCTCTTTAACAAATCAATTTTGTCCAGAGCTAGTAATCGTTTGTTTGAAAAGCTGAAAACCTCTCCATAGCTAACATGGCACCATTGTTGCAGAGTACCCCTAGTGGTCTCCTGATCATTCAATATGTGTTCCATCTCCTCTCTCCTCCTTTGTTGGGTTTCTGGATCATATTTGAAATCATGAATCTGAAATCCTTTTTTGTGTGCACTAATTTTGAAACTATCAGCTACTTCCCTGAGCTTAGCATATCCTTAGCTTTCACTATGTTGGAAAGACCACATACTATCACGCTTCTAGATTTCTTCCTGTGTATAGCATTAAGTTGGCTCCATAGCTTCCATGTACATCATCTTGAATGTTTCCAATTTGCATCCAAAAGTTAATTATAACATTGGATGGTTAATGAATCCATCATAAACACATAATTTTTTAGGGATTGCTTAACCTGTCCAAGATAAGAAATCTTTTCAATTTACCTTTTTGAAACACTCTCATTAACCTCTTTTTTTATTTATATTTATATTTTAATTTTGAAATTAAAAGAGGTTAATGAATCAATGAGACATACATGTTTTTGGACGATTCATTAACCTCTTTAACTTTTTGGGTTATTGAATCAATTAAAAATACGTATTTTTGGGGCTCTAATTAACCTTTTATAACTTTTTACTCAGACATCTGATTTCAAAATTTTGAAATGTGGGATGGAGCTAGAAGACAAATGGAGACCTTGAAAACTTAAAACTGGCTAAACTTTGTCAATTGATTGGTCATTTAAGATGAAAGCTTGACGTTTTATTGCTTACTTGTAACTGAAAATGATAAGATTTTGGAAGTTTGATACATGAAGACCCTAGAAAATATAAATAATTACATAGGGACTATGATTCTACAAGCAACCTTTTTTTGACATAATGAAAAATTTTAAAATTTGGCTACATTTAAAACCATGGTAACATGGCCCTAGTAGAAAATCAAAATAATTTTCTAGGATCTCGATTGATAAATGTATTTAGCCACCCAAACACCAAAGAAATATTTGGAAACTTCACAGAGATATTGGTAGACTATTTGAGAGGATAAGATTGAATTGTCCATCTAGGTATCATCCCAAGAATGAATGATCATCTAGCCATCTCCAAATCCCCATTTCAAGCCTTGCTATAATACGGTTCTACCATCAAGGATGCTATTCCATATCCTAGACCCGCTAGGGAGCCCCTACATACTAAGGTAATGGTAGAACCTTTCCATATTCTGGTATTTTGTAGATATGATGTCACACCAACTAGCTTCATGATTACACTAGTTGTCTTCATGCCTTGTTTGTTGATCCTAGGTGCCCCTTCACCACCTTACTAGCCTAGTTTTTCCAATGGGTGATATATGTATTCACCCATTGCCTCAGCAACCTCTGAGATCTTCTCCTCTATCCCTATCATCATAAATCCTTGTTCCCTTTGTCCTTTTCTTCCCAAAAGAATCTTCCCACTCTGATAGGAAAACCTTCTACACTATCATGCAAAAATTATACATTGTCATGCAAACCAACCAATAAGTTAACAGATCATGAAGAACATATGGTGAAAATTTCACAAAATCTATTATGTTTTCCCTTTTTTGAAATTTGGTCAATGGTACATTTTCTATTTAAGAGTTCCTAGGTGATTTGAATATTTCATGGTCTAGTGAGCATGATTTTTGTGTGTATTTGTAAATCTTGTTTAATCTTGTAATATTTTATTATTTTTTATTATATACAAGATAGTACTAATGCTTGTATGTTTACATTTTGTATATTTATAGCCCGAATAATTTCCTATGAAGAAAGTCCACACCTGGCAATATGAACCCAGAACAAAATAATGAGACAATTGCTAGATTGTGGTCTCAGTTCCAAAGAAAAGTTGATAAATGTAATTGTCGTTGCAAAAAGTGTAAGGGCTTAAAGAATCAAAGAATTCTAATCACAACACCCCAGAGTCATTGTAGACAACATGGTCACATTAAAGGGGGGCATAATTTTTGTTGATTGGTGATTGTGGATTTCCAACCGGAGGAACATGGAGGTGTGAATATCCAAGTTGAGGATAACACTCCCATGGAAGAAGATGATATTGTGGTAGAGAACACAATTGAAGATGATGGTATTAACATAGCTGATAATGTGCTAGAGGACATGATTGAAGAAGATGGTATTGGCACTCCTGATCAAGATGATCATGATGATGGTACTAGCGCATCTGATAATGATGATGAAGATGGTCTTGATATACCTATACTTGAGAAGGCATATGAGCCCCTATACCAAGGCTCCCAAACAACTCTTCTCTCTGCTATAGTGTTGTTGGTGAACTTGAAGGTTATGAATGGTTTATCTAATGTAGCAATGTCACGTATACTAAGGTATACCATTTTTGTCATCTTCAATGTTAGCATACCATTACTATTCATTATATTAACAATTCATATTTTTTGTTTTAGGTTGATAGGTGAGTTTTTGTTACCACCATCAAACATTCTACCTTGTTTGTAATGAGAATTATCTACCATTATGAATCAAATTGGAATGAAGTATCACACAATACATGCATGTCCCAATGATCACATTTTATATCATAAACAAAATGAATTTGCAACAGAATGCCCTGATTGTCATATTAGTAGATATTGATCAGATCAAATAACAAAAAAGGTGCCTCACAAGGTTCTTCGGTACATTCCCATTATTCCACGTCTTCAATGATTATTTAGCTGCACTAGCTTGGCACAATTTATGGATTACCATGCATGCAGTAGAATTGAAGATGACATTATGTGAATGCCTACGGATGGTTCTACATTTAAAGATAGAAACAACATGGCCACACTTTAAAGAAGAACCTCATAATCTCAAGCTTTCATTGGCAGCAGATGATGTCAATCCATTTGGCGATATGAGATCTGTTTACTCAGTGTGGCCTATTTTTGTTATTAACAATAACATTCCTCCTTGGATGTCCATAAAGAGGGAGCACATAATGTTGTCAATGATTATACCAGGTATTTTTTCATTTAATAGTTATGTAAATTAATTTATAAACACCGCATCAAGATGGTCATAATAATTATGTAATGTTTTTGTTCATTCAACTAGGTAAGTACCAAGTTAAAGATATGAACGTGTATATTAAGCCCCTTATTGACAAGTTGTTGAAGTTATGGAATTGGGTCACTATGTATGACATATCTAGACCAATAGGACAAAGACAATTTTAATTCCATGTGATGCTTGTATGAACAATACATGATGCCCCTGGGCTAACTCATTTTTGCGGTATGTTATATATTTTTAAGGTCATGTATTTTTGGTATGTTATAGTGCTTACACATTATTGTTATATATTGTTTAAGTTGCACATGATAATTGTATAGTATCTTTTAGGTCTTCAGACAAAGGGTAAATTTGCATGTCCAGTTTATGGTCCGAAGATGAAATATCATCATTCAAGAAGTTTAGGAAAGTAGGTGTTCAATGAGTTTAGGCACTTTCTCCACAATAATCATAAGTATCAAATTATCAAAAAACATCTTTTTAATGGGAAAGAAGAGACAACATCAAGGCCATGAAGAATGACACCTTATCTATGTAAGTTGGAATACAATAGACTAAATCGCCGAGGTAATGTCATTGCATCTGATGATTTTTGTTTGAAATTTATATTTTGATATTGTCTTTTATTTACTAATGATGTTATTGATGCTCATGAAGGTCATCAAGGCATCAATGATCAACTTCCTAGAGGAATAAAAAGTTATCCTAGTCAATTTAGTAGGTTTCCATACTACAAGGATCTCCCAATCATGCCTTTGTTTGATGCTATGCATATTGGAAAGAATGTAACAGAGACACTGTATAGAATATTGGATGGAAGGCGTGACAAAGAAAAAATTGCCAAAATTTGTAATGACATTCATGAATCCAATCATGCACTGAAAAATTTCATTGAATCAAATAGAAATGGAGACTACATAAATATGAGTACCCTTCCTTGGTTATTAACTGAGCAACAAAGTGATGCATTAAAAGAAGTCATAAAAAAAAAAAATTTCCAATAGGATTTGCTATAAATATAATCAGTCTTGTATCAAAGAAAGGTGATTTTGGGCCATGGTTGAAAACACATGATTGGCATACCTTCGTCAAGGTAAGTCATGTTCTCTATTTATAGTATATTTGTAAAATTGCATATACTTTTTATTGTATTATTTTACAATATATTGAAAAGATCATTTTTTAATTATTGCAGTATGTCCTACCTCTATCCCTCCCACACCAGTTTGACAACACTGTTAAACAAGTTATATACGATCTTGAAGAATACATGAGGTTAGAAGTGTTATTTCTTAGACTTGTACATATATTATATTTATGACTTGCTTTACTTTTTATGTAATTTATTGTATATTTTTTTCTAAAATCTTGTTTATATTTTCTTGCAAGTTGAATCTCTTTTAGGTGGTTATCATCTAAAGAAATTGATAAAAAAGATATAAAATATTGGAAGAGAAAAATTCCCCAGCTTATGTGTGAAATGCAAAAGTGTCTACCTCCAACTTTTTTCAATGCTCAAGAACACTACCTTATACATCAAGTTGAGGAGACTGAATTGTGTGGACCTGTACAAACTAGTTCAATGTGGACGGTTGAGAGGCACTTGAAATTTATGAAGGGCTTGGTTTGACAAAGAGGAAATCTTGAAGGTTCTATGGTGGAGGGATATATGGTATGTACCAGACCATGGTGTACATTAGTGAATATCTTCCCAAGTTTGTAGCAAATATCCATGTAGATCGCATTTGGGATCCCAACTCTATTAATAAATTCGAAGGGGAGTACTTGATGGGGAAAGGTAGATTGAGGAAAGTGAGAGGTAATTGTAAGATGTTATTGTAGTTTATTAATTCTTATAGATCTTCAATATAAGTTGTTTCTAAGAGGTATATTTTTTTTCTTTACAGTTGGTCATGAGTGGGATGCACTACATTTGTATATTGCAAACAATCTTGATTGGATGACAGTATGGATTCAACAATCTCAAGAAAATAGTTTCTCATTAACATGGGATGGTGTTGCATCATTGGTTAAAGAAGCTCATCGTAATGGAGATCCCAATGTTACGCCAATGGTACTTGATCTAGCATATGGTTTAAGAGGTAGAAAGGTACATATAAGTTTACTAACCATGACCCATAAGTTTAATATCAGCTCATGGATCGATGCAAATAATCTTGACATATTTGAATAATTGTAGATCAAACATCACAAAGCTATGTACTACCATGGCTGTAAATTTCACATAAAAAAGTTAGACGACACAAAGAAAACTTGTGATTCTAGGATAAGTGCAGTCTTTGAGGTCACTAATATTTCATCTAGAAATAACATACATCCTCAACAATTTCAAAAATGATACTATGGATGTTGAGCATCTTTTTTACATGAAGACAATGGCTAGGAATTTATGCGAGCAAATTCCCCTCTTGGAAGACTGATGGAATCAGTCTCAAGGTTCCTTCTGATTGGGTCTAAACTGCTTGGATAGCTCAATGGAAGACAAATGTGAATTTTTTAACAAGGAGGCTTTTGCTGGTTCTTCTCTCAAGGGAAACTGTAAAACAAACTTTAGAAAACCAAAAGTTCTCTCTTTTTTTATACGATTTTCAGATTTAAGAATGAAAGCAATGCTAATTTAATTAATCTACTGAAAATAACTTGCAAGGAAGGTTAGAAGATGTAGGGTAACAAGAGATTTGAATAAAATTACTAAAAATAAACCTAATGGACATATGCTAGCATCACACCACCATGCGAATTAAATAACCAACAAGATGCAGAAACCCACAAAATAGAGATCAGATCATGTCACAATCTTCAACTGAATGGATGTAATCATCAATGGAATCAAACAAATGCAGATGCATGATAAGCCAAAACTCATCAGATCACGAATCCACCCCGGATGTGGGCACACATGAGACAAGTTAATCTTCAAGCACCAAAGAATAATCTTCTCAAAAATTTGTCACAACACAGCAATACAATACCAGCAAACACCGAACTAAAAGATCGTAGACTTAAAATCATTAAAAACCAATTGGCTCTTTGAAATAAAGAATGAGAAATTCACACATTCATCAATTTTGCATAGACAATAAATAAATCACACCATGAATGAAGCACCAATTGTATCTATTGTATTAATCATCAAGTCGACTCTCATTACATCATTTTATTACAATTTATAAAGCTGAGCTCTTATTTTCGTAGCTAGGGTTTGGCTGCAACTAAAACTTGAAAGTAAATATAAACTAGAGATTGCATTAAAGAAACTACTTCTAAAGCTTAGCTAAAATATCCTAGCACGGAATTAAACCTCGTGCATTACAAATCTTTGAATAAATTATGCATTAGATAACTCAAAATAGAGCTGGAACTCGTGCATGCACTTGATAATCTTCATGTTTCTACCCTTGATCCTTAGCTCTAGCTTCTCCACATGGACCCAACTGGAAGAGATCCCAAAATCATGCACAAACAATCCCAAAAAGGAAGCTCAAATGACTGAAAAATGAACTCTGAGATAATTTGAGTTAACTTTTGGACATGCCAAAAAATGCCCAAATCCTGACAGTTGGTCTGAAAAAATCAAGACCCAAAATTGACTAAGTACTAAGTCCTCTATCTCCAAAATTTAGGACTTTCAAACTTTTCGGAGGCCAAAAAATACATATGGTCAAAATGCCAAAAATCAGGCTCTGCAAAAATGGCTGTGTCAAAACTAGATTTTCTGTACGCAAAATTTAGCTGGACTGGGAGTGAATGCTCACTGGCTAGGAGGCACTTCTAGATGTACTTTCTTGAATCTATCCACTATTTCCAACACTTCATCAAAGTCCAGCATCTTGATCCCTTGAAGGATCTCTTGCTGCCTATCTCGGAAGTCAATCAGTTCTTTTGCAAAAGCTTTTATCTCTTCTTCATGAGATAGGATTTTCTGAATCTCGTCCTTCTGATAAAACATCTACTGGAGGTCTTCCTTAGTCTTCACCCCTCAAAATATCCCTAAGTATTGATTGATGATATCATTCATTGAATACATAGTTTTCTCATCTTCTTCATCGAACAGATCCAGGTCGAGACCCTCAAAGAACTCCTGCAACTCTTTCACAAAAAGCATGCTATCATCACTTCTCTTATTTAATCTTTTGAGAACCTTTTCAAATATGGCCAATGCACCTACTATCTCTTGAATACATTCTTCAAAAATATCCAATTCTGAGCCCTCATATATCTTCACCAAGACTTGGAAGCATTGCTTCCTTATTATTGTTAGCTTGTTCAATAGCTTCTACCAGTTTAGGATCGTTTCTTCTACACCATTTTCCTCACTCATGATTTCCATTACGGAAGTTATTCCTGCCAAAATGCTTCGAAAGGGCCTTAGGATCCTTTTGAGAGATAGACTAGAAAACTACTCAAAATCTAGCTTCCAATCGACACAAGCCTGTACAAAAGAATGTGGAACATCTGTATTTATTTCCCCCCTCTTCTCCAAAATTTCCTGTAATGAGGTGTCAGGGTTATCTAGGTCAATTGGACCTGCTATCTTCAAAATTAATCTCTTCATAGCTTCATTCTGGTCCACCAGAGCCTTTATCCTTTCTTCATATTTATCCATGAAGCCAAGAACATGCTTCAATCCTAAAGTGGCCAAGGTTTTGCTTCCTTCCCTGGTGGGCTCTCCCAAGTCTACCTCCTCCAAGACATAGTCATCTGGAGTGATCTCATTTGTACTAACATCCATTGTGGGAACAACCACATGTGCTTTCCACCTACCCACTTGGTCTTGTGTCACATAAGACAATGTTCTAGCTTGGGCAATTTATGTTGTTTGGTGGAAGGCTCACCCTAATGTATTCATATCAGCCTCATCATCTGTATATACTCTAGCCCTTGGTTGTATTTCTTTGGTAAACCACGTAGGTTTTGAGTAAGCATTTAATGGCTCATCAGGGTGGCCAATGTGGAAGATGTTGTTGGATGCTCTATCCTTATTTCCTCTTGACTCTCCCTTTCCTTTTATATTTCATGTTCATCTCCTATATTTTGTTCACCCTCCTCCTATGTATGTTCTTCTTCATCAGTTGTTTGCTGCTCATCAGCCATTTGTTCCTCTGTATCCATTTGTTGTTTTTCTTCCTCAATATGTGGCTCTTCTTCTACCCGTGATTCCTCTATGTCATTTGGCTCCTCAAATCCTGTATGAGCTTCTTCCATCTTCCCCTCACTAGTGACTTTTGCTTCTTTCTCTGGCTCCTACGAGCTCTGAGGCACTGATTCATCATGGACCTATGGTGAGGGCATGTGAGCTTGGGGAGGAATATTAAGTGAGGGAGGTGTAGGAGACATAAGGGGAGTGGTTGAATGAGCTAGTGGAGGTGGAGTTGGAAGGGGAACATGGGATGAAGAAGGTTGTTGAGGCAATAGAGTGGTTCATACTGGAGTGGAAAGTGGAGTGGTAGGAGGCATTTGAAGTAGAAATGAAGGCAGAGTTGGAGAGTTTTGAGGTGGAGGCAGAGGTAGAATGGATAAAACTAAGGGGACCTGCATAGCTATATCCTCTTCTGAAGTGACCCTAATAGAAGATTCATTTTCTGGCTCAGCAATCTCCTTCAGAATCTTGGCCATCTCAACATCATCTTGTTCTTGAGGCCTTTGTTGTAGCTCCTCTTCCATGCCACTGAAAAGGCTTGTAAACTGAGTGGGAGTTTGCTGCTCAGACTCTTTAAAACCATGCGATCTTGAAAAATCTATGATGTCAAACTCATCATCACCAAGGGCATCCAAATTTATTGGTTCTCCCTATGTGGCTCCTTCAGCATTCTCAGGATCATCATCCATCAATCTCCTTCTCTTCATGAATCCTACGGACCGAGTTCTCTTGCTAAGAGGCACCTCATCTAGTTCATCCTTGTCTTCTTCCAATAGGGTGTCCATTTGTGTGGGCATTGAGCCTCTCTTTCTCTTATAGACATGGCCCTTGATTACTATGGCTAGCTTGGATCCTATGATTTTGAACTTTGTTTTCTTGGTCATGTTTGGAGAATCGTGGCTGCTAGATGAGGGCATATTTGGCGGCACGATGCTTGCTATCATTTTGGTCTTGACCTTCTTAGAGTGTGTAGTCAGACCATATGCAGTGGGATGTTCATGTCGATATATAGTTTCGATCTTTAGAGGAGAAGGCTCTTTGAATTGTGGCTTTAGAACCTTTTCTCCCTTCTTCTTTTCTTGAGAGGGTTGTTTCGAGAGTTATTTCATTGGGACCGGCTTCATTGGGAAAGGATGGGTGATCCATGATTTGGTCAACTTAACCACATGTTGGGCTCTGAATTCCATACTATCATTTTCATCTTGATCTATCTTTGCATTCAGGATAGCCCTTATGTACACCTTGTCTATGTTGTATATAGAATCCAAAATGTTATCAGAGTCAGTATCCACCACCTTCTACGGAATCCTTAATGAAAGAGCACCCTACGCCAGCTCTAGACTCATCTGGCAATAGTCACGGATGCTTACTTCATAGTCATCTACATAGTTAGCCCAGTGATCTTTTATATGCGGCTCATGGAAATAATGCCTCCCCATTATGTGGTTGAATGTACCAATGGGATCAAAAAGAGGCCTTACTGAATTGTAGGTTACCAGTGGTAACTGATCCCATTCCCAGGTTAGAGACTTGTAGACCTTCATGTCTGGCATATAGTGGAGGCCGATAGAAATGGGAAAATTTGAGCAATGCTTCTTCTTATGCTTAATGTGTTCATGGGCATCAAATAACTGCCTTGCTATTTCTAGGAGAACTAGCCTATCAAAAGGGTATCTGGGCAACTTCTTTGGCACTAGGGTGCTTCCTTCCACCCGAATGTAAGTGAAAGTTTGGAATTGAATAAAGAATGCCCCAAGGGCCTTTAATTTCACTGCTACTTTAGTAGATAACCTCTTTGCATAGTCTCCCTCAATGGAGGTATGATGGCAAAAATGAAAGCATCATTGACAATTCTGAAGCCTGGGCTGTTATGTGTATAGAAGTCTTTCCTCACCAGTTGAGGGTACAATGTGAATGGCCATGTGTTCTATTCTCCTATTGCCCCAACTTTGATCAATCCAGGGTAACTTTCCCTGGTGGCTAGTAGATACACAACATAAGATGTCATGTAGAAATGGGGTTCTATTTTTACCCGAACCAGCTTTTCATCAAGATTATCACTTAGAATACAGGCCCAATCAAACCTCACTTGCCTTTCTCTTATTTTCTAGATCAGAAAGATCATCCATGGCTCTAGTTGAGAAGACTTCAGCAGCCCATACACTCTGCTGTTCATTTTTATTACCGCTTGGATATCTTCTTGCATATATCCCCTTCTCATATCGATCCTGTCTAGTTTGTTCTTGGGAAAAGATTGCATCAGATACTCATTATTGACTATGTTGTGGGCCCTGTGTATATCCTTATTGTAGAACTCCATCCCCTTGTTTATATGGAAATTAAAGAACTTATCTACCCCTTTGGGCAAATGGAAGACATCCTCGATGTTATCTAGCCTTAGGTCCAAAACTACCTCACCAACACTATTTTTCAACATGCGCTCATCGGGCACATAGTGGCTAGCCAATGTGTTGATTAAGTCTATTGATAAGATGGAGACCAGGTGAGCAGTAGCGTTCACTAGGGAACAGTGTACTAATGAAGTGCAATCCTCTAAGCACCCCACTAGCTAAGCACATTTAGGCAAGTATTCATTCCATCTCACATTCCCAATGTTAGTATCTATTATTCCCACATGAAAATTGGTCACTTTGGAAGGTGGATGGTATCCCTTGAATTGAAACTTCATTTCTGGTGATGCTAATACTTTCTTGGCCATATCGGCAAAGAGAAAAAGCCATGGATCAGTAACACAATAGGAAAAGACTTTAGAAAAACCAACATCATTATTAGAATTAAGCTCAAAAGGGGGCACAAAAGGGATTTTTGGCCTTTTAGACTTTCGGGGGTATGATACCTCTGAAATGCCGACAAGATCGAAAAGGCTGAAAAAGGCTTGTTACATGATTTGAAAATACCCCCTTATGGCTATTTTGGTGAGTTAGAGGTTAAAAACCTCTCACAGGCTGACACGACTGACAAGGCAAAAAAGGCTGAAGAGGTGCCTTAGTAGCATGCTAGCAGAGTTTTGGAAATCTAGGGAGGGAGAAAACTTTGATGTGCAAAAGACCAAAAAAGGCTGAAAATGTTGAAGCCGCACTTAGCACTTCAGGCAACGTGGTCCACTTTTGGCATTTTGGGGGAAATGTATGTTTCGGTGTGTGACAACACCAAAACACCAAAAGATGTCCAACACTTGGTAAAAAATGTCACTACCCCAACACCAAAAATTTTGGACCCTGAAGGATTGAAACTAGGGTTTCATAGTCGGACTCGAAAATGAGTCTGTTGGTGAGTTTGACCACAAACTCGCCAAGGGCATGCAAGGTGACTACCTTGGCAATCCCCAAGGCCAAAAAAATGTCGACCCCAAAAAAACCTAGACCTAAAGGTAGGGCTAAAAAAGGCCCAATAGACATGAACCCCAAAACTAAGACAGGCCGAAAAGGCTGAAAGACAAGGACCCTAACCTAAGACCCAAAAATAAATAATCAAAAGAAGGGAGAAGACCACCAACCTAGAAAAAAATGAAGCTAAGGATGACCAATGAAGATAGGAGACCAAGATGGGGAAAAGGCAATAAGCAGTGAGAAAAATGGGCTTGAGGTGAAAGAGAAAGCGCAAAAGTGACGAGAAAAAAATGTGTGCACCTTATATAGACCACCCGATGGTTGATGTAAGCACCCTGAGAATCGGCCTTTTGGCCTTTTTGGGGGTGTTGGATATTTGGAAGGCTGAAAGATCCAAAAGGTTGACTCCCCTACGAGAGTCAGACCTTTGAAATTTTGGACCTCCGATACCTCTGAAAAGGTGCCAACTCCGAGAAGGCTGAAAACTAAGTTTTCTCAAAAGCAAGTTTTCTCAACCTTCGCACCTCCGGCCATTTTGCACTTTCAGACATCCAAAAGCACGAAAATGTGACAAGGCCAAAAAGGCCAAAAAAGAGACCAAGGACAAAAAAGGACAGACAAGAAACAAAACAAGCAGAAAGCAAAAGAAGGGGGGCCCCTAAGGCCAAAAGGCAAAAACAACGGGAGCATGGTTGTGGGACCACAACAATGGCATTTTGGATGATACACTTGAGTGCGACTTTAATTCATTCAAATGAGTTCTATTTGTCATCAAATGGTACAGGCTACAGCTAAATCAAAATGATCCTGATAGGACTGTTATTGTAATCGATTTAAAATGATTAATACAAGGTCATTTGAGCTAGTTGGAGATGAGCCCTATATTATTCCAAGCCAATGTGAGCTAGTGTTTTACTTTTTCATTCCACATAAACCAAGTTGGTCATTTGTTGTTAGACATGATCCAAGAGGAAGGTCGGTAAAGTATAATGTGATGGAAGAAGAAGATACTGAAGAATCAGAAGACAAAGTAAATGATGATCACGGATGACTGTTACATAATAAAGAAGAAGAAGAAGAAGAAAATGATAATGATTCTGAGGATGCTGACGATGATGGTGATGATGGTGATGATCATTATCATGGTGATGAAGATGCTGTTGATCAAGGCGATGATGGTCATGATGATGATGGTCATGATAATGGTGATGAAGATGATGATGATGATGTTGATGAAGATGGTGGTGGTGTTGGTCATGATGATGATGACAATGATGATGATTATCAAGGTGACAAGTAAAATGATGGTGATGATGATGATGATGACATGGATGAGGAGGATGATCAATGAAATGTATGTCAAGGTATGATCAATGTCACATATGAGGTATTGATTTATTCATAGAAATTGGTTTGACTTATATGTTTGTATAATTAAGTTATTATGTGTTGAACTCTAATGTCATGGAGTATATTTTGCATCATGTAAATTTTGTCTTCTATGTAATTTTTAGCTTACATATCATGTAATTTTTGGCTAACTTAAGATAAATGATTTACATATGTAGGAAATTTAACGCCTTTGACATGGATCGACAGGTATAATTTATTATTTGGTTTCCTTCTCTTTAGTCAACAAAATATATAGATCCTTCTATGTCTCTCATTTGATGGATTGCAGGTATCACCAAATAGGTATTTGTCTGATTTTTCTTCCTCAAGTAAGGAAAATGTGGGAATAGAAGACAAAAGTGAGACATCTAGTAGGTCTAAAATAGGGAGATTAACTAGAGGTCAAAAGATTAGAAGAAAATTCAATAAATGAATGCAATTTTTCCTTTCTGGGGGGGGGTCATGTTCTTATGATAATGAGACCAAAGGTGATGGGAAGGTTCCCTTAAGGTACACACATCTTGAGAAAGAATGGGTACCCAAGGAACTACCTTCAGTTAACACTAATTTTTCTGTTAACGAAAGGATATATCGCATAGCTCCATCTTCATTACATGGTTTGGGCTTATTTTCCATGGATGGCATAAAGGTCAGTTATAATCAAGTTGTTGAATTGATGGAGTATGTTGGACCTTGTTACAATTACAATAATTGGATGCGGGTTGTGCAATACAAAAAAAGTATGTGTAGGTATGCATTGTCAAAAAATTATATACAATGCAAAGTAAATAATCAAACTAAAAGGCTCTCTATGTATATTGATGGAATGCCAAAAGCAACAGGGAATATTGTAGGTTTTATAAATAGTTCTCGACCTGTGTCAACTAATAAGCAGCCAAATTTTATATTTGAGGCACGCGAGGGAAATCGTGTATTTGTATGTGTGATAAAATCAATAAGTGTAGGGGAAGAGCTTCTGATAGATTACAATTTGAATTGTGTAGATACAAAAAAATTCCCTATCATGGGACTGGTAAGTATAACATTTAAACCAATTGCCTCCAATTAATATTGACTCCAATGTACAATCTACTATTTTATTAATAAATTTTTTTGGTAAGTTTATTACTTTCATTTTGCTACTGATTGCTAAGAATTACTAATCTTTGTCACAAGGTGACATGGATCCACCTCAAGATATAGGCAAGGATGTTCCTCACAGTATAGCTTCTTCATCAAAGGTAAACCTTAATTACTGTAATTCTACAAATTATATAGAAACAAATGTCATATTATTATGTTCTTTTCTTTATGGATTTGGAGTTATTTTGATAGAATTTTACTGATATTGATGTCACAACTTGATACTTATTGATAGGGAAAAGAAAAAATGACAGCAGATCAATTGCGATCTGAAATTGAGGCTGTATTTATAGATGGCATCACATGTAGCGCTAACCTTGTATTCATGGCTACTCAAATTATAAATAAATATAGTAAAGAAATTATTAACCTTGTCATGGAACCAAACAAAACTGAGGAGAAAAAGGCACTCAAAGATGAATTGGTACGTAGAGTCAATTGTATGAATGTAAGCAGTAATTAATCTTAAGCAATAATTAGAGTTCAATAGATGTTTATATTTTATACTATCTTATGGATCATGATCTAAAATATGATGTGTTCTTACAGGATTTTTTAAAACCTATGAAACATGGTCAATATGGTGAGGGTTGTAGCACCACACAACCTTCATGTAAATAATCCTTAAACCTTTAACCATTCATTTAACCTTTGTATGCATTATTGACTCAACTTATGTTTGGGATGCTTCTAGTACCCCATTTAATCTTTATCCATTGCAAATGTGTTTGCTAAAAATGTATTCTTCAGATCATGATGAAGTGCAGATGCCTCCTTCGATCAGCATTCCTCTATCGACGGCTACATTGTCTGCAACTAGGAACCTGCAGATATCTTCCTATGTACCAGCTACAACTGGTAAAACCTTGTTTTTCTATATTTTGTTATGTGTTAATCATGCATTGATTATTTTTCTTGTGTGAATTTTATACACTTTATGGACCTCTTTTGTGCACTAATAGATACACCTACACCTGGTACAAGAATAGATCAAACCAGTACTAGTGAAGATCAACCATTTCCAGGATCAGCCTGTGTTACTAGTATTGGTGCATTTGCAAGGACATTGTTGTTGAACAAGAAAAATATGTTTCCGTTAAAAGTACCAAAGCTTCCAGGTGCTTTAAAAATTTTATTATTTATAGTGTAATTGTAGTTTACTTATACATAACTCATTTTGGAGTGATAATCCCATGATTTTTTTTATGATCATATTTTTGAAATGACATTGAAGCTATTTGGGCTCACCATACGTAAAAGGTTCATAGCTTCATAATATTGGTACAACATTTTTCTTATCTTCCATTTATTGTACTATATTAAAGTTATGATATCTAACAATTTTGTTTTTTCAAAAAAGGTGGAATGAACAGGATGCTGACTTAAAAAATCAGCTCATTAAATCTTTAGAGGACCTCTTTGGAAATAAAACTTTTGACAGTCTCATGATTCTTAAAAAAGCATCCAAACATATAAAGACTCTGAGGGACCAATATAGAAGGGCTCTAAAGGATAACCCAAAGTACAAGCATCCTCCTATGATTCCACCGATGGAGTGGAATCAAATAATGGAAGATGCAAAAGAGAAAAGGCTAAAGGGTAGTGGAATTCAACCAGAAGATGACAAAAGAAGGTGTGTCATGATAGTATTAAGTAGAATGTAATCATGCACTAATTAGTGATCTTCATAAATATGTAATCTAACATGTTTCAAACTTTTCATAGACTGCAAGACACATCAAAAGCTACACAAGCAAGATTAAAAAAGGTTGGCCAACACAAACTTGGCTCTGGTGGTTATATGAAACTTCACTCTCGACTTGTAAGTAGAAGCATTGGAATTTCATATCAAATTTTTATATATAAGGTTGCAAACAATTCTATTTAATCAAATCATACATGTAAAAGTGACGATATTAAACAAAAAATATAGGGCACAGAATTCAATGTAGATCCCATGGATGAAGATAAAATAATAGCCTTGAAGGAAGGCTACAAAGTCATGGCTACACGCCTATGCCAAGAATCTAAAAGCCATAACGAAGAATATGTTGCACTAGATGAGACACGGGTAAATTGGTCAAATGAAAAGTAAATCAAATTGAATAGTTAATTTCGAACATAAATTGACTATTTCATGATAACAATGTGCATGACATTTCACTGCAGCCTTCAAATCCTATCACCGAACCTGGGTGTGATGAAGGCCATGATGTGCATCACAATAGTGGAGGTATTAATTTTCTATTGGAAATAAATTACGTAATAATTAATAGAATTTATCATCTTTAATTGCAATTGGTCATGTAAACTTTTTTTGAATATTTTAGAGCATGTTGAGGTGGTGGTAGATCAAAATGTTATTGTACATGATGTGGCATTTTCAAGTAAAGAAAAATGCATGTTATGTTCTACTGGTTAATGAAATACATGTAATAGTAAAAAAAAGTATGCGAATTTAACCCATTTACTTGTTATTGCAGCAGACCTCCTTTTAGTGCAGCAACCTCGTGCTCCTCAAGACATGAGGAAGCATCATAATGATGGAATATGGATGAAGTGACTGAGAGGGGGGGGTGAATCAGTCAACCATAAAACACTTCACAATTAATTCTTTCCAGATCCCTTAGGATATCTTAACAATGTTATCTGTTTTAGCACTCGGTAAATAGATTGCAGTAACTTTGAAGATGTAGAGAGTAATAGCAAAATTATCTTTAGATATTCATCAGCACATGTATATGATTGAGAAAGCAATTAAGAACACAAGAGACACAAGATTTAACATGGAAACCCAATATGGGAAAAACCACCAATGTATCTAGATACTATTTTTCACTTTTCTGAAGTGATGCCCAGTTAGAAGCCAACCCGGTAAAAGGTTACAAAACACACTGTTAGGTGTGACCTTGTTAGAGGATTTAAAACACCCTGCTAGGAGTGGCCTGGTAAGAGGTCTTGAAAACAATTCAATGGAATTGTCACCTTGTTAGAGGATTTACAATATGGTTGTTAAACCAACTCGGTTAAGAGATTTAGAATTCACTGTTACAATGATAAGAAGGTAACAATGAAAAATGACCTGTATAATAATGCAACTATCTTGCTGATTATAGATCTCTGTTCTGCATATGTGTGATCCTTCCTGATCGAATAAATCTGTGCTGCACCTCAAGGATATCTGAACATCCTTCACAAATTCGCACACACCTTTCCTATCTTTCTTCTGTAAATCTTCTGCTATATTTTCTTTTCTTTTTTTTTTTTTCACATTTGACCTTTTATTTATATGATTTTAGATTTGTCAAATCGACATTATTTAGTATAACAGTCGGCTAAATTAAGCAAACTCTATTTGCAAAAATCCTTCAAGGGCCGATAGTGCTCGGTGACCATAACTTTCTATAATCTTTCAGAGACCGAGGGAACTCGGTAAACACCGACAATCCTTTACCTTCGATAACCGACTAAACTCGGTAAACACTAACTTTTCTTCGATGACCGACTGAACTCGGTAAACACTAACTTTTCTTCGATGACCGACTGAACTCGGTAAACACTAACTTTTCTTCGATGACCGACTGAACTCGGTAAACACTAACTTTTCTTCGATGACCAAGTGGACTCGGTAAGCACTAATATTCCTGTCTGGCAGACCGACTAAGCTCGGTAGTAATTGGTTGCTGCGGACTATGACATTGTGTGACATCAAAGACAATACATAATTTGAGTAGCAATTTCCTTCAGACAACTATTTCCAACACATAATTTGAGATCACAACCATAAGAGGAGGAAGATATTGATGCTCCTCTCAACCTTTACCTTAAGAAATCTAAGAAAAACCCAAAAAAGAAATGATTTCTTAAAATTGCTCTTTGATAAAAACTTGTTTGATTAACTTTTTTGGATAATGAAAGAACGTTGTTTTAAGTAATTATCTATGAATTTTGTGTATTAATATTGAATTATATGTCATGTTAATGAATATTTTTATGTGTTAATGAATTCTTGATTAGTCTTGCGTATTAATGAATGTTATGTGATTGTATTTATTGAATGTGATAGTTCATAAATGGATGAATGAAGTGTGTAATTAGATGTTAATGGGGAATTTTTATTGATGTTAGGGGGAGGGGGGTGAGTCCAGATGAGCTTCCACCTTCACATGGTTGGCCTTGTTAATTAGAGAATATTAAAGTATTCTTGAAACCAAGTGAAGCTCAAACTAACATACCTTCATTACTTAATCAATTTCATTCATTCTAGGTCTTTGCTTAGAAGTGCATTTTGAATGTGTCATTGTCAGGCAACTATCAAATAACAAACTAGAAGGGCCAATAGTCAACTTTTCTGGCATGATTCAGCTTCACTTTGTGTAAGTATTCTCTTATTGAATGCGTCAACCTATCTTGGCCTAATCTGGATTATTTCATTGGTTTATGTTTTTGAGTAGGTGAAGTGTTAAATCAGTTCCTATCTTCTATTCTTCATTCATAACTATCTTCCTATCTCCCTCCAATTTACATTGCAAGGATGCGATGTTGTTGGTCCATTGCCCACCATCGTGAAAAAAAAACCGCCTTATGGATATAAATGTAGGACTATCCACCAGCACATTCTTTCAAAGAGTTTTCAGAGCTACGAATATTCAGGTACATAATTTGTTTTGGTTTGCATTACTTTAGAAACAACTGCTATGATAGGTTTCATAATTATTTGGTGTAGAATCTTGTTGCAAGTTGTCCGCTGATTTTGCTTACTATATTGAATAGATTGAAACAACAGCTGTAATGAGATTGGTTTTGGCTTGTCTCATTCAAAAAAACAAAATGCTACAATTTTTACAAACCCTTGAGGTGACTTCTCATGGTTTCAGTGAATTTTTATTTTTTTATTTTTTCTTTGTTCTCTTCTATCTCTAAGATTTTCAGATCTTAATTGAATGTTCTTTTAGAGTTTGAAAATTACAAGGCTTGAAATCGTATGGTTTGAGATGCTATTGTTTAAAATTCTATGATTTGATTTTTGTAATTTTTAAATGCTTTGGGTGTTCAAAACTTGGGCACATCCACATTATCACTACCCCTCTCTGGTTCATTATGTTAGTCATATGTGTAAATCTTGCATCTTATTAAATCACATTGGGAAACTTGTATCTTATTAAATTATTGTTCTTAGTCGTACACACCAGGCTTCATTACTGTACAATAGACTTATTCAGAAAATATAACAACTTCCAATAACCATATAAACCAACTTTTTATCGTTGATTTGAATGGTTAAGGCCTAAAACATAACAAAAGCCTATTTCCCTCTAAACTCGTATTTAACCATTACGTTTTAAATATTTGAATTTTTAAACTATGAAAATGCTTTTAAAACCTTATTAATAGGAAATTAAGAACTCCAAAGGTTTTTAAACACCTAGGAGACTTAATGGCATCA
Organism: Chamaecyparis obtusa; assembly: GCA_027943335.1. NCBI lineage: Eukaryota > Viridiplantae > Streptophyta > Pinopsida > Cupressales > Cupressaceae > Chamaecyparis > Chamaecyparis obtusa. Next base: position 1,171,362 of record BSBK01002397.1, read on the forward strand.
TTCTTATATTCCAAACTACCCTAAGACATTCCTTGGACACTAATGGTCCACATTACATTTATTCAATCCTTTCAAGGATATAAATTCATTCCTTAGATTCAAATGCCATTTCATGGCATCAAACCATTATAGAAGCCAAAACATTATAATTGATATGATTTTCATCATTTAGGATCCCTTTGACCTCCTTCAACCTCTGATTTCCATTAGGTATCTTCCATTCCTTCATAGTCTTCATGGTTTTCTTGTTGTTCCTAGGTGCCCCTGCACCAGGTTTTCTATTAATAATTTAAAAGTGTCTTGGAAGTTATAAAAAGAGTAGTCAACAACCTGGTTTAATACTTTGATAAGATACTTAAAAACTAATCAAGGATGCCATGAGAAAATGATCATCCAAGGTTATAACAAAATGATACAATCTGGAAAAAGAGTGAAAATGGATGATTGAAATCTGGATTCATATGCTGATAAGAGACCAGTATGATTGTTGTCTCAGATGAACTCAATATTAATAGATCCCAATATTATTGTTGTGTCAAATGAATTGAAGTTGGATGATGAGGAACCATATATTATTAGAATTTAGAATAGAGGCCAATGGTAGTTCTTGACTCAAATGAAGAGTTGGTCAAAATATCAACTTAATCAGTCATTGGACAAGAGATTGGACAAGATTACATAGACATTAACTCAGAGCCAGATCTCACTTGCAAATTCTAGTTAGAAATAGAAGTAGTTGTTGTTGTGAAAGCATAGGTAAGAGTGATTTTACTTCTTGTAGGCTGATTCATTTTGAAGGAAAACAATTGCATGTCTAGGATCAGCAACCTTGTGAATTCCCTCATCATCCTTATTGTAGTCCTCATCTAAGGTGATAATAAAATGTTTATTCTTCTTAGGGTCTTTGCCTTTAGTAACTCCTACATTCTTTCTCTTCCTATTGTATTTTTTCAGTAAGGTATTGTTGACTTTGAGGCATTTGCATTGGTAATATGGTGTATTTGTGTTTACAAGTTTGGCTATTAGTTTAACTCTTCATTGTTTCAACTCTACAGGACCACTTGTAACTGTCATGATAAATACAAAACAAATGATGCATATGATAAATAAAATCCCAATGAAGGATTATGTTTATGTTGGCTTGATTGTTTGTAGGAAGTTCGTTTGACTTGGGTGTCCTTTATTTAAACACGGGTACCTTTACTCGCTGTTGATGTTTTTCTTCACCACTTGGAATGCATAGATGGGCAAATTGTCATTCTTGTGACTGGCAAAAATCCATTTTGCCTTAATGTATTTCAAGTAAAATGAGGGTTGAAATAGCATAACATATTTTGACAATAGTAATGTACAACACTAGTATTTTTTTCCTTGTGAGATTTGGAGGGCTATTTCCATTAAGAGAAATCCATGTTGATTTTATACATATTGAAATCCTAGATGGTTCTCTCTGAAGCACACATGGAACTATTGGGTGTTGACAGCGAAAGAAACGAATAGGGTATTATGGAAAATAGGTGTATCCAGATTTTTAGAACCAACCAAATTTTTCCCATTCAGTCCAAACTTTGAACTCCTATATTAATTTTACCAATCAAACAATTAATTCTTTAAGTCAAATAAAGGCATCCAAATGACAATAAATTCTTTAAGTTGAATAAAGTTTTGAATATCTGCCTATTTCACAATAACCATGTGTCAATTTCACAACAATCATGTCAATTTCACAATAATTATGCCAATTTCACAATAATCATGCCAAATTCAACTGTTGAAACCATCTATCATTTTTACAATAATCATACCAAATTCAACTCCTAGACACCTTAATTTATTTAGTTATTTATATTTTATTATTATTTATTATTAAATTTTTATTTCAAGAACAGGACATCGCACAAAATACACAGTGATATATATATTAATGCAAAGTAACAACTGAAGTTAAATATCTAGACTAATCACCGACCAGGATGTTGTTGGTGATTACTCTGGATATTTATCTCCATTTGTTTTTTTAACATTCCATATTTGGTCAAAATTTCAACTAACCGTAGTTGAAACTCTGACCAAGTTTGGTCTAAATATCGACCATTCGTTGTCAAAATGTGGCGTCATGGGTTTGGCATCCTGGTCAGATGGGCCAAATATTTTGACCAATATTTGTCAAAATTTCTACTAATTTTGGTTAGAATCTACCGTCATGGTTTTGGCATCCTGGTCGGACGGGCCAAATATTTCAACCAACATTGGTCTAAATTATGACATATTTTGGTCAAAATTTAGCGTCGTGGTTTTAGTATCCTGGTCAGTCAGGCTAAATATTTCAACCGACGGTGGTCAAATGTTTGACGAATCTATCTGCCAATTTCTAATGTTGGGTTCGACCAAGATTGGCATAGAACATTCTACGGTAACACTGATATGTTGAAATTTTGACTAGGAAAATAGTGACAACACCATTCATCGATAAATCGACCAATCTTGGTAGAAACTTCGACCAATGGCTCATCAAAAATAGGTGCCAATTGTACTAGTGAGTGGATTTTGGTACTATGATATTTAACATCAAAATATCCAAGGTATCCTTTTGCGTAAACAAACAAAGATCTTAGTTTCTCTATATGTACATGTCCTCAATGATTCTTTGATGATCACATCCTTAGATAAATAATAAATAATTCACAACTTTGACCTTAAGACACTCATTCAAAAATCAATAAAATATCATGCTTTCATCATAGCTTGTCTAGTTTAAAAACGTTCATCGATTCACTAGAAAGACATGATTTCATCAATCAAGTCAACACTTTAAAAAGAAATTGCACCATTTTTCAAATCCATATTTCAAGTATAGTTTTATCCATTTCATACTTTTAATCCTGATAAAGATAAGTTTTCTTGTGAGATCTTGGATCAAAATTTTGCGTTTGAATAAAATTTTAGGATTAGGATTTGATTGAGTGTTTCACTTGCATTTTGATGAATTGATTTAGTGTCAAATTGATGTTTTTTTTTATGAATCCTTCCTCTTTGAGAGTATATTTTGCCCCTAATTTGATGTGATTGCATTTGTGGGACTTGGGACAATTTTCAGATTTGATTAGTGACAAAACCTTTAGGTACTTGCAAATGCAACTGTGAGGTTTTATTATGCAATATATACAAATGCTAGTGAATGCAATATTTACAAGGATGGCCACTAGGTATGAGACTGACTTGAACTTTCAATGGTGCCTGTTTACCAAGTTTTCACCGATTGAATGGATTTTGCTCTTTTTTCTATTTTTAAAGCTTTTTTCTTTTTGTTTTGTTGCTACCAAGGTGTCTATTTGCTAGGTTTTCACCAAGGTACTTTTTCTCTTTTCTTGTTTTTTTTTCTGCATTTTCTCTTTTTTGATTTTTTTGTTTTCATATCATCAAGGTGCCTATTTGCTAGGTTTTCACCAAGACAAAATCTTTTTGAGGATTATTTCTAAATGTTTTTGGCTTTCTTTATGCTCAATTTTCTACTATTTTTTATCTTTTTTGCATTTATGATTTGTTTTCTCTTTTCATGTTTTTCAATGTTTTTGGTATTTTTTAGGATCTCTTCTGACTATATACAATAAATAGGATGCTCTCTCTTTTGATATCTCCAATACTCTATTTCTCTATCCCTTTTCCATTACTTTAGGTGTAGAACCTTTTCGAGTGTATATTGTTTATCGGCTCTTGCAACTCCTCTTTTTCACAATCAACTAGTTTATAAGTGCCTGTCCCAAAAGATGAAGTGATCACAAAGGGTCCTAACCAATTTTCTTCCCATTTTCCTTTCTTATCCATTTCTTCTTGATTCTTGGGATTTTCTCACAAAACTATGTCACCTATTTGGAATTCCCTTGGTTTGATATGCTTGTTATAATTTCTAGTCATTCGATTCTGATACACTTTTAATTGATCAAAAGCTTGATGTTGCCTTTCATCTAGTAGTTCTAGTTCATGTAACCTATAAAATCTATAGTCTTCTTCAATTAGTAACCCATGCAATGAGACCCTTAAGGACAAAATTTCTACCTCCAAAGGTAAAACTGCTTCTGCTCCATAGACTAGGGAAAATGGTGTATGTCTCGTTGGCATTCTAATGCTTGTTCAATAAGCCCATAGAGTAGGGTTTATTTGAATGTGCCAATCTCTACCTGAATTATCCATCGTTCTCTTAAATATTTAAGAATTTTCTTGTTTGTAGCTTCTACTTTCCCATTACCTTGTGGGTAATATATTGAAGATGAGTGATGTACCATATGAAATTTTATATATAATTCTTTCAAATCCTTATTTTTGAAATGTTTTTCATTATTTTTTATAATGGCATGAGGAACACCATATCTACAAATTATGTGATTTAATATGAATAAGGATATATGCTTTCTTATGGCAGTGGATAAGGGTACAACTTCCACCCATTTGGTAAAATACTTTGTTGCAGTAATGATGAATTTATGACCATTTGAAGATGGTGGATAAATCATCCCTATCAAATCCAAACCCCATTGATAAAAGGGCCAAGGTGTTTTCATGGGATAAAGTTCTTGTGCTGGTATGTGGATCAAGTTCCCATGATATTGATATTTATGATAAGTTTTTGCAAAGTGACAAGTGTCATTTTCCATAGAAGGCCAAAAATATCCTATCCTAAGAAGTTTCTTAGCTAGGGTTAAACCATTTGAATGTGACCCACAAATCCCCTCATGAATTTCTTGTAAGGCTATGGTTGATTCCTCTTTCTCTAGACATCTTAGAAGCATTCCATCTAGACTCTTATGATACAACATGTCAGATATCAAGGTATCGTGAGAAGCTTGGTGTATAAAGCTTTTCTTTTGACTTCTAGTTTGGTCTAAGGGTAAGATTTGGTCTTTCAAATAGGTGTAAATGGCTCCATACCAAGGTGATTCATGTCTTGTTAGTAAACAAATGGTATGAGGATGGGAAGGGTCAAATGCGGGTTGCTCAACTTCTTCTACCAAGAATTCATATATGGTGATTTGATCTGGTATTTGGAGAAGTGATGCCAAAGTAGCCATTGCATCTGCTACTTTATTCTTATCTCTCGATACTTTCTCAAATGTGATTAGAGTGAAGTATTTCTTATGATTGTCAATCATATTCTTGTATGGTATCAACTTATCATCTTTAGTTTTATACTCATCATTAATTTGATTAATAACCAGTTGAGAATCTCCATAGATTTGTAGCTCTATTACTTTCCATTCTAATATCAACTTTATGCCAATGACCAATGCTTCATACTTAGTTATGTTATTTGTGCATGGGAATAGAAATTTGTATGATTTCGAAATTGTATACCCTTGAGGAGTAATCAAAAGTATCCCCACTCCCAATCCATGTTGTGTATAGGAGCCATCAAAATACAATTGCCATGTCTTTTCTTCAACATTAACAATTTCAGAATCTAGAAATTCAACTTGGATTGGATGTTCATCTTGTAAAGGTGATTCTACTAATTGATAAGATATTGCTTGGCATTTGATATACTTTCAGTCCACATACTCTATGTTGAATTCACTTAGAACCATGACCCATTTGGCCAACCTCTCATTCAATGTTGTTTTAATGAGAAGATATTTTAAGGGATCAATCTTTGCAATGAGTCGAATCTTGTGGGATAATATATAATGACATAATTTTTGGGAAGAAAAAACTATGACCAAACACGCTCTTTCAATGAAGGTGTAGTTTAACTCATACTTCACCAATGTTCTGCTTATGTAGTATATGGCCTTTTCCTTTCCAGCTTCGTCCTCTTGAGCTAGGAGTGCCCCTAATGCATGTTATGTTGCTGAGATGTATAAAATTAAGGGTTTACCTCTGATTGGCATCACTAATGTTGGAATATTCATTAGGTGCTTCTTTAATAAGGTGAATGCTTCTTCACATTTCTTATCCCATTTGAAAAACGTGTCCTTGTGAAGGAGTTGAGTAAAATTGTGGCACTTTTCTACTAATTGAGAGATGAACCTTCTAATGGGTTGAATCCTTCCTTGAAGAGATATCATTTGATTGATATTTAGAGTTGCTCCCATTTCAATGATTTCTTTTACTTTGGCTGGGTCTACCTCTATTCCTTTTGTCGAAACTATGTATCCTAATAGTTTTCTTGATTGTACACTGAATGCACATTTATTTAGATTGAGTCTGACTTTGAATTGCTCTAATCTTACAAATATCTTTTCTAAGATGGGTAGATGTTCTTCCCTTGAGTGAGATTTAGCAATTATGTCATCTACATAGTCCTCCATGAACTTGTGCATCATGTCATGAAATATACTCATCATGGCTCTTTGATATGTCGCTCTGGCATTCTTGAGACCAAAGGACATAGCATTCCAGTAGAATGTCCCCCATGCGCATGTGAATGTTGTCTTGTCTTGATCTTCGGGTGCTATATTTATTTTATTATAACCACTAAACCCATCCATAAGTGAGTACATCAAATGTCCTATTGTTAAATCTATAATGGTGTCTATGCTTGGTAGAGGAAAATCATCTTTAGGACATGGAAGATTAAGATCTCTAAATTCCGTGCAAATTATGATAGATTTTTCTGCTTTGGAAACAAGCACAACATTTGAAATCCACTCGGCATAATCAATGGCTCTTATAAACCCTACTTTCAGCAATTTTTCCAACTCTACTTTTACAAGCAAAGCTATGTGTGGATGCATCTTTCTTAGTTTCTTCTTAATCGGTCTTACTCATTCTTTGATATTCAAATGATGCATGATTAAATTTGGATCTAATCCAGACATATCTTCATATGACCATGAAAAATTGATTTGTTTTTCTTTGAAAAATTTGATGAAATCCTTTCTTTCCTCACTAGATAGGGATGTTTCTAAGTGTATAATTCTTGGCTCTGATTCTAACCCAATGTTCACTTTCTTTGTGGGTTCAATTAAGATAGGTGATCTTTCCTCATAGTGCTTGGGAAAAGTATCCAACTCTTTTTCCTTAGGTGCCTCTGTTGGGTTTTCACCTTCGAAAATGTTCTTTATTTCTTTTTCTTTTTGATTTAATGTTGCCACAATGTGGTTTTCAACATTAAATTCTTTCCATTTTTTTATATTTTTTTTTACTTTTTTCTGACCTGAAAGGCTTAATACTATTAGGAATAGTCCCAAGAGATAACTGAGAGGGGGGGGTGAATCAATTATCTACAAGTTTCAATTCTTTATCCAATTAAGTATACTTAAACATAAAGAATAAACACAATGAAAGAACACTTGAACACAACACCAATATTTTGGTTACGGGGAAACCCAAATAGGTAAAAACACTGGTGGGACTTGAGACCCACTAATATTCTATACTAGTGTATAATGATCCTTGCTAGAAGATCCTTTACCTTGTTAGGAGTAGCTTTACAATATATTACGTACAATAGACCTAGTTAAGGGTCAGACCCTGTTAGGAGTTTTTTACAATTGTCCCTGTTAGGGGAGAGGACGCACTGTTTGAGAGCTCACTGCTCAAATGGGCGAAGGCTACAACCTTCTGAATAATAGATACACACTATATTTGGATCTTGGTGAACTTCACTTTAACCTACTATCTGGATTAGTTCCAATGAATAGCACACATAATCTACCTAGTCACATAGACCTTCTTCTTATGGTTCAACACTTTGCACACTCTGCTCTGCTCTGCTTAATAAACCATGAACCACACTCAAGCAATCACAAATGACTGCCTATAAATATCTTTCCTCCAAATGATATAATCAAGTCAGCATATTAGAACCACCTTGAAATCATATTAGAGAAACCATAATAAACTCCAACAAACATTCTATCACCTCTATTATGCACGCAACTCATTCTGGGACCTGTCTAATAAAATAATTGTAGACTCACACCACACACTGTCGGCTCTACCAAAACAACTGGAACTTTCTCTTTAAGTTGAATTAACTTATGCACTCTTAACAAGACATCAATAACACTTCTCCAAGCTTAAATCCAAGGGTGCATATCCTCAAGATAGGTGCAACTCAAGAAACAATAAAATCTATGTCGGCTCTTCTAAACAAACATAGGAAATTGCTACTGGTGAATAGTGACTACTAAATTCACTTGCATTCATCATTATACTATGTGTTCATAATTGAAACATCACTAACATGTCTTCAACAATTATCCTAGGGTGCATGCCCATAAGATAACTGTATGGACAACCATACATAAAACACTGCCTGTAACCTTGTCAAGAACACTACTGACACAAGCTACTATATAACTATATGTACTTACAGTTAACCTCTGTGCCCATGATATCATGTTGATATCATGTCCATGCATCATATACTAAAGGCTTATTAAATAAGACTTCCACACATGCTACTTTCCATATGTTGTCTTCAATGACAAACATACAGTCAGTATTGGCTTGCTGGCAAACTCCAACAATCTCCCCCTTTGGAATTGATGGCAACGTGTGGAATGAAAAACCACCATCAACCCAAATGAACATTTCTTTTATAACATTCTCCATTTCCTCTTCAAAACTTCCCCAAAGATGAATTCTCCATTTGTTGCAATATTTTCTAATATTCTCCATTTCCTCAACTGTATTGCTGTCATAACTGAATGTTGCTCCCCCTTAGTATATTACACCTCTTTTTACTTTTGGTTTTCATGACTCTATATATATACTCCCCCTTTGACATCAATGGCAAAGGGCACCACTCATTTTAAGCACTGGTACTACTCCTGAGGTAGAGTAGTCAACCTTCCATCAGTCCCTGAGGACTGATGCCATTCCTACTTCCTTCTAAGAAGAATTAGGGAAGGGAATTACTCCCAACTTCCCCCTAAGATACTCAAAAGTATCCTTAGGCAAGGGCTTTGTGAATATATCTGCCAACTATTCTTTAGTACTCACATAGTCCAACTTGACTTCTTTCTCTGCCACTTTCTCTCTTAGGAAGTGATACTTAATCCCAATGTGTTTTGTCTTTGCATGCATCACAGGGTTCTTTGACATATTGATAGTGCTAGTGTTATCACAGTGAATAACAATAGGATAATCAATCTGAATTCCAAAATATTTTATCATCTGCTTGATCCAAACAATTGTAGAACAATTCAAGGCTACCGCAACATACTCTACTTCTATTGTTGACTAAGAAATATAGTTTTGTTTCTTGCTTGTCCAAGTGACAAGCCTATCACCAAGAAAGACTGCTCCACCAGAAGTACTTTTTTTGTCATCAACACATCCTGCCCAATCTGCATCTGTGTACACATGAAGCTCAACATTTTTTGAATTAGGATACCATACACCATAATCTATAGTGCCCTGCAAGTATCTGAATATTCTCTTTACTTCCATGAGGTGACTTTGTTTAGGCTCTACTACAAATCTTCCAACTATACCAACTGCATTGGAAATGTCAGGTCTAGTTTGAGTAAGATAAATGATTTTACCAATCATAGACTTATACAATGTTATATCAACTATTGGTGAGTCATCTTCCTTTGTAAGCTTGCATCCAATAATCAAAGGGGTTCCTACTGGCTTGCAATCATCCATCTTGAATTTCTTTAGTATCTCTTTCACATACTTTGATTGATTAATGAAAATCCCTTTTTCTATCTGTTTCACATTTAGTCCTAAAAAGTACTTGATAGGACCAATCATACTCATCTCAAACTCATTCTGCATTTCTTTGGCAAATTCAGCACTGATTTTGTCATTACCTCCAAATATAATGTCATCAACAAATATAGCTACAAGTAATAAACCTTTAGATGTCTCTCTAATGAATAGATTACAATCTGCTACTCCTTTCTTGAATCCAATCTTTGTTAAGTATCCATCTAGTCTCTCATACCATGCTCTAGGGGCTTTCTTAAGTCCATAGAGGGCCTTCTTCAATCTGCATACCATATCAGGTCTATCTAATAAGGTGAATCCTTCAAGTTGCTCAATTTATACTTCTTCTTTTAAGTCTCCATTCAAGAATGCTGATTTGACATCCATCTGATAAACTTTTAAGTTTTTAACTATCACAAGAGATTTATCCAATTGATGAAAATCATTTATCTTGTTTCTGAATATCCACTTTGTTCCAATCACATTCTTATCACTAGGTCTTCGGACTAGTTCCCAAGTGTCATTCTTAATGATCTGATCGAGTTCTTCTTTCATAGCATCATGCCAATTTGAATCCTTACAAGCATCTTCAACACTTAAAGGTTCAATTTGAGATAGTAAACATACCACATCATTGCTAGCTAAGTTCTTTGCTTGTGATCTTGTTAAGACTTTGCCACTCTAATCTCCAATGATGTCTTTCTTGGAATGATTTCTTGATGTAAACTTTGGAACTTTAGGTGATGCTGACTCATCAGCCTTAGGAGTACCTTCTTCACTTGTCTCAAGGTCATTGAACAACACATCAATGCTATCAAACATCTCCTTAATAACGGTTTGACTAGTGGAGGGTCTAGGTTCTTCTTCAATCATGGGTGATTAATCATGATATATTTCTTGAATCATAAACTTTTCATCAATCTTTACATTAGCACTTTCAATGATCTTTTTCAATCTTAAATTGAAACATCTATAAGCTTTACTTTTACTAGAGTAACCAAGAAAAATACCTTCATCACTTCTTGCATCAAACTTGCCTACTGCTTCATCCCTCTTGATGTAGCACTTGCTTCCAAAGATTCTGAAGTATTTTACAGTGGGAACATTACCAAACCATAGATCATAAGGTGTTTTGTCAGTGCCAAGCCTTAACTGAATTCTATTGATTGTATAGACTACTGTATTGACCGCACTCTCAAATAGGTGTGTGCAACTTTTCCTTCTATCATAATGGTGTGCATTGTATCAAGAATGATCCTATTCCTTCTCTCTACAATTCCATCCTGCTAAGGTGTTCTAGGTGCACTTAACTATCTCTTTATGCCAGTTTCTTCACAATACTCATAGAATCTATCAGAGGTGAATTCTCCTCCTCTATTCGATCTCAAACATTTTATCTTTAATCCAGATTCATTCTCAACCTTAGCTTTGAATATTTTGAACTTCTCAAAAGCTTCTGACTTATCTTTTAAGAATGCAACCCACATCATCCTAGTATAATCATCAACAAACAAAATAAAATACCTTTCGCCATAATATGATCTTGTTTGAGTTGGTCCACATAGGTCTGTATGAATCAGATCCAAATTGTTCTCTTCTTAATTCTGCTTGGTCCTAAATGAATTTCTCACATGCTTCCCCATCACACATTCCTTGTATATAGTATCAACAAGCTTTGCTATGCTAGGTAGATCTCTTACTACTTTAGCATTTCTTATCTTTACTATGTTATCAAAATTGATATGACATAGTCTTTTATGCCACAACCAACTGTCATCACCTTTAGCAACAAAATAACTTGCTTCTGAATTGAGTTGAAAAACATTACCTCTTGTCTTTGTGCCTGATGCAATCATAATGCCATCTTTGTTGTTAATGATTCATTTGTCATCTTTGAACTCCAACTGATAGCCTTTACCAAGTAACTATCCAACACTGAGAAGGTTATGTTTCAAACCATCAACATAAAGAACATCATCATTACTGTTCTCTCCATCCAAAGTGATGGCTCCTCTACCAACTATAGGTTTATGAGTTTTGTCTCCAAATCTGACCATACCTCCATTGTATTTGTCCAAATGAACAAACCTACCTTTATCACATGTCATGTGATGTAAACAACCACTGTCTATAATCCAGTCTGTTCTTGTATCTGCTTGGGAAATCAATGCTAGCTCTTGATTCACTTTCTCATTTTTAGGAACTGACTTAATATTTGTTTTGTCTATAATAGCAATGAATCCAATTTATTCTTCACCTAATTCTTCATCTGAGACTCCATCTCCAGCATAGTAGCATTCCTTAGAATACTTAGGCTTATAATCCTTTTTGAACTTTCTAGCTCTAGTGGGACACTTAGATGCAAAGTGACCAATCTTATTACATGAAAAAAACTTAAATGGTAATTGACCTTCATATTTTCCTTTTCCTTTCTTTTCTCTTTTGGCAATCATAGCAATAAAATCATATAGTGTTTTATCTTCATCATCATCATCTAAATTACCAGAAGTGTTTGTAGATTTCTTACCATGAAATGTTGCTTTGAAAGTTATCTCACTCTTTGGTTCTGTCTTCAATCTTGAAATCTCAAAAGCTGAGATTTTTTTGATCAAGGTCTCTCTCTTGAAATTTGATGTAAGCTACATGGTCTCATCAAGGATGTTGATCTTTCTCTCATATTGTGGAGTAAGAGTAGTCATCAACTTGTCCATAATGTCTTCCTCAGAAATCTCTCCACCAGTGTTCCTGATTCCAGCAACTGCTTCATTAATCCTCTGATTGTAAGCTCTGATATTTTCTTCAGGTAGCATCTCTAATGTATTGTATCTTTTCTTCCATGTCTTTCTGTGCACATCCTTTTCTTGTTTGTCTCCTTCAAAAATGTCTTCAAGGTGCTTCCAAATTTTATGGTTTGTATCTATATTTTTTACTTCTAAAAATTCACCATCAGATAGGGTGCTAATAAGGGCTTCTTTAGCAATAGAATTCTAATGAAACAATTCCTTTTGAGCATCAGTAGCAACATCTTTTGCAAGGTCTTCTAATGTAGGAATCTTGGCTGCTTGGATGGTTACATTAAAAACTTCAAAAGCAATGCACTGCAAATGGGTCACCATCTTCTTCTTCCAATCAAGATAATTCTCTCCATCGAACTTAGGACTTTCTTTCCTGAAGTATGCCATTTGATCAACCTCAATATGTTAAACTTTCTCTCTGAGGCACTTGGCTCTAATACCAATTTGTAGGAATAGTCCCAAGAGATAACTGAGAGGGGGGGGGTGAATCAGTTATCTACAAGTTTCAATTCTTTATCAAATTAAGTATACTTAAACATAAATCATAAACACAATGAAAGAACACTTGAACACAACACCGATATTTTGGTTATGGGGAAACACAAATAGGTAAAAACTTGGTGGGACTTGATACACACTAATATTATGTACTAGTGTATAATGATCCTTGCTATAAGATCCTTTACCTTGTTAGGAGTAGCTTTACAATATATTAAGTACAGTAGACCTGGTTAAGGGTTGGACCCTGTTAGGAGTCTCTTACAATTGTCCCTGTTAGGGGAGAGGATACACTGTCTGAGAGCTCATTGCTCAAATGGGCGAAGGCTACAACCTTTTGAATAACAGATACACACTATATCTAGATCTTGGTGAACAATGCTTTGACCTGCTATTTGGATCAGTTCCAATGAATAGCACACATACTCTACTTGGTCACATAGACCTTCTTCTAATGGTTCAACACTTCGTACACTCTGCTCTGCTCTACTTAATCAACCATGAACCACACTCAAGCAATCACAAATGACTGCCTATAAATATCTTTCCTCCAAATGATATAATCAAGTCGGCATATTAGAACCACCTTGAAATCATATTAGAGAAACCATAATAAACTCCAACAAATATTCTATCATCTCTATTATGCACACAACTCATTCTAGGACCTATCTAATAAAATAATTGTAGACGCACTCCACACACTTTCGGCTCTACCAAAACAACTGGAACTTTCTCTGTAAGCTGAATTAACTTATGCGCTCTTAACCGAACATCAATAACACTTCTCCAAGATTAACTCCAAGGATGCATATCCTCAACATAGGTGCAACTCAAGAAATAATAAAATCCCTATCGCCTCTTCTGAACAAACACAGGAAACTTGATGTAGGAGCATCTTGGGTCTTTGAGTAATCTTGCATCAACCAGAGACATTTCCTGATTTCTGTACTAGTTTTCTGTTGTTTGCATTATAATCTTTGCATTTTTTGGTTTCATGTTATTCAAAGCTTACATGATGTTGAGGACCTATTTGGGAACCTTCTCCTATGGTTTCATAAGGATTGGATAGATTGTTTCAAAGTTACAGTTGTTTTCCTTGCCATCAGAACTATATTTTCCTGTAGTTTTCGTGCTGATTGTGAGTCTTGGAAACCATGATCCTTGATGATTCAGCTTCTGCACCCTTAAGGCATTAAATAGGACCTAAATTAATATCTTTTCCCAAAGGTGCATTGCCTAATTCATTATGAGTCAAAAGTGTTAGAAATAGGGAATACTAAGAGGGGGGGTGAATCAGTATTCTACAAACTTTATCTTTTGCCCAATTATGGATATAACATATTATCTTTATACATGCATAACATAAGAAGCTAAACAAAATGCATAGCAATGGAAATAAAGAACTCATAACACATGATATGTTCTCGAGGAAACCCTGGCCAAGGGAAAACCCCGATGGGGATGGTGCCCACAAAGATCCACTAATCAAAAGTATCTTGTTAAGGATGTTGACCCTATTAGGAGTCTATTACAAGCATATAGTGTATCAGTCCTGATTAAGGGACTATAGGCCTTGTTAGAAGCCTCAACCCTGTTAGGAGTTTTCAATACAAAATCTGATTACCAAATGAGCCCACTGCCCAAACAAGTAATGTACAATGTATACTTATTACAAAAATGGATTAAGGTATATAACCTTATGCTACTCACATCAATCTCTTTTCACTGCTCTTACATTTGCATCATACCATTACAATATTTCCATGTCATTACATCTTCTTCTTGCAATTACATATTACATATATACAAGTTATTAAAGATAATAACTTTACATGGTCAGCTTCCATATATCTTTATCCAAGAGTTAACATCTAGGATGTTGTCCCTTTATATTGTTAAGTAATTATTTTGATAAAAAAAATAATCCCTTAACTCTTTACCAATTTTGCCTTCATATTCTGTCATGTCGGCTTAACATTGTCTTCGATAAAACTGTCATAACTAATTTTGTACATGTCATACTAACTTGTGCTCTAAGATGGGTCATCATTAGTCATCATAGAGTCTATGTTCAAGTGCACAAGCACTGAACATACTCCATTCAATGTTGCAACCAAAAATTGTGTCCTGGTGCACTGGTGAAAACATTGTCTTACACTTAGACAAATTTGCAATGCGCTCTGCTATACTTGCTCTCAGTCCTGTGCAATCTTCATGTGGATCATATGTTTCCATAATGACAACATCTATGTACTCACTTCAGCCAAATTTCTAACAATCTCCCCCTTTGTCATTGGTGGCAACATATGAGAAAATTGGCGAAGTGTACAAGTCAAAATCTCAAAATTGTATCAAAATTGTGGCCACAATATAGAATATGTATACTATCCTTATAACTCCTCAAAATATAAACTCTAATACAATGCTCCCCCTAAGAGTATCAATCCTTATCAAATATATCAATTTTCTGCTCTAATATCTCTCCCCCTTTGACAACAATGACAAAATAAGGTAGGGAGGATTACAAAATTGTATCCCAAAAAAGATTATACCTTCATTTTCTTATTGCAAAGCCAATAGGCTTGCAACACAATCTGCAAAATCAGCTTTCATAGCTTCTATCTCCTTTTCCCATGAATTCTTGATGGAATATGCCACATTGAGTAAAGTGCTCAGTCCATAAGCTGCTATTTGACAAGCTTGGAGGTTGTCAAATTTGAATTTCTGAAAGGATGTCTTAGCTATAAGACATTCTTCTAACTGATCTTCAATGATACTCAACTTCATAGAGATGTGTTCTCTCAGAAGAGTGAGTCTCCTCATTTTTTTGTTCCTCTCATCTTGAAATATTCTTATTTCATCATAAAGCTTCCGAACTTTCTTTTTAGCATCACATACCTTCACATTAGGTCTAGAAAGAAGGTTACATTCATTCTGAATCTCAGCTTCCTTCAACTTGATCTTTTGTTCCTCTTCTGCTGTCAAAATCTCTGGTTTTGTACACTGTATGTACAATGATTTTCCTATCTCCAAATGTTTACTCAAGTTCTTGATACAAATATCAAGACTGCTAATATCATTCCTAATATTCTGACTTATGTTCAAAAGCATTTCAGCTTCATAAGCTTCTTGAGCTCACTTTTGCAATATCAGATAGGTCAGTGAATTCATTGTCAAAAGTGCTCATTACCTTCATAGCTTTCTCCAAAGGGTTTGCCTCTGTGATTTGTGTAGTTACAATGCTTTTTAACTTCTCAGTAAGGTCCTTCAGACTTCCTTCAAGATTTTTCACTTTCTTGTTCTTGCCAATGATTTTATTCAAAGAAGTGATCAATTCCAACTGATCATCATCATCAACTTCCTTTCCTAAATCTTCAAACAAAGATCCAATTACTTTCTTCTTTCCAGTCTTAGGAGTAAGACTGATGTCTTCTATGGTAGGAATGGGTGCTTGAATCTTAGTTTTCTTAGGTTCTTCACTGATAGATTGAGTTTGCTCTACTTTTTCAGTTCTATCTGGTTCATCAAGAGCTGAATTGTCAACAATGTTTGCTAAGTTCTTGAATACATTGTCATCAATATCCAAGGTGACCTTAGTACCTTCTATATTCATAGTTTCATCTTCAATGTTAATAGCTGAAGGAGAAGGAATATCCTCTTGTTCAGCTTCAACTGCTTGCTCTGCTACAACTGATGGCTCTCCAATGTTTTCTGCCATGACCTTGATTAATGCTTGCTCTGTATCTAAATTAACTTCTTCATATCTGCCTCCCATAATCAAAATGGTTCTCCTTTTGGTTCTCAAATGGATGCTTAAGGCCTTCAATATCTGCTACAAGTGTTCATCATCTCTCACTTCACAAAGCTTCTTCACAAGATTCTTTCTGATATTGGTGTCTTCTTCAGTTGCTCTCTACTTTCTATTTAGCAGTTTGGTGTACAACTCATCAGGTATTTGACCTTGAATAGAATCAAATTTCTTGTTTGCTAAAATCATATGCTTCACAATAGCATTCTCAAAATTAAGTTTGTTTGAATAATCATAAAGGTTGTAGTATTTGTTCATTTTGGTAAAGTCTCCATTTTCAATAATCTGCTCATTAAGCTTTTCAACTTTAGGTTTCCAAGCTTTCTTCTTAACTATAGTGTCATCATCTTTTATCTCTGTAATTTCTCTTGGTACTAGTTGAACTAAAGTTTTCTATCTCTTTCCTAGTCCAGTAGCAATTTCTTTCATTCTCTTGCTAGCTATGGAGGAAGTGGATCTAGTTGTTACTTGTTCCTTTTCTAGTTCCTCTACTTTCACCTTGACTTGTGTAGGTTCTTGTTGTGCTGCACTGGATGACAAGGGTGGTACAATCAAGACTTCTTTCTATCCAATATCCCTAATTGTTGCTGCTGTCTATTTTGCTATTAAGAATTCTTGTTCTGACATTCTTGTATCTTTCAGTATTCTACTGATAGTGCTATCAACTCTCTTCTTAGATTGCTTCTCTTCAATTATAGCTTTTGTTGAGTTGAAGTTCTCTTCAAAAGTTCCAAATCTGCTGCACTGAGTGTCCAATTTACTTTTAAGTAATCTGCCAACATATTCTTCTGTTTCAACCTCAGATATCTCATAGCCAAGAGGGTTTATGAACTCAATTCTAGGTTCCACTGCTTCAATATAGGTAAAGTCAATGTCAACCATAAAACATATGTCATTCTTATACTTCTTCACAAGTGACTATGGAATTCTTTATCTGCTAGTTACCATGTTCTGAAATGTCTTCACTGCTAACATAGCACTCTCATTTACTTTGTCAATAACATGTCTCAAATATACTGTATTTATCCTTTCCATCGCATTTTTTCCATCATTCCAATCATGTGCAATGGTGTATGGAAATCTTCTCAATGAGTGGAAAAACATGTATGTGATTAAGGATGAAAATCTAAATTGTGCATACTTAGATTTCTTTATCTTCTCCAAGTTTTCAAACAGTTGAATTCTCAGAATTTCACACATGTCAACTGGTACTTTTTCAGCACACATTAAATAGGCAATATGCACCATTCTAGTTGCCATATCATCTTCTCTAGAATTTGCACAAAACTTAGTTGTTAGGTACTTGCATAAATATCTAACATCATGTTGTTTGATCTTGCTAATCATAATTCCTCTACCATTGTAGGATGAACCTATGTTATCTATGACTATTTTTCTCATATTTTTCTCATTTAAAGGAATAGCACCAACTTTAGATAAACATGTGACTTCATGAATCAAGTCAATTGTAATGTCTATCACTCTATCCTCTAGCCAAAACTTCCCATTGTGAATTCTGCACAGAATAATATTAGTGCATTCTTCATTGTCAAACTCATACTTCAAAGTATACTGAACAATCTCATTATCTTTCAAATGTTCATATCCTTGTTTTAATGACATGTCCTAATTGTAAATGTTCATATGTTCATTTGTAAAATCACTATCACTGACAGTTTCTAACTTGCATCCAAGATAACTTCTCACATTTTCTAAATGCAAAACTCCATGTGGTACGGATGATAATGCTAACCTAGGATCATCTTCTTCCAAGGGTTCTATTGGTTCCCTCTTCATTCTAGGTCTATTCTTATCTCTGATATTGTGAATTAAGGATGCATCCATGGCTACTTTAAATTCCTTATACCGATTCAAGATCTATCAAGATAAATACCTCAAGTTCATGATTTTAGGGCTTTCATAGATTCGGCGCTCAAATCTTTCACCAAATTACTGCAAAATGCTTCCAATCTCTATTCTTTGCTCTCCTAAACACTTCAATTCACTTTGATAATCAAATAACATTGATCATAACCTTTTATTACTTCAATCTCACTTAGATCTGACATCGCATTCAATTCTTTTGCTGCTTCTTTCCAAAAAGTTGTTTCTGTTATCCTGAAAAACTTAGAACTTCTTGTGATCTCGCAAAACATAATATTTTCTTTTGCACTCTTAACCATAGCATTAGTACATCATAAACTACCTTACATTAACTGCGCAAGACTTAATTCATCAAAAATTTACTTCTACACTAATTCTAAGTTCCTAATCTACTGTAATTATCATAAATTAAGTGCTTTGAGTTAGGTCAGGTAAGGATTCATTCTTACCACTTGATACTTCACCTTTCTGATTACCTTCAATGTTGAATATGTTTCCTTGATCTATGCCTTTAACAAACTTCACTTCATCTGCATTACTACAGCAACCTTTCTGTCTATTACCTGCATCTTCATTTCTTCTTGCATGATTTCTAGGGTTAGGGTTAGGATGAAAAACTTCATTGTTCATTCTGCAAAACCTTGTTGTATGTCCAATCTTGTTACATATCTAACAAATAATTCCATTTTTCCCATATCTTGGTCCTTGCTGATTGATTTTTGATCTTCAGTTTCTAGCAATGTGTCCAATCTTGTTGCATCTATAACATACTACTTTATTCTTATGTTCATATCTTCATTAGGTCTTTTATCTACATTGTTAGTATTTCTAAACATTATATTACCATAATTATTCTCAATAACTTTAGGTCTTCTACATTCAATAGCTCTATTTCCAAAACCATGACAATTATAACAATAACCATTAAGAGGTTTAAATTGTTTACCTATGCAATCTCTCTTCATGTGACTAATAGTATTACAACCAAAACATCTACCTTTGAATTCTCTTTGCATACCTTTGGGTGATTCTTCTTGGTTCGGTGGTTCTTCTTCTTTAGGTGGTTCTTCTCCTTTAGGTGTGTCTTCAGATTTGTTGATCTCATCTAACTTTTTCTTATCTAAGCTTTCAGATTCTTTCAGATCTGGTTTCTTTCTTTCATCATTTGTTTTGAATATTTTAAATCCAAGTCCAGTCTTATCATAGGATGGTTTTCCATAAGATACTTGTTCATCGATCTTCTCACTATTTGAATATAGCCTTTCAAGTTGTTGTTTGGATTGAGTCAATTCACCTTTCACAATCTTATTGTATTTCTCAAGTTCTGCATGCTGCAAGTTTACTTTCTCAAATTTAGATGTTACTTTGCCAAGTTTAGATTTTAATTCTTCATTCTCAATCTTCAACCTTTCATTCTTAGATCTTAGATTTGCTTCATTTTTGTCATTTCCATCTTTCAAACTAAGCTTCAGATTTTCTATCTTCAGTTCATGCTTAAGGATCACTTTTTCTTTTTCTAAATTGTCATCACAATCTTCAATAAGAATTTTGGATTCCTTTTCAGATTTCAGATCTTTTACCTTGTTTTTTATTTTCTCAATAAGGTTCATTACATCATCATATTTCCTTTTTAGAGTGTTTCTTTCATCAGTAAGCATATCAATCTAGTCAAGAGCTTCTTCAAGATTTTTCTGTAGTTGATCCATATCCATAGAGATCTTACTCAAGCTGCTAGGCTTTCCTTGAATGATTCTTCTTTGAGTAACTAAGCTCTGATACCAATTGTTAGAAATAGGGAATACTGAGAGGGGGGGGTGAATCAGTATTCTACAAACTTTATCTTTTTCCCAATTATGGATATAACAGATTATCTTTATACATGCATAACATAAGAAGCTAAACAATATGCATAGCAATGGAAATAAAGAACTCATAACACATGATATGTTCTCGAGGAAACCCTGGCCAAGGGAAAACCTCGATGGGGATGGTACCCATAAAGATCCACTAATAAAAAGTATCTTGTTAAGGATGTTGACCCTATTAGGAGTCTATTACAAGCATATAGTGTATCAGTCTTGATTAAGGGACTATAGGCCTTGTTAGAAGCCTCAACCCTGTTAGGAGTTGTCAATACAAAATATGATTACCAGATGAGCCCACTGCCCAAACAAGTAATGTACAATGTATACTTATTAAAAAAATGGATTAAGGTATATAACATTATGCTGCTTGCATCAATCTCTTTTCGCTACTCTTACATTTGCATCATACCATTACAATATTTCCATGTCATTACATCTTCTTCTTGCAATTACATATTACATATATACAAGTTATTAAAGATAATAACTTTACATGGTCAGCTTCCATATATCTTTATCCAAGAGTTAACATCTAGGATGTTGTCCCTTTATATTTTAAAGTAATTATTTTGATAAACAAAATAATCCCTTAACTCTTTACCAATTCTGCCTTCATATTCTGTCATGTCGGCTTAACACTATCTTCGGTAAAACTATCATAACTAATTTTGTACATGTCGTACTGACTTTTTCTCTGAGATGGGTCATCATTAGTCATCATAGAGTCTATGTTCAAGTGTGCAAGAATTTAACTTACTCCAGTCAATGTCACAACCAAAAACTGTATCCTGGTGCACTGGTGCAAACATTGTCTTACACTTAGACAAATTTGCAATGCGCTCTTCTATACTTGCTCTCAGTCCTGTGAGATCTTCATGTGGATCATATGTTTCCATAATGACAACATCTATGTAATCACTTCAAACAAATTTCCAACAAAAAGTTATGATCATTTTTCCCCGGGACCTATTTTCTGGTAGTTTTCACACGTAACTTGGAGTGTTTCTTCTTGCACAGTTTTGTCTGATCAAATGGGGCCTTGTGCCCTTAAAGGAATGTTATTGGATCATGTGAGGACCTAAATCCTAAGGTGCATCATGTGGTGATCACTCTTTCATTATTTTTGATTTAAATCTTCCCGACTAGACCTATTGTAATTAAATGCCTGACTAGCTGACTTGTGACTTTGTTGGCTATATAAGAAGTCTAGATTGATGTAGTAGGGCATCAAGAGGTAGTGCTATATGGTAGAAGGATAGTATAAGAAGTATCATAGAAGATGATATGCTCACAATAATTCTGATTTCATAATTCTCATTGTATAAGGCCGAAACTCGGAAGGCCTCACAGCCGGGCATGTTGAAAGAAATAATATAAATTCTCTGTTGTTGCTGCCAGTTGATTGTCTCATATCCATTGTGTTTTCACTAATTTCATGTGATTTTATATTTCTTCCATTGTGTAACTTTGAGCAGGGCTAGTTGTTGGTTCAAGTGGACTCAATTCTTCTTGATTCTACTTATATCTACCCTACCCCTGCCTCAAGTGGTATCAGAGCAAGTTCTTTCTTGTGGATTGGATTGTCGAGAATCTTATTGGATTGGTTGTAGGGTGGCAGATTTGAGATCTGACCTATAACTTGTAGAAGGTTATGATCTTGTTGGAACCTAATTTTCAAGATGGTTCATGGTAGAGGAAATGATAATGCTATCATGGATATGTTGAGGCAGATTGCAACTAGGCTTGAAGCTATAGAGATAGCCCAGAGAAGAGGTGCACATCTTGAAGATGTTAGTGATGAAGAAGAAGAAGCAGCACCTAATGTTGAACCTAAAGTTGAACAAGATCAGGAGATACTTTTGAGAGTTTTGTCTAAAGCTAACTCCAGACCTGTAGTTGAAGTTGCTTGCTATGATGGAAGACTTGAGACCGATACACTTTTGGATTGGATCTCTAAGATGAATAAATACTTTGAGTATGAAGGTACTCCTGATAATAAGAAAGTGAAGATAGCAGTCACAAATTTGAAAGGTCATGCATCTCTTTGGTGGGATCATTTGCAAACTGAGAGACAAAAGAGAGGAAAAGAAAAGATCAAGACATGGATGAAGATGCGTGGAAAGATGAAGAAGAAGTTTCTTCCAGCTGACTACCAAGTTAGTTTGATGAGAAAGATGCAAAATCTGAGACAAAAGGACATGAGTGTGAAAGAATATACTGAGGAATTTTACAAATTGGATATCAGATCTGGACATGTGGATGATGATGTTGAGAAATTTGCTAGATATATGAATGGCCTAAGGACATCTATTCAAGATGAGATCAGCTATGTGAAGATAGATAGTGTGGAAGAAGCATACCAATTTTCTTTGAAGGTTGAAGAGAGATTGACAAAGAGACATGAACAAAGACAAAGAGGAAGAGGTGGTAGATTTTAGAGAAGTAGAGGCAGATCTTATGGAGAAATTAGTAGATCTGATAATGCAACACAAGATAAAGGATGGAAAGATGAACCTACTAAAAGAGGTAATTACTCTAGAGGTAGCTATATTGGTTACTCTAGGAATAACAATAATGGGAAAAGAGAAGAGAAATCTTGGTTTAAAGGTACTTGTTACAAATGTGGTGAAAAAGGACATAGAGCTTTTGAATGTACTAACTCTAGAAAAAAGACTAGAAGTAATGGCAGAAATAATTTGGCTTGTGAAGAAGTTGAGGAAATGTCTAATGAACTTGAACATCTTGAGAACTTGATGCTAAGAAGGATATTGTGGAATGAAGAAGCTGATGAGGAACCTATTCTGAGGAAAAGTTTGTTCAGAACCAGATGTAAGATCACTGACAAATGTTGCAAGGTAATCATTAATAGTGGAATTTTTGATAATTTGGCATCCAAAGAGCTGGTTAACAAATTGAAGTTGTAGAGATTGAAACATCCTAAGCCTTACCATATTTCTTGGATCCAGAAGGAGCATAAACTACTTGTAAGTGAACAATGCCTTGTTAAATTCAAAATTGGAAATTATCATGATGAAGTCTTGTGTGATATTATGCCTATGGATTGTTATCATATTCTTTTGGGTAGACCTTGGCAGTATGATAGGAAAGCTTTGCATGATGGTAGATTGAATCAATATACTATTTGGATGGATGGAAAGAAACAAGTATTATTGCCTTTGGTAGAGAAGTTTGATGAAGGTCATTGTACTACAGTCAGAGTATGCTTGGTTGATGATAAAACATTTACAAGAGAATTGAAAGAACAAAATATTTTCTTTTCATTGAAGCATAAAAGTGGATAGTAAAATAAGGTTGATGATGCCTTGATCTGAAGAAGAAGTTTGCTGACAGAGATGAGAGTTGAGGTACTTGGTTTTGATGATTTGAATTATTTGTATGAAACTAACATTGATTTTGCAAAACTTTGGAAAGCTTGTAAGGAACACACAGTAAGTGATAAGTGGACTGATTATTTCATTCAAGAAGACATGTTTTTTAAAGGAATTCAGTTGTGCATACCTAGAGGATCTATAAGAGAGAACATAATGAAGGAGAAACATAGTGGTGGACTTGCTGGACATTTTGGGATTGATAAGACTATGAATTTGATTTCAGAAAGATACTTTTGGCCACAGATTTACAAAGCTATACAGAGAATGGTTAGAGGTTGTAGAATTTGCCAAATAGCAAAAGGAACTAGTCAGAATGTGGGATTGTATACACCTTTTCCTGTACCTGATAGACCTTGGGAAGATGTGAGTATGGACTTTGTTCTTGGATTGCCTAGAACTCAAAGAGGTAATGATTCTATTTTGGTAGTGGTTGACAGATTTTCTAAGATGTCTCATTTCATACCTTGTAAGAAGACATCTGATGCATTGCATGTAGCTGAATTATTCTTCAAGGAAGTGGTAAGATTTCATGGTTTTCCTAAATCTATTGTTTTAGACAGAGATACTAAGTATACTGGTTACTTTTGGAGAACACTTTGGAAGAAGATGAATACTGATTTGAAGTTTAGTTCTACATTTCACCCTCAAATAGATGGACAGACTAAAGTTGTGAACAGAATTTTGGAAAACTTGTTGAGATGTTTAGTTGGAGAGAAACCTGCTAATTGGGATTTGATTTTGGCACAAGAAGAGTTTGCATATAATAATTCAGTGAATAGAAGCACTAAGAGGACACCATTTGAGATGCTTACTGGATTTCATCCTAAGGGAACCATAGAACTGAGAGATTTACCTATTGAGACCAGAAGAAGTGTTGAAGCTGAGGATTTTGTAGAATACATGAGAACTTTACATGATGAAGTTAAAAAGAATTTGGAGGATAGTAATCTGAAATATAAATAGAGAGAAGACAAGAGAAGGAGACATAAATCTTTTGAAGTTGGAGATGAGGTTATGATTCATTTGAAAAAGAATAGATTTCTAGTTGGTCCCTACAATGAGCTAAAAATGAAGAAGTTTGGACCTTGTAAGATTCTGGAGAAGTTTGATAGTGGAAATGCTTATGAAGCGGAATTACCAGAGGACATGGATATATCACCTATATTCAATATTGCTGATATATTTAAGTACTTTGAATCAAATGATGAGATTGAGGATGATCTGGACTATCCTAAGAAGAACAGAGACAGCATTGAAAAGATCTTGAATAGCAGATTTGGCAAGAGTACAAGAGGAAAAGACTACATGGAATATCTAGTTCAGTGGAAGAACAAGCCAGTTGAAGACAGTTCATGGATTACACAAGCTGAGTTGGATCTTTATGATTTAGGGTAGAATATGAGTAGTTCCTAATGTGGACATAAATTCTTTATTTACCCCAGGTGTCTGATGCAGGAGCATCTTGGGTCTTTGAGCAATCTTGCATCAACCAAAAACATTTCTTGATTTCTGTACCAATTTTTTGTTGCTTGCATTATAATATTTGCATTTTTTGGTTTCATGTTATTCTAATCCTACATGATGTTGAGGACCTATTTGGAAACCTTCTCCTATGGTTTCATAAGGATTGGATAGACTGTTTCAAAGTTACAGTTGTTTTCCTTGTCATCGAAACTGTATTTTCCTACAGTTTTGGTGCTGATTGTGAGTCTTGGCACCCATGATCCTTGATGATTAAGATTTTACTCCATTATTTCCTTAAATAGGACCTAAATTAATATCTTTTCCCAAAGTCACATTTCCTAATTCATTATGAGTCAAAATTTATGACCGTTTTGCCCCGGGACCAATTTTCTGGCAGTTTTCAAGCGTAACGTGGAGTGTTTCTTCTTGCGCAGTTCTGTCTGATCAAATGGGGTCTTGGGCCCTTAAATGAATTTTCTTGGGTCATTTTAGGACCTAAATACTAAGGTGAATCATGTGGTGATCACTCTTTCATTAGTTTTGATTTAAATCTTCCCAACTAGACCTATATTGTAATTAAATGCCTGACTGGCTAACTTGTGGCTTTGCTGGCTATATAAGAAGTCTAGATTGATGTAGTAGGGCATCAAGAGGAAGTGATAGATGGTAGAAGGATAGTAGAAGAAGTATCATATAAGATGATATGCTCGCAATAATTTTGATTTCATAATTCTCATTTTATAAGGCCGAAACCCGAAAGGCCTCACAGTCGGTCATGTTGAAAGAAATAATATAAATTCTCTGGTGTTGCTACCAGTTGATTGTCTCATATCCATTGTGTTTTCACTAATTTCATGTGATTTTATATTTCTTCTATTTTTTAACTCTGATTAGGGCTGGTTGTTGGTTCAAGTGGACTCAATTCTGCTTGATTCTGCTTGTATCTACCCTTCCCCTATGTCAAAACTGCTATTGGGGAATAGCGACTGCATAACTTCACTTGTGTTTATCATTAGACTATGTGTTCATAACTAAAACATCACTAACATGTCTTCAACATATATCCTAGGGTGCATTCCCATAAGACAATTGTACGAACAACCATATACAGAACACTGCCTGTAACCCTGTCAGGAACACTGCTGACACAAGCTGCTATATAACTATCTATACTTACAATTAACCTTTGTGCCCATGATATCATGCTGATATCATGTCCATGCATCATATACTGAAGGCTTATTGCATAAGACTTCCACACATGCTACTTTCCATATGTTGTCATCAATGACAAACATACAGTCAGTATTGGCCTGCTGGCAAATCTCCAACAAATACTCCTCTTTGTCGCTTCTTCCTGATATTTTGTGGTAGAAGAAGGCTCAACTTCATTAAGGTATTGGGACACCAAGTTATCATTCAATAATGTAGGGAGGATGGTAGGTTCAATGGAATCCCATTCAATTAATTCCAGATAGACAAGGGTCAAAGGATCAATGCTTTGGTTTGGTTCAATAGGGTTTAAGGACATGACCTCATTTGAAGGTTCAAACACTGTATCACTCAAATCTATTATATGTGCTTCTTCTAGATGCTCTAGAGAACTAGGGACAAAATCTTCCTCACTAGAATCCTCTAGGATTTCTGTTGGGTAAAAATCTCTTGGATTAAACCTAGGATTAGATTCCTCTATAGTAGGTCTCCATGATGGAAAATAAGGTTCTCCTACCCATTTATTTATTTCAATTTCCTAACTTGGCACATTATCTAAGATCTCTTGGCTAGAACCTGAAGCCTGATTCTGATTTGATTCTGAGACTTGTTCCTTTCCCTTGCTATGAGTATAGGTATGGATGACATCAACTTATTTATCTTGGCATGACTCACATTCCCAATTTTTTGAATCTTCATCACTTTGGGAACCTAGTTGTAAGATTTGGTCATAAACCAAAGGATGCTTCTTTTGAGTGTACCCTTGTTCTAGGTACCCCAATCCAGTCTTTTCTTTACTATCTCTCCATGACACCTCAATAGGTTCTATTAGTCCTTCATTTCTTATCCCTAATGGTCCTTTCCCTTTGTATCCCATTTTCTACATTATTTGAAATCCTTTTCCATATTGGTGAGTGGGAATGCTTATATTTTGAATGCGCTTTTCATGTGCACTTGATTCCTCATCTTTATATAACCAATTTAAGATTTAATTATCTTCCTCATCCATGGATGAAGAAGTGCTTGCCCTCACAAAGTGATCATTATATTTATGAGGTAGATTAGATGGTCTTCCATGTGATTTTGGAGATAAGGATAGATCCATAATGGATAAGGAGTATTCACCTACACCCTTTTGTTTGATTTGACATTGCTTTTCAAAATTATTCATCATATGATCCATTTTTTTATAATGGGAATCTTTGGTGTAGATTTGAATGGATCTTTCTTGGTCTTCTTTTTGTTTCTCATGAGCACTTTCCTCACTAACCTTCTCTTTTCCTTTTGTCGATGTAGTTAGGTTAGTAGGACTTTGATTATTTTCAATAACAATTTATTCTTCTTCTTTTTCTTTTTCTTTTCCTTTCAAAGATGGAAGATCTTTTGAACTTTGTCCTTGCTCTATTCTTTGGGAAATAGACCCTTCTACATTATGTGGGACTAAGGAGTCATTAATAGGCTTCATGTTATTACAATATTGGAAGGGGTTTGAATCCCCACTTACCATAACTTCTTGTCCTAGGTAGGGAAATTTGATACATTGATGATAGGTTGAAGGTATGGCTTGCATTTCATGGATCCATGGCCTTCCCAATAGGGTATTGTAAGTCAATTTTAGGTCAAGGAATTGGCAAATGGTCTCCTTTTGCATTGGACCAACTCGGATGGGAAGTACTATGACACCTTTGGAAGCTCTTTCTTCATCATCGTAGGCTTTTATGGTTATTTTTTTCTTTGGGTCAATAGCCTCCTTAGAAAATCCTAAGGCTTTAACCAAGTTTAAGGTACAAATATTCAAGTCGGCTCCCCCATCAATGAGGACTCTTTTCAATCTATGCTTGTGGATTAGGACCTTTATATGCAAGAGAAGATTTTGCGGGTGGTTTAGAGACATATCATCTTGTTCTGAAAAGGATAGACAATGAGGTGAAACAAGATAGCCTACCATGTTTTGAAATTTATCTGCATCTAAATTTAGAGGCACATTGGTCTCCACTAAAGCTTTTTCTAGAATCTCCTTACAAGTCGGTGAAAGCTTGAGTAATTCTAGAATAGAGATTTGAGCAGGGGTTCTTTGTAATTGATCTACCAAGTTATATTGTTTTGAAGATGAATATGAAGTTTGATTTGGTAATACAATCCTTGGGGCACTTCCTAGTAAGGTAATCTTTGATGCTTGCCCCCTAGTTACAGCATTAGATGTCACTTATTTAGGCTTTTCTTTCACCGCAATTACTATTATAGTGTTTTCATCACTTCTTAGAGTATTGATGGTGTTATCATAAGGATGAGCAAAGTTGACCTTCTCATTACCTCTTTTGTTGTTAGGATTGATATTTGATGATTCCCCTTTTTCATGATTTAAGAAATGGTTTTTAAAAGCTGTATGGTCTTCATTATTTTGAGGCCCTTCCACTTTTATTGTTCCATCATCAATTAGGTCTTGGACAAGATGTTCCAATTTCATGCACTCATTCATTTTATGCCCCTTATTATGATGATATTCACAATGATGAGAATCATTCCACCAATTGGGCTTGACTTGGGGTTCATATGTCCTTGATTCGGGTAAGCTAATGATTTTATTAGCCACCAAGGTCCTTAATGCATTTTCCAAAGGTTCACCTAAAAAGGTGAATTTTCTCTTTTGATATGTGGAAAAGAAAGGCTTAGGTTTAGTGACATTGGAGTTATTAAGGGATTATTATTAGTGTTAGCATTGTTGTTGTTGTTGTTGGGACTTTTATTATTGAAAGGGGCTTTGTTTGTTTGATTAACATTATATGTTGAATTTTCCCCTCTTGACAAATTAAAGGGAGTAGCCTTTAAGTTGTGTGCTTCCACAACTCCATCATTCACAAGATTTTTATTATTGTTTTTCAACCATAGTCTAGGTTTATCATTGTGATTGTTGGCTCCTTTATTATTTTTATAATTAGATAAATTATGATTGTTATTAGAGTTGGTATAGGGTTTATCATCTTTGAATAATTTGATTTCTCCTCTCTTAACCAACACATCTTCAATTTTTATCCCATTTTCGATAAGTTTTTCAAAGGTAGGGGGACATTGAATTTGGAGCCTATAATTCATCTCCATATTTAGATTATTCATAAATATCTCCATTTTCTCCTTTTCAGGTATGCTTCGTGGATATCTTGTGAAAAATATTCTCCACCTTTGAAGAAACCCTAGGAAAGATTCACCATCTCATTTTTTAGTGTCACATAGGTTAAGCATGGTAATCTCATGCTCAATGTTGTAAGAATAATGGGTTACGAATTTGGAGGCTAATTCGTCAAATATCTTTATCCCTTGTGGAAGTTTTGAGAACCATTCCATGGATTGACCTCCTAAACTTCTTGGAAAAAGTCCCATTAGATAAGTTGTATCATGCATGAATTCAATACTTAGAGCGCAAAATTCTCTAAGGTGGTCTTGTGGGTCTGATTTACCCATATATTTGTCACATTTTGGAAAGACCACATTTATCGGAAAAGGTGTCATAACCAAGCTTTTGTCAAAAGGAAATGGGCACAAGGCCTCGATAGAAAATGGCATAGGTTTAGCTACCTTTTTCATTAGGTCTATTTGTGCTTGGAATATTTTTAATTGTTTACTCATCACACCCATTGGATTATCATCTTCTTTGTCTTTCTTAAGTTGATCAACGTCATAATCATGTGGAAGTTTCACCCCTACTTGGGCTAAATTTAGGAAATATCTTTCCCTATCTCTTTCTATTAGTTTGTCCATGACTTCAAGAAATTCAATGTCTTCAGCCACCCTATTAGCTTTATCTTTGAGTGTTTCCTTAGGCCCTTGATTGGCATTATTAATGTTATCATTGTTTCCTCCATGGATGTAATCATGAAATGTGGAGTTTCTATCCATTGGATTAGTTCTCTTTTCAAAAAGATTTGGGAGACTATCCCCTTGGTTGTGATTTATGAAAGAGTTTTGAGATTAAAATTTGGGGACCTCTTTTGCAATGCAAGTGTTATCTTCTTGTAAGGATAATTTGATTCTATGAGATCGTGTAGAAACTGGCATTCAACAAGGTTTGATTTCAAATTGTTTTCCCCAAACTTTGTAATTGTTTTCTTTTATGAAGAGATTAAAAATATAAGATAAATTTTCAAAATGGATATCTCTCACTTGTTGTATGTATTTTTCAAACAAAGAAATCACAAATACACTTGTTCTTTTTAACCCTCTACACAAAAAGTGTTTGAATTTGTAAGGACATTATCACCGGTTTTTCACGAAAAAGCACTTCAAGCAATCTACCTAGTTCACAAGTTGGTTCGTAAACATGGCTCTATAAGGTAGGATTTTCTATTTTAACAAGGTATTTAATCAATATTCCATTCAAAATGGACATTAAGTTTTCATCCCCCAAAAATTAGGAGGCTTCCCACCACCGGTATGTTAGAGTTTTGCACAATCCTGAAGGACTACTCGAGGAAGTTTGAAAGCTTAATATCCTTTTGTCACACACCCCATTAAGGATGCATGCATTTTATTTTATAGTGGGTTGGATTTTTGTGGAAAAGGAAAATGTATCCCACTTTGGTTTGTCCCTCTCACTGGCCTCATTAAGGCAAATCTCGGGAGTCGAGCCCACTAAAGATCTAGCATGTTCATATTGAAAGAAATAAAAATGGAATTAAGAAATAGGTTGTGGGAATTTGATTCATGAAAAAGGTGAAGAGCATATCCCTATCTATTTATTGATTCCCAAACACTATTAACAAGGCTCAATTTCCAAAACCCACTAACTAATGGGAATCGAGTATTTCTACTCTTTTCCACAAACAAGGGGTTGTTTGATTAAGTGCTTGATTTTATCCTTTATGTTATTTAATTACTAGATTTGAGCAAAAATCACAAGGCCACAATTTAGAGAAAAATTGACCAAGTTTAGGCTTACCTTCAATCAAAGCTAGCAAAGGTAGGGACATTTTTGATGATTTTTCCATCATTTATGCTTACCTAGTGGCGATCGTTCCTTTCTTTTCTCTTCTCCTCCAATAAGTTAGTCAACACCAACAAGCACAATGAGCAAAAACAAGAATAAAATTGGAAATCTAATATTATTTATCAAATTTGAGATAAATCAATTAAGGTAAGTAAATCCAATTTAATGAAGCAAATTTAGATTTATAGGCTTCTACAATTTCCAAATATTGCTCATATACCTTCATTTCTTATTGTGAATTCTCTAAAACTAGCTTGATATTTTCTATGTTCTCCTCCTTGATCCTTTTAGCCAATGTTTTTCCTTCACAATTAAATCTAGTCTCTGGGTTTTTTACTCTTTTATGACCAATCATCCTACAGACACAAACAAATTATCTTCTGAATGTTAGATTCTGGAAATTTGCAGTTTAATCAAATGCGCAGTAGAATCTATTTTTTTGAGATGCTTAAATGATTGAAAGCAATCTTAAAACTATCAAATGTGCTGCAGAAAAATATTAAAAGCACAGGAACAAAATTTAAATCCATTATTTAATTAAGCAAAGGCGTATTAAGAAATCCTTGAACGCACTAGAGAATAAATTGGAAGTGTTGTAGAGTCAGTGCACATGTGCTGAAAGAAGTTAGACTAGAAAATAGAAAGATTGAAAGTGTCGAAACTCTGTACAAAGGTGCACAACTTTTCCATGGATGCGCTATTTCAAACCTTGTACACACCGGAGAAAGTATTGTATGCACTGGAGAAACCTGCAAAAGCGTTGAAAAACCTACAAAACCAAGAAGAATAAAAGGAATTACAAGAAAAAATTTACTTCTCCAAATTTAAAAATGAGTGAGGCCTAATGCCCCACGGTGGGCGCCATTTTGTGTACTAGGATTAGTACCTTCATAGGGTTAGCTTTGTCAAATAAATCAAAATAAGAACTAAATTACCACAAATGCAATTCAATTAAGCTATTTAAAAGACAAATGAGCACTCTATGGCTCTCTAATTAGGGATGCTAATGAAGAGCTCTCAGCAAGCTCTCACTAGTGACAGTCCTAACATGAGAAAGTAAGCTAAAACAAGTTAATTCCAATTGAAATAGACTAATTAGCTCTAGATTTTCCTTTCTAGCTTAAAATTGCAAGAGGTTTGATGCTTCTCAAAAATTGTGGATGATTATTTCTTGAATTATGCCTTGCTTTTATATATTTTGGCAAGGGTAGGGGGTGTAGTTGATTTGATCATGGTTTGATGAGGGTTAAATCCATGGTTCCACCTTTGGAGACCATTAAAATATTTTGTTCTCAAAGCTTTGGACAAGAGGACAAAATGGGTGGACAAGATTATTTCTCCCTATGGGTAGTGGAGATTTGATGTGAGTTTGATCCATGTGAGCTTGGTTCTCAAATCCTATTGGTCGATGCATTTTCCTCCCATTTGGTGGTTGAGGAAAAATAGGATTTAATTAATTGAATTTAATTAATATGTTTAGCCATGTGTACCCCTTGAATGGGTTGATTTGATTTAAATGAACTATGCAATTAATTAGATTAATTACATAATTAATTGATTTAATTTGATTCATTTGATTTTAATTGATTTTATGGCTTTTAATTTTTAATTAAATTTGAATTATGGATTGATTGCAATTTTGCTTTGATTTTAGCTTGATTTGATTTGATTTCTTTGATTTTTGCCTTGGTTTCTCACTTGATTGATCTTGTCCATTTTCAGGTGATTACAATAATTACTAGAACTTGGAAAGATGATAAGGAGAAAAGAGAAATGAAGCTGGGTTTAAGGAAAATGGTAGATTTCATCCACTCCATCTAGAATCCAGACATGGCACCTACTTCCCATCTCTCTTTGACATTTTATCCTAAGTCACCTGATAATCAAACCATGAAGGATCAAATCCAACACAACAAGATGATTGCAGAGGTTTAAGAGGACTGGTTAGATTCCATTATCGGAGAAGGAACATAGTACATTACAAATTTGAGCAAAATCTATGAGGAGGAAAAAGTTGCCAAGTCTAGTATCAAAGCATAGATAATCTCATGTGAAAAGGAAAGACTGTAATGGTCTGATGTGATTGCGCAGATGGTAGATGTTAAAAAATATGTCATAATGAAGTTCCTAGTGGAGAAACATGTTCCCGACTTTGATGATGAAATGTTGTATGTATCAAAAGACCATTTGGAAATGAGGACCTCTATAATCAAATAGGCAATAGAGGAATGTCCAAGACTTTCAAAGGAATGGAATGTATTAACCGGGGTAATGAGAAATGATCTCAGGTGTATTGAGATTCATTTGTTCAAAGAGGATTGGAAAATTGTGAATAATTCAGAGGAAATGGTTAATTCCTGTGAAGAAAGGATGTGACTCACCAAGGAAGCTAAGACTCTGACAGCTAAAGACTTTTTTAGGATAGCTAAAATTGAGTATATGGTCATCATTTTCCTGGATCACCTTAACACACATAAAAACAAGGTCACCCAAGTCCAAAAAGAAAATAAAGTGTGGAAAGAAACAATCACTCATATAGGAGTTCTAAATCATTAGACTGTAGCAAGTTTCTCTACCACGCACCTAGAATTTCACAAGACATGTGGCATCCCTACAATTTCCAATAGTACCACATTGTCCTCTACTATACCTCCCACCTAAACGTGGTCTAAGATTCCAGTTTCCTATTGGTTTTGCATGGTTTTTTTTTATTGGTTCATTGGTTGAAAGACTCTTTTTTTACTATACTCCTAGACATAGTTTCTTTTAAGAATAGTTAGTTAAAACTTATCTCATAAAAAGTTGTGCCTATGAGCTATTTATAGGGCTTATTATGACTTAGTAAGGGTTGGCCAAATTTTGATAGATTAGTAGTTAGTAAGTGACTTCATATTCACAGATATTTTAAAAAATTTATGGTTTAAAGTATGTTTTTGATCTAGTGATTAATCTGATTATATATCGCATCTTTAAATGTGTTCATTTTGAGTGCATGGATGTAACTTCAGTTGGGGTTCATTTGTGATTGTGATATACTTATGTGTTTCTTTGAGCTATGAAAGTGATTCAAATTAATTTTCAAAAAAATCTTCTCTTTGCATTGTGTAGATTAGTATGTTGGCTCGATCTATTTGGTTTTATTTTAATTTATATTTATGGGATTCATGTCATGGTTATGTGTGAATGTCTAATACTTTGATAATTTCAAGTCAAAATTATTATTCATGCAATTTTCTTGATTTAGTTATTGAAGAGCTAATTGAAAATTATTCTAGAGGGAGCTACACCTACATGTAAAGGGATATGATCATTATGAAAAATCCCAATTTTTATTGACAAATTTCACCCCAATCAGGTTATATAGAGTCAATTGAGTTAATTTCATTCAATTAAATCAAAGGGATAATTTGTTAACTAACAAAGATAAATAAAGAAAAGTAAAAAAATTGAACAAACTTAGGTTATGCGAGTAACTCTACCGAGGATATGAACACTCAGTTGGAAATAGAGTTGTGCCCTATTGAAACCAAGATGATATCCTTGTCAAGGTATGGATGTCTTTCTACTAGAAAGGATCTATGTAGTTGGCTATGGTGAATGACCCACCTATTTAGCATAGTATGCGAATGGATTTCACCTCACACCATCTCAAAAAAGAAAGGATTAGAACATGCACACACACCAAAATGAATGTGTGATTCAACTCATGTGATGGAACAACATATGCATAGTCTCTTGATTTTTCCAATGGTATCCTAATAAGGTTATTTTCAATCTTGTTCACTAAGTATTGTGTGATGAAAATGTGACACACTTCTATAAACCATTACACTTGCGAGAATCCATGAAGAAGGAAATATCAAGAAGCGGCTTATAGATTCCTAGTTGAAGCAAGTTTAATCCTTCCCATGATGCTCATCAAATTGGCATAGAGGATTAGTGACTTGAATACTCCAAAATAGAAGATTCAAACCTAAGAATGAAGCTAATATGAAAGATTAAAGCTAGGATGAAAGATTAGGCTAGAATAAATGCAAATAACTAGTATTCTAGAATGAAGATGCAAGAGCTATGCTAAGAGACAATGCAAGAAAGTAAACTAGATTAACAATGCAATATTAAGCTAGAAATGAAGTAAGCTAAGAATGCAAGAGAGATAAATCTAAGATAATCTAGATACAAGAGAATGAGAATGCAAGATGACAAGATTGCAAGATAACCAGATTTAACTCTTGAGCCAAAGAAGAGATTCCTTTTAAAGCAATTGCCTCAAGAATGGAGGGTGGAGATTAAGAGGAAAAATAATGAGTGTCTATGATGAAGAGGCAAAAGGAGAATGAAGGAGATTTAAGGTTAGGTAGAAATGAGTGGTGAGGATTAACAGGCAAAAAATATGTTAGGTAAGATAAGACAAAATAACATTTTTGAAAGCACAAATCCCTTTTAATTGATAATTAATCAAGATTAAGTATGTGCACACATGTGAATGTGTTTGTTTAGTAAAAAGTGTAAAACTTTATATTAAAAGCAATAGTATAGAAATTAAATAAATATGCAAGCTCTAGAAATTAGACCATAGTATAAGCTTGATAAAAGACTTTTTATTTTTAATTTAATTATGCAAAGGGGATTTTTAGGGTTACTTTGCACAAATATGTCTTAATAAATATGCCTTTGAGGTTTAGGATTTAATTTGAGGAAATTTGATCAAAAAGGGGGCTCAAGTTCTACTAGACCAATTTTGGGTGATTACAATTATATGTAATTTATGTATTTTCTCTTATTTTTATAGATCAAGAGTGCTTCCCTTTAACATTTTTGGTCGATGTGCAATAGAATTTCCATTTTCTTTGTCTGTAAAGTTTCTTGGCCTTGGTTGGCTATTTCTAGTTGTAGATAGTCCTTTCTTGGCATCCTTTTGTTAGCCTTCTTAAGCTCCTCTTTATGCTTCAGGCTCTATTATTGTACCTTGTCTCCTTTGCAAATTTTGGCAGGAACAAATTTGTTTTGGTCTCTCCTGATGTGTCTTAAAGACTACTCACTAAAAAATTTTGGTTGTAGGAGCACTTTGGGTATAATGGAATTCACAAAGAAAGGCCAACACACCTCTTTTTTTTCATCAAGGTCATTGTTGAAATTTGATCCTAGATATCAATTGCAAGCTGATGAAGATTCCTATAAAGCCATATTTTCAAATGTAAAAAGGGGAGATACTAGATAACTTTGAAGCTAGTTTTGATAGCAGGACTCTTCAAACTTTGACTAAAAGAGTCCATTGTAATAAACATATTGTTAGGATGATGATATCATGATGTTTTCTTTAAACCCATCTAATAAAAAAATACAACAGATTCAATTCAAATGAATACTAAATATTACTCTAACACGTAGAATTATAACAAAATATTATACATTGATACATGTGCACAAACCTAGATGTTCATATAATTGATTACACAATGTTAACACTCATTTAAACCCTCCTAATGTTTTGATATTAATTTTTTTTATCATTTGATTGTGATCACTACTATCTACAAGTCATATTATTTCAACTTTGTTGTTTTATATTGGACAATAGCTTTTGATGCTATGTCTTGTATCAAACTAAACAAGTAATGAATTAACAAAGATATTCTCAAGATTACAAATCATTATGTTTTCTTGAAATCTTTCCAATGTCCATAACAAATTCATTGATATTAAATGACTTATCTAATTTTTCATATATACAAAATATAATTGTATATGATTTATAAAAGACGATCAACCACAAATGTGACTAACTAATAATAAGCTTATTGTTAAATTTCAGTGCAATGAATAATAATCATTCCCATAATATATAGACTTATATGTTGATTTGATTGACTAAAAAATCTTCAAATTGAATTACATCTATTAACCCCTACTTGCCTATCGGATTTTCTCTTGCACCTCTTATAACTGTAAGTGCTAGTAATATTTATTATTAAATAAATCATATAAATAAATAATGTTGTATCATTATAATAATGTAAAAAATAAATATTAATAAATGGTTGTGTTATTAATAAACATAAATAATACTATATTGTTATTAATAAATATACAAAGAAAATAAACAATATAACATTCCAACTAAAGAAATGTTAGACTAATATATCATCGACTAAATGAAGTTTTCGATGGGGAGAAAATGATCAAACAATCATCGATAGTTCAAAGACATAGACACTATATTCGCAGACTTAGCAATTAGGCAAGAAAACCAATGGGTTAGCATAACAGATGGATACACATCATCAGACAGGTGAAAAAAATATGACCATGAGCATTTGGGATATAGGACAAAAAGAGGCAGCGGCTATGTAACCATGAAAATTGTAAACCATACAAAGGGGAAATATATATAAAGAAAACAATTTTCATGGCTATATAGCCACTACCCAAAAAGAGTATTATATCCCAAAAGGCACAATGATGATTATATCAACGACCAATAGGATAATACCATGGTCATTAAGTTGGAATATTAATGAATCAATAAGGTATAGTGAACATATAATCGATATGCCCATAGTCAAGTCAATGATGGAACTATCAAATTTATAGATCTATATCAGGGACATCAATTAATAAGACTAAGTCTCTTAGCAATAATTATCAGTTAATTGATAGATCAATTAGTTATATAGGAAAAAAGACCAATTAAAGATAGTTGATGAAAACATAACATATGATTAATATTATTTAATGAGTCAATTCATCTAGGAGTCACCATGACCAGAGATTATGAGGATAATTAATTGAAGGTTAATTACTCATTAGTTATCCTTAAAAAGACACTATCTCTTGCAAGGAAACAAACATGACTTTTGACATTCAAAAGTTGTAACCATTCAGTGGTGAAGGATATATATGGGAATTAGAATCGATTTAGAAGATCATAAAAGAATAAGGATTATAAAATATAATGGTTACTCTTCACAAGGAAGAGATAAGAAAGAATAAGATAATGGAGTAAAAAGTATTGATTAATAAGACTAAGTCTCTTAGCAATAAGTATTGATTAATTGATAAATCAATTAGTTATACAGACAAAAAGACCAATTAAAGATAGTTGAGGAAAACATAACATACGATTAATATTATTTAATGATCCAATTCATCTAGGAGTCACCATGACTGTCGATTATGAGGAGAATTAAATGAAGGTTAATTACTCATCAATTATCCTTAAAAAGACACGATCTCTTGCAAGGAAACAAACATGACTTTTGACATTCAAAAGTTGTAACCATTCAATGGTGAAGGATATATATGGGAATTAGAATCGATTTAGAAGATCATAAAAGAATAAGGATTATAAAATGTAATGGTCACTCTTCACAAGGAAGAGATAAGAAAGAATAAGATAATGGAGTACAAAAATAATGGGTACTCTAAGTAAGTCAGTGACTGTGCCGCAAGCATAGTGTGATCTAGGAAATAAGGTTATGACGTAGCTATGGAAAGTATTGACTTACAAAATATTATATCTAAATTCTATATAGTCTATGTATACATTATATATAATGATGACATCATCATAATTATATATATATAGTACAAAGATATATATAATATAGTAAGATCATAAATTTATATTAACATATATACTAATATTATAATATATATTTATGTATTCAATATGCAGATCTTATTACTACTTCAGTAATAAGGAGGAAAGGGCTGAACAAACCAAAGAGAGACCATCTAAATCCAATAGGATAATTCCAAAGATAAGGTAGGGATCAACATCCCTTTGATCCTTGAGGGCTTGGTCCCAAGACAAGATAAGGGCTTGGATTTGTAAACATTGAGGGAGCCTATCAAATGGTCTCTAAGAACTTTGGTTTTCTTCCAATGTCTTCTCCCTTCTCAAAACTTAAGTAATAGTAAGACCAGTCTTAATATTATAAATTATAAATAGTTAAGGAATCCAATTACTTAATTTGTTAATAAATGTACAATCTTCTCTACCTTATACTATATAATAATATAGATGTTGGATCATTATCAAATTATCTTAGGACATAAGGTTATTAAATTTGGGTTAAACTTGTAATGACACTGGGTATTCAAAATGGTATTTGTAGATTGCTTCAATATGGTTTGAGACTAGGTGGTAAATGACACAATTAGACAAAGTTGGGGAACATTTTCTTGCAATTATACAATTTTTATTTGTCAAATATTTATGTTATATATCCTATATTTACCTATGGACCTCCTATTATTTTATATAAATATAATTTCATGAGTAATGTTCTTAAAGCATACTAGGAAAATGGTTCCTTACAATTTGAAGGTAACCATTCACATCTACAAAATTGGCAAATGCAAATAAATAGCATCACATAAAACATGGTTATCTTTCTAATTAATCTCTCAAACAATAGTATGTTCATGCACCTTGCAGTTAGCAAAGGATACATATACACAACATATAGAAAAGAACCACAGAAAATGTAGCAGCCAAAAATCAATGCAACATTTAAATTTTCTACTGTAGCACATAATAACACTACAACAAAGATAATCCCTCATTTAAATGAGGAAAGATGGACAAGTAGTTTACATACAAGATGGTTCATAGAATCATAGAAGATAGAAATGCAAACAACAACAACAATGACAATAGACATAAAGATGTGCTAAGATTTATATATACTAATTTAGGGCATCCCAACTCACAGTCCCCACAAAATAGAAATAAAGAATATTTCGGTCAATGCTACATACATATTAGTTGCTACTCAACACTTTCTTCTCTCTTCTCCTCCACAATGGCTTGCTATTTTGACTCTTGGCCATAAAACTTTAATCACACAGTGTAGCCATTAAAATTTCATCGATGGTTATTCTGCTCAAAACACAACATTTAAGAAACTAAAAATTGTCCTACAAAAGATGCTCCAAATGTCACAACTTAGGGTCTTCGCATTACCTCTTTTGTACCGAGTCAAGGGTTTCAACTATCAGCTACTTATTCCACTTGCAACCAAAACTATGTTTATGTGCATGCCACTACCAAACATAAATGCTAATATTCATACCCTAGATGGTTACAAAGAGAAATTACAACAATATTTCAACATACCTACAATGTTGCAAGTTAAATTATTCTACAAACGGCTATGCGAATCTTATTCCACTTTGTGGCCAAAACACTATTTATTCACACACCACTAAGTTAAACATAAGCATCAATATTCATACCCTAGATGGTTCCATGATAGAAAACACAACAATATATTTTTAACATACCTTTGATTTTGTAAGTTGAAATATTCTACAAATGGTTGTGCAATCTTCTCCTTCACCCGCCTGATCAAACTCATTGAATCTTATAGCTCCCAAATCTGCAAATCTCATAGCTTTACAAATATGCAGCAAATATCCAAATGTCAAACTGATATCCCAAGGTGGTAAAAAAACTCCAAATGGGAAAGTTTCAAATTAATGTATGGGGTTGTGACTTTTCATGTGATATTATCTGGTCAAATATAGTAGTTGTGGTCACATGCCAGGTTGCATGCCAGTTAATAATACTTGATAAGTAGAGTCGGTGTTAGAAAGTAAAGTCCACCAAGATAACTAAAAGGGTGTAACGCCCCGCCAAGGAACCCAAGAGAAGTTAACCTAAACATGCTACTAAGTTTGGTGAACTTTTTTTTTTCTAAAGTTAACATACAAGATAAACAACAGTGCGGAAGCAATTACCATTTACTCACATTGAAACAACATCCAAAACAAATTACAAGACTCAAGGGCTCCATGACGCAGAATTACTTAAGAACAAAACCCAACTAGAACTAACATCAATAAAATATTCCATAACTTATAAATTACAGTTACATGATATAACAATAAATACAATCCTCATGGACTCCCATGATATCCAAATAAACTGACATCCACTGCACATGTCACAGGGTATGTATTAATCAATCTAACTATAATAATACAATGTCCAAATTAGGTATCACATGTGATACACTAATACAAGATTACAAATAATGAAGAAAAGAAAGAGACATCAATGAAGAAGCAACAAAGGGAACCCATCTGCAAAATCACCATCAAGCACCGACACCAGGACATCGAATCTCAAATGGTAAAGAATCACTACCACCCGTCCATGTAGAACCACAAAGGCCTACCCCACCATGTTGAGGAGATAACCACAAACCCCAATCGGATAACCAATACCAAACAAGGATAAAACCCTAAGCAGAAGGATTTTGAAAGAACTCTAACTCAAGATACAACATGATAAAGATAAAGGTACAACTCACTAATCCAGAGGCAACTGAGACATGTAGAATAACCAGACTATGCATAGGAAGGTGTCATCATGTACGTCTAACCCTTGAGTTTTGTCCTGGTAATCTCTCTGGATCCCAGTACCCAAGTGACCATACACGGCATCAATGACCTCTCATACTGACGAAGTCATCAACTATGCCAACTCATCCATTAAAAGGGGGCTAGTCATCTTCTCAACTCCACCTTAGTTTGTACTAGCACTCAAGCATGGGTGAGGACTTATATCTTATTAGGTTCAATTAAATACCCCTTAATTATATTAGGTTATTACTTGATTACTAAAACTTTACAATAAGTGATCCTGGCAGCCACTTGTGGGCCCTGGCGCTTATTGCAAGCCACCTCCTACTACATGTCTAGGTAAACTACCCTAGGCTCACAGATCTCTCCTAAATCTAATCAGGTATACAACTAAGTAACCTCATATCCATTTTCACACTAAAGAACTAGATATGGTTACAGAGATACCACAAACAGAATACAATATAACATGAGCCCAATGGTCAAAGAGGAATGATAATCAGATAGAGTACACACACACCAAACATAGCTGATAACATGAACATCTGACTCAAACCCCAGCCTCTGTATTCCCCTAGGTCATCTAGAACCTGACAACCCATAAAGTAAAAGAGAACACGAAGAATACACATTCACATTAATTGAACTGAAAATAAAGATCATAATCAAATACATTCCATAATTATCATAATTTAATTCAAATACAAGGTCTACTAGGAAATTCTGAAATCAATCATTTCAAATAATAATATAAGTAAAACGAATTCCCTAAGGAGTACCCAAGAATCCAACATAGTGAAAACGCCCAATTTCAGTAGAAAAATAGCTAATGTTACTTCATGAATGCCAAAAGATTTTAATCCAAATCTAATAATGTAAGTTTTGATTTAAACATCTGACTCAAAACTCTACAAAAGACATCCTACAACTAACTGATTTATGTATAATATCAAAGTTTCACAAAGAACTAATAAGATTTAAGTACTAATTCACCCTTAATACAAATACCTAATTTAGTCCATAAACATATAATAAAAGTGAGTTTGCATAAACAAAACCTAATGCTCACTTTGAAAATTAAAACAAATTAATTTATAAACAAAAATTTGCTCATATTCATTAATCTACCATTAAATAAATTATAAAATAAATTAAATATAAATTAAATAACTTATATATTAAAAATAATATAAATTAAATAATTCATAGATTAAATATATTATAATTTAAACAATTCAAAAATTACATAAATATAAATTAAATAAATACTACCATATATTAAAAATAAAACGTAATATAACAAAAATTTTGAATAAATTTTAATTAACCAAAAATTCATAAAACACTAAATAAATTATTAATAGCAAGTGGGTGGGGTGGGCATACCCCACTGCCGTGGCGCACGCTCATAGCAGCGCTGCAGCGCCGTGATGCACGGTCTGCAATGCCCTGCACTGCAGCGTCGTGCCATGCACGATTTGCAGCACAGACACGCAGACAGCGGGGTACGGGGTTGGAACCCGTGCCCTCCCTTAAACAATAAATATTTTTTTAAATGAAAACTTCCAATCATACATTTTGTTTGTCATTTTTTTAACATATAAATTTTATTTAGTATGATATTTTTTTTTTTTAAAACCCATTTAATAAAATGAAATACCAATAATATATATATATATTAAAATTTTGATTTGACAGGTCTGTTATTTCTGAAAACGAAAATAGTAGATTGTCTATCTTTATTTCCAGAATTAGAAATATGGAGAACCACAATTTTTAATAGACTATTTTTTTAAAACCAAACAGACTTTTCCTCTAAACATATTGATTACAACCTCAATCAATTAGAATCAAGGGCACTAATTTTTTGTCTTTTCTGGAATATTTTTACACAGAGAAAGTGATTTTTTTTCCAGATTAAGGAATTTTCACCCAAATTGAATTTTTGTTAACAACCCACTAAATTATTTTATCCAAACTATAGAACTAACTATATAGAGATTGATTTTTCATTTTCAAAGAGTTCTAGGATGAATTTTTAATCCAAAATCGGGCAGCATAACCCTACTATGCCAAGTTTGCATAAAAATATAAAATAACAATCCTATGAGCTTTCTAAACCCCAAATTGAAAGCATATACAGAAAATAGATCTATATCTACAAACTGAAACAAACATAGAGAAATTGCAGAAAGAACTACTGATGAATTCACAAGAAAACTCCACAAATCCCTACCTCAATTCCAATGCTAAATATTGAATAAGAAGGCCTGTAGAATGTTGAAACCCTCAGATTTGACAATAGAAAAGCTCTACCTGCAGATCTGAATCACAGTGCATACAATCCCAAATCCAAGTGCAAGCAACCTTCACCCATAATTCAAGCACACACACCAAAAGCTCAAGAACACAAGAAAGCACACAAAACTCAAAAAGCTCTCCCTCTCCAAAAATGCTCCAACAACCTGATTAACTCCAAAAGAATGCAAAATCCCCCTATTAGGGATTCAACTCCACTAAACATGCAAAACCCTAGATGACTCACACAAAGAACTCCTAATCAAACTCTCCCACTTTTGTTGAGAGAAATTACTAATTAATAATTAAAAATAAATCTAATTGTGCACAACTCAACTTAGTCTCCTAAAGACAAGTTGTCACATTTTTCAAACAAATCACTTTCAACTCAATAAAGCACATGTTAATAATAAAATCTATTATTAAATAAATTAAATACTTAATGCATCATGAATTCATGTAATTAATTATTTAATCATTTAATAATACTTATAAACATAATAAAATTCAATTCTCAACAAAATAGTCAATTAAATCCAAATAATCAATTATTTGATTTTAATTAAATTTCATCATAATAAACTTAGGACATAATCAATATTAATTTCTAAATACTCAAATAATTAACTTTAATTAATTCCCTCAATTAGATCCTAGGAGCATA
Source organism: Chamaecyparis obtusa (assembly GCA_027943335.1). NCBI lineage: Eukaryota > Viridiplantae > Streptophyta > Pinopsida > Cupressales > Cupressaceae > Chamaecyparis > Chamaecyparis obtusa. The sequence goes on from BSBK01002397.1 coordinate 1,216,257, forward strand.
TTTAAACATTAAATTCAACTATGCACCTAGCATTGATATTCACATTAAATAATCTATATTAACATAATTCAACTATAATCAATAAATTAATAATCACCCTCATAATCATAAATCAACTGAATCATGTAGAGTAAAAATCAAACACAATAAATCAAACAAACTTAGGAGAAGGGATCCACGAATTCATGCCAACCAGATGAATTTGGGTAGGGTAGTAAGACTGACACTTGTCCAATCCTAGGACAATAAGGCTTAGGTTTTGGGTTTTGGGTCTGTGTAATATCTCCCCTCTTTACCATTAAGATGAATGTTTGTGGGCATGCTCACTCCTGCCAATTTAGGGAAGATGATGTCTTGTAGCTACAAACCTGTCACCACAAGACAAAGCATGTACATACAATAATATATATCAAACAATGATAGGGTATGGTCGGTCGTGTGGATCTCGACTATGCGAGTAACTACGCCTCCGTCCTCTACCAAACAAACACATCAAATAGATGCAAACACAAGATAACCATACACATGCCAGTATGGGATCAATACCATAAATTGATATAAAATATAAACATAACATCAAATGATATCAACATCTAATCTAGGCAATAACCTGATACACATTCTATGAACATAAATCCTTAATCATCATTTATTAACATAATAATCGATCACATCAAAAGTGACCTAAAAGAATTTGGTCAAACACTGAAACATAAAGAAACCTAGAAGCAAACTAGGGGTGGGGTACTACAAAGGGGGGGTGAATCAATTATAAGATAAAAACAACTTATAATACCATTATTATATTTCAACCATGTAACCAATATAAACAATAACCATAGAAAGATAAACATACACAATGACACAATATATGTTGACTAGGGAACCTCTTAATCAGAGAGTAAACCTTGATGGGGATGGTACCCACAAAAGATGTACTAATATGAAAATTCCTTGTGAGAGGATGGACCCTATTAAGAGTCTATGAAATACATTTAGTACATATTAGTCCTAGTTAGGAGACTTTGAATCCCTGTTAAAATATTCTAAGCTAGTTAAGAGTTATAGAAGGTAGAATGACCTACTGTCCAAACAACTTCAAGGGAAAGATCATTGAACTCACTATCCAACTGATCTTTGTATTATCCAAATAGAATAATACCAATAATTATTGATCTCGGCAACTTATCTTCACTCCTTTGTCTGTGCCAAAACCGCACCAACTACTTTACCAAATCTCAGTACCAGACCTACTTAATTCACATATCCTCTTACAACATCAATATCATTATATATCTCTCTACTTCATTACAATCAAGGAAAACAATCCTTCCTTTACACCGCAATCAAATAATTTATAGTAGAGTCAACCAACTAGGCTTAACCAATTACAAAATATAAATCATTACATGTTACATAATATTTCATAACCACATAAAACTGTCAGCTTCCAAACTAAATAACTCTTCACACGTGTGACCTCTTACTATGTTGTCTCATCCAGGTCATGTAATGCCCCACCAAGGAACGCTTGGCTCAAGGACATTATACTCATTAAGTCATACACAATATATTATTTTTTTTCCAATAAAATAGCAGAACATAATCTAATTTGATTTATTTAATGTTACTAGAAGTCAAGAGAATAAAGACATCAAGTACTACTTGTCCTACTCAATTAACAAATTATTATTCTTGCATACCTAAATATCGCTAGCATTCTTTTACATGATGACCACCATGTCCAACACCTGTAACTACACACATGTCTAAACAACTAGATGCAAACATTAGATATATTCCATCAGAAATAAATCCTTTATTGATAGCTTAGCTATGAGAATCACTATTAAGAAGAAGTGAAATCATTACATTAGAAACTTAAAGACAAACCCTAAGGGACTAGACCTAGGCCTCGGGGGCTCATCATTGATGGCCTTGCCTACGTTCATGCTCAGAGACTTTGTAGTTCAACTCTCCCCATTCTAGACTATCTATTTATAAAATTAAGAAAGCGGGTACGCAACCCTTTCTAGGGTCTTGTTCCCCAGACAGTTTTCCCTTCAACTGCCACCCACTTAGGTGGAACCTAAATAAAGTCCTATACTTAATCCATAACCTGATACTAAATCCACAACTCAAGGTAGAGTTAAAATCATACTATTATAAAATAACATATCATTTTCTTTTATTAGGTATCTAGTTTATAAAGTACTAATCCTAAATCATAGCTTACAGGATAAACAAGAAAGATACAAGGGAGGTTTGTCCAACCCTTTTATTATAATTCTAATAATCATTTCTTATATAATAAAAAATAAAATCAATATCTATACAAGATTCACCATTGGTAATAATAATTATTATTATTTTATAATAGTGTGAACTAACTCTATCAAAATAATAATTCAATAAATATGACTATTCTATAAGGCCTTGAGAAATGAATGACAAATAAATATCCATTATAATATAACGAGTGTACTAAATGAATTATTTACCATATTCATGCAATGAATATTCTTTAAACTATATAGTACACAATATGTGGACATTAGTTACAAAATTAAAATAGTTAAAAATTAATAGTTTGATGGTGGAATCAATTTATTAGCACAAGTCATTAACTAAGAGATTATCTTCCAATAACTTTCAAATTTTTAAGAGATGACTTAAAAGATTATCTTTCTAAACTTATGAGATAAGCAAAGCCTCAAGACATAGGATTTTCTTATTGTTTTAATTTGAAAATTGTTGATCATATAAATAAAATAATAATTTTATAACTATCTATAATTCTTATTAATAGAAAAAGAGTTATTTCACATAAAGAAATAAAACTCAAAATCAACCAATACCACTATTGCATATATAAATATTCCAGCACCTTCTTATTATGCCAAGTCATTTTTAAGTATCCAAAAGATAATATTTATTTTTATCTAGTGTTAATTTATATTAAACAAAATAACTATGTTTCTAAATATTCATACTCTATTACAATTTGTGGTAATTGTTAAATTTTAATAAAATAACACTGACTTAAAATAGCTATAACTTTCACATACATTAACCAAATTAAAAATTTAAATATGTTTAGGAAAGGGAAGAATGTGAAGAAGAAAAATTTGGAATTAAGTTTTAAAATATCATAACCAAGTGTGAGCAGATTTTTCTGCAACAAAACTCACTTATTTAATCCGAGAGGTAATTCATTACAATATCTAAAACATAAAGAAATAGTGTTCAATAAAATTAAATTATTAAATTACACAAATTAACCATAAGACATCATGAAGGAATATTAATATCAATTTAATATAATCTACAAATTTACAAAACTAGATTAAAAGATAAATCAATCTTGTTAAAATATTCAAATTCTAAACCCATAATATATATTTTATTCGATACCCTAACTTGTCTCCTACAAAGCATAAACAAATATAAACAACGGCATAAGATATTCAAAAAAAATTAAAGCAATAGAGTGGTAAAAACATTAATGGATGAGGAAGAAATAAGTGGAAATATTTATCAACAATGGAACAAAATTTAAAGCAGTTTTGCATAGCATACAAATAAATTAATATCACATAATTGGTTAAGGGTACTCACCTCTTTTCTCTATTAGAGATGTTCAGAGGGTTCATTATTGAATGTATGTTGAACTCTATTATGTATGTGCTGGTACATTGCTTTTCTTGATCCTCAATATGCCCCTCCGTGAAATCTTCTTTTCTTCATCTTTTCACACAAACGTAAATCTCCCTCCTGTGCATTTATTTCTCTCCCCACAAATATAATTCTACTATAAACATAATTTTATTAATTCCTATCCCCCTCCCTTCACACAGGAGATCCTCCATGTATATAGATTGGGGAAGGTGGTTGCACGGGTAATCCAACCGATGCAACCATCCCAACTATATTAGTTATTTGCTAATATTATGGTTTTCAAAACCATTCTCATGAAGGGATACATAAATTTTGTTTAATAACGTTTAAATCTATGTCTCCTCATTTTGAGGATGACAATATATATATATATATATATATATATATATATATATATATTAAAGATTTTAGGAATTACTTACTATGGTAATTTACCAAGGTATTTCCCAAACATAATTATATCATATACTTACCATAATCTCATAATAATTTCCTCCACATAATTAAATTATTATATAATAATAATATATATTTATATATATGTATTCATAGGCATATGTGTGCACCCATATGCTTATGGTACATATACCATAGTAAGACATATTATTACTAATATTATAAATATTTATTTTATTATGAATATTATTATTTTAAATCAAATACATTATAATTTGAACCCACTTACTAATTCATATTCTTCACAAAATATAATAGTGATAAATATTAGGTAACTACTAACATAAGTTGGATTTTACCACTATTATTAAAACATTATTAATACTATAAACTCTTTATTATTATTTTATAATTAATAGAAATTAACTCTTATATAAATAAAATATATATGGGTATGCTTCTCAAGGAAGTCACTAACCCAATGGCAACTTGGGAACCCTTACAAACTAGAGGTCTCAAGTTCCACTCCCACCCTCTATACTAACAAGATATACAAGAGAGAGAGAGTCTATAAAGTAGGAGTAAATATAGGAGTAGTTAATTAGTTTTATTTACTTTTATATTATATTTATTATTTTTGTTTATTCACTTTCTATTTAGTATATTTATCTAAAGCCACCTTATACATCAAAATCTCATGCTCCATAAATGCAAGAAACAAGCAACGCACTCCACCAAATCTAACAACTAAGATCACACAATAATTCACTATCAACACAAGGACTGACTCAGAAACTCCCCACCTAAGGGACATAAAAGGGTCAAAGGTAGGATTTCCCTCTTGCGAAACCTTGGTGATATCTCCATAACAACAACAACGAACGAAGATTTTGAGGGCTCGCTTAGACTTATGGGACTAGGTGGATACGATGTCCAGTACCTACAAGCCTGCATCACCGAGAAGAGATACATTTGCATATATATACAATAAGACATTTGCAAACAGATGACCAGGATCGATACATCGTGTGGACCTCAACTAAGTGAGTAACTATGACTTCATCCTGAGTCATGAAAACACATCAATAACATATACATTAAGCATGAGGCATCACATATATATAATGGTTAGCTTCCAAATCCTTGGGTTAGCTCTTTAAATCTTCATAAGTATATACAAGATGAATGATTTCCAATTTAATAAACAATAATCATAGCTAAGTATATCTAAATATCTGATAAGCATATCATCATAACATAAATGTGAATACATAACTCTAATCATTATAATGTAAAATGTCCAAATCAAACAGTCCAAGTATAATCATCGGAGAGGGTGTTACAGGTCACCTCTGAAGTGTCTTCAACCTTTGTACAACTTTGCATGTCCAAATTCTATTCCAATTAGGGGATATAATCTGGTTATCACAAACCGCTTCTTAGGAACACTATCAAAATACAATTTCCACTAGATTACACATAACTGTTATGAATAATTGAATTTCCATATGTGCTCTTAATGATAATCTTAGGACACAATATAGATCAAGTCCTCAACTCTGCATATTTTGATCTTCAATTCTCCATGTGTGCTAATACAAACACTTTCTACTTCTCTGCTAATCTCCAATAGATCAATGTGTCAACATCAATGACAAACACAATCATGAATGCAACATACAATTGCTACATAACTACTTCAAATACTCCCCCATAGGACATAGTCAACATTCATTCCTAACAATCTCCTTCATTCCCTATTTTATTACCGATGTCCCTATTTTGAAGTGTTTGATCATTTCTATTACCTTCAAGGCATTGTGTGAAGTGTTTGATCTCTCTTTATTTGTTTTGTTGTTGATATTCACTATGTGGTATTCCTTGTTTATGATCATTTCATGAGGAAATGTCTTGATGGCTCATGGGCTGCAAGCTAGGGCATCATGCATTGTTTATGAGCTCACTATTTGAGCACCTCATGTCCCTATTTGATTGTTCAGTGCTCTGTTTTTTATATTGAGTTTACATCATATATTTAGTCTTAATAAATATCTTATAAAACAACATAAAACTAACCCAAAATACTGTCTTAATAAAACAATATATTTAATCTTAATAAAATCTTATAAAAACACATATATTGTGTGAAGTGTTTGATCTCTCTTTATTTATTTTGCTGTTGATATTCACTAGCTATGTAGTACTCCCTGTTTATGATCATTTCATGAGGAAATGTCTTGATGGCTCACGGGCTGCAAGCTAGGGCATCATACATTATTCATGAGCTCACTATTTAATACTGGCATTGTTTACATCTTTTCATTTGGAATGCCTGATGACCCGTGAGCTTTGAGAGCTAGGGCATCATTTCTATTACCTTCAAGGCATTGTGTGAAGTGTTTGATCTCTCTTTATTTGTTTTGTTGTTGATATTCACTATGTGGTACTCCCCATTTATGATCATTTCATGAGAAAATATCTTGATGGCTCACAGACTGCAAGCTAGGGCATCATGCATTATTTATGAGCTCATTGTTTGAGCACCTCATGTTCTTATTTGATTGGCTAGTGCTCAAACAGTGAGCTCATAAACAATGCATGATGCCCTAGCTTGTAGCCCGTGAGCCATCAAGACATGTCCTCATGAAATGATCATAAATGGGGAGTACCACATAGTGAATATCAACAACAAAACAAATAAAGAGAGATCAAACACTTCACACAATGTATGTTGTTTTATAAGATTTTATTAAGACTAAATATATTATTTTATTAAGATTTTATTAAGATAAAGTATTTTGAGTTAGTTTTATGTTGTTTTATAAGATTTTATTAAGACTAAATATATGATGTAAACTCATAATTATACTTGATATATATATATACTTCAAAGGAGGAATTATGAAATATATTTGTTGGTAGTTATCTCTTCTATAATGATGGAGGAGTGAAATGTAATGATCAATAAGGTTGTTGCTATTAGATCATACATTAATACACTTACTGTTTTGACTTTGAGCTCAGGCATCATGCAATGTTATTGTTGTCATTGCATGCTTGCTACTGTTGTGCACCATATATTGTTTTATACACTATTTATTTCATTGAGACTATGAGCTTGGCATTTGTAATGTATTTTCTGTTATTGGGTCAATGTCGCCATGTTGTTGAGGCTGTAGATGCATTGAATCACCACTACCATTCTATTTTGATAGCACCAATATAACAAACAAAGCACCGTCCAATCAAATAGGAACATCAGTAAGACATTTAATGCATTATTACTTCATCATGATGATAAAAATTTCATTGGCTTAAAGCACATAGAATGTGGGTAGCTTCATTACTTCATTAGATCTGTACCTTTTTTAATTTCACTAGCATCATGCAGCTTTCTTACTTATCCTTTAAAATGCAGATTCAAATATACTCCATGCCATAGCATTAATGTATAGATGATTCAGATTTGTGTACCTCTTTGTTTTGATGTAGCTTACTCATTGCACGTAATGGAGCCTCCTTGGGGCTGCCAACCATGTTGTGATGTTATGATCTTTACTTGAAATCCATGATGTACTCCTCCCTTAATATGCAGATTTGATGCTTTTCTCCTCTGATTTGATGATGATGTATGCCCCTTCCATTGTTTACTCATGCTTGCTCATGACTACCTTGTGCTGATGGGCATGGTGTGTGACTATTGTGGGTGCATCATTTGGAAATGATGTCATAGCAACACTAGATGAAATAGAAACATCTGGTGTTGTTGTTGCACTATTTGAATGATGTAGTCACATGTCTTGTAGCATGGTTTTCCTTTTAGAAGTGTATGGCTTGACTATGTACATGCATAATTGTAGATGAGGATCATTAATAGGATTTCATTCATTGCTTAAATATTTTTTATCTAACCCTCATCTCTCTTTTCTTTGCAAGTTTTGGATCACACAGGGGCACACTAGATTCATACCTGGGTCAAAAATTCATCACTTTAGACAATGTCTGGCACCCTTATTATTTATGTTCATCCTCTTATGTATTCTTGTACTCTTTCATTTTCTTCTGAAATTTATTTTCCTTGTATAGTATATACAAGTTATTTTTCATATATATACATGTAATTTTTAGATGCAAAAAATTTATTTTCCTTTACATATATCTTTGCATGAAATGAACACAAATTAAACAAGATCATCTAATAATGTAAACTAGGGCATTGTAGTCACTCATCTAGTAATTAGTTCCCCAAACCATTACTAAGGATTGAACATAATTTTAAGTCCCCAAACCTATTGTTCTATGTGTCCTTATTGCCTTCGTAATTTTGGTTCAACCCCTATAGGATGCCCAAGCCTAGAGGCCAAGGAAAGTACCCAAGAGAACTTGAAAGAAAGATGAATGAAACCATTGTCCTTATGTGGGTAAACCCATATAAGTGTTCTTCCTTTGCATCACAACTCCTACTTGAGGATCCACAATCATGCATTAATGTTCAAGACTTATTATTACCTTGGTCCTTTTGAATCTTAGGATGACATCTCAATTGGGAAAGGCAAACCAAAACCTTTCATAGACCAATAACAACCAAGGAATGTGGGTGCTCTTCTATTGTATAGTTATACTCATAAAATATATGTATGGTTATAAAATTTGATGCCTTAAAATTTTATAACATGGTTCCTCTTCATCAAAATAGAATGGAAGTGGTGATTCAATGCATCTACCCACATTCTATGTGCTTTGAGCCAATAAATTTTTTATCATCATGATGAAGTAATAATGCATTAAATGTCTTACTGATGTCCCTATTTGATTGGTCGGTGCTTTGTTTGTTATATTGCTGCTATAAAAATAGAATGGCAGTGGTAATTCAATGCATCTAGGCCTCAACAACATGGTAGCATTGATCCAATAATAGAAAATACATTACAAATGGAAAACTCACAGTCTCAATGAAATAAATAGTGTATAAAACAATATATGGTGCACAACAGCAGCAAGCATGTAATGACAACAATAACATTGCATGATGCCCAAGCTCAAATTCAAAACAGTAAGTGTATTAATGTATGATCTAATAGTAGCAACCTCATTGATCATTACCTTTCACTCCTCCATCTTTATAGAAGAGATAACTACCTACAACTATATTGCATAATTCTTCCTTTGAAGTATATATATATCAAGTATACTTATGAGTTTACATCACATATTTAGTCTTAATAAAATCTTATAAAACAACATAAAACTAACCCAAAATAAAATCTTAATAAAACAATATATTTAGTCTTAATAAAATCTTATAGAACAACATATATTGTGTGAAGTGTTTGATCTCTCTTTATTTGTTTTAATGTTGATATTCACTATGCGGTACTCCCCGTTTATGATCATTTCATGAGGAAATGTCTTGATGGCTCATGGGCTGCAAGCTAGGGCATCATGCATTGTTTATGAGCTCACTATTTGAGCACCTCATGTCCCTATTTGATTGGCTGGTGCTCAAACAGTGAGCTCTTAAATAATGCATGATGCCCTAGCTTGTAGCCCGCTAACCATCAAGACATTTCCTCATGAAATGATCATAAACGGAGAGTACCACATAGTGAATATCAACAAAAAAACAAATAAAGAGATATCAAACACTTCACACAATGCCTTGAAGGTAATAGCAATGATGCCCTCGCTCTCAAAGCTCGTGGGTCATCAAGCATTCCAAATGAAAAGATGTAAACAATGCCAGTATTAAACAGTGAGCTCATGAACAATGTATGATGCCCTAATTTGTAGACCACGAGCCATCAAGACCTTTCCTCATGAAATGATCATAAATGGGGAGTACCACATAGCTAGTGAATATCAACAGAAAAACAAATAAAGAGAGATCAAACACTTCACACAATATATGTTGTTTTATAAGATTTTATTAAGACTAAATATATTGTTTTATTAAGATTTTATTAGGACAAAGTATTTTGGGTTTGTTTTATGTTATTTTATAAGATATTTATTAAGACTAAATATATGATGTAAACTCAATATAACAAACAGAGCACCGGCCAATCAAATAGGGACATGAGGTGATCAAACAATGAGCTCATAAACAATGCATGATGCCCTAGCTTGCAGCCTGCGAGCCATCAAAACATTTTCTCATGAAATGATCATAAACAAGGAGTACCACATAGTGAATATCAGCATAAAAACAAATAAAAAGAGATCAAACACTTTACATAATACCTTGAAGGTAATAGCAATGATGCCCTAGCTCTCAAAGCTCGCGGGTCATTGAGCATTCCAAATGCTAAGATGTAAACAATGCCATTATTAACATTCATATTGTGCCATTAAATCAACAAATGCCATTATACTGAAATTGATTTAATGAGAATACAAAGCTTGAATTCCTACCTCAAGTGCTAGTGCCCTCTTTGCACACGGTGTCGGCCTCTTCGCACATGTCAAACTTAAATGCCCTCTTCGCGCCACGCAAAAGTGTAATGTCATCTTTGTGACAGCCCTTCGAATTCACAAAAATTACAAATGACTCTTTTTATTTTTGTTTATCACCAAGCTGGTGTCACAATTAAATCAACAAATGCCATCAAAATAAAATTTAGTTAATGAGAAGACAAAGCTTGAATGCTACCCAAAGTCATGGCTACAATATGAAGTGCATTTTCCTAAGTGCACATGTTCTGTAGCATAGTTTCTTTTATAAGTGTATGGCTTAACTATGCACATTTATAATTGTATATGAAGATCAATAATATGGTGTTAGGCATTGCTTAAATCCTTTGGATCTAACTCCATCCTTTCTTTCCTTGCAGTTTCTGGATCATACATGAGCATACTGGATTGAACCCAGGGTCAACACTTCATTACTTCAGGCAATATCAGGTACCTTCATTATTTATGTTCATCCACTTATGTATGTTTGCATTCATTCATATTCTTCTAAAAATTGGATATACTCATATTCTTCTTTTGTCTGAGTCTTCTAACTATGATCAATTTAATGTTGTAAATCTTGACATAGAATTCAATATCAACCGATCATATATCCATTCCAAATGATATAACTCCATTTGAATAAACATACATGTCAACCATTTGACAAAATGTCCATATGAAATCTAGAGCAATACATTAATTTTATAGCGAATTCATGATTTATAATGTCTTTGGTTTCCTACAATGCCTTTGGCGAAATCTGTCAGAAAATTAAAATTTTGGTCGAAGTAAGTGTATAAATGAAGGATGAAACACATAGGAAGCTATGAGAAGCTATGATAAGGTGACATGAAGCTAATGAAAGGAGGCATCTCGATGATGTTAAATCATAGGGGATTCTCTTTGTTCCCTGCAATGGAGTGAGCTAATTGTGAAAGTATAAATAGATAATTTTAACAATGTATAAAGTCCTTCACAAGATGTAATAAAAACACTGGCAAGGCATGAGAACAATTTGATGAAATGCCACAATAATGGTGTCTCATGCAATGCTAAGATGTTTAGTTATATGCAATGCTAAGATATTCAAAATATTATTGGATAAATAGATAATTTTAACAATGTATAATGTCCTTCACAAGATATAATGAAAACTATGGAGTGAACTATGTTTGTCTGATTATATAACTATTATCTTATGTCAAGTATCCCACACAGTCTCATGGATTTTTAGGTACAATTCAAGTCACTGCATGAAGTGCAGGTACCAGTGAATAGGTATTTTTTAAAATTGTTCCTCGAGAGAGGAAAATCTAGGAATGGAAGAAGAAAGTGAGGCATTTAGTACATGTAATTCAATAAGATCAACTTGAGGTCAAAAGATCAGAAAGAAATTCAATAAATGCATGAAATTTTTCCTTGCTCAAAGGGGATCATGTTCTTATGATGATGAGAGCAAAGGTGACTCTGAGCTGTTGTTTAGGTACAAACATCTATAGAAACAATGGGTCCCCAATGAACTTCCTTCAATAAGCACTGATGTTTGTGTTAAAGAGAGGATATATCGCATAGCACCATCTTCATTACATGGTTTGGGCCTATTTTCCATGGATGGCATAAAGGTCTCTTACAAAAAAGTTGTCAAATTGATGGAGTATGTCGAACCTTGTTATGATTACAGTAGTTGGATAAAGATTGTTAAATATAAAAAAAGTATGTGTAGGTATGCACTTGCAAAAATTTATATACAACAAAAAGTCAGTGAACAAAGTAAAAAAGTAGCTATATACATTGATGGAAGACCCAAAGCATCAGGGAATATTGCAGGTTTTATAAATAGTACATGGCCTACGTCAACTAAAAAGCAACCCAATTGCATATTTGCGGCACGCAAGGGAAATGGCGTATTTGTATATGTGATCAAATCAATATGTGGAGGCGAGGAGCTACTTATCGATTACAATTTGAATCGCATACATACAAAAATCCCCATCACTATCATGGACAAGGTGGTACACATTTTGATAATTGTCTATTATTCAACGTAACTTAGATTAAGAACACATGTGTTTTAACATGTCTGAATGATTTTTTTTTTAAATATAGAGCTATAGTATGGATCAAGAGCCATACGATACGCATGGCAATGATAGTTCTCATGGGACTTCTTCTTCCCGACAGGTAAAACTCATTGTTGTTGTACAAATGCAAATACAAGAAAAATGTTAATGTGTATTTTTTGTTATGTTAATGCATATTTTTTGTTGTTCTACTATTTTGGATTGCTTTTAAATAAAGGGCTAAGAATATTGTTCTCACAAATGAGTGCTGATCAAAAAAAGGGAAAGGAACAAGTAGTCCATGAGGAGCCGCAAAATGAGTAGGATCCATTCGATGTTGATTTTTTATCAGAGGTTGATCCTATAGTTGCACTGGAAAAGGTCCTTCGTGCAATATCAAAAGAGTTAGCTCGAATGGAAAATATTCAACCTCACACTCCTGAAATACAAAGGGCATTAGATATGTTGATTGGTCATGTTCAGAACTATAGAGTAAGTATTAATGTAGTTTTTAATTATAACAAAAGTTCAATAATGATTTTTATAGTATACTATTTTATTTATGTCATTAACTAAAATATATATGTGTTCTCTTTACAGGTTATGCTAAATAGATTAAAGGGCATTACCTTAGATGAAAATACTTCAGATGGTACATTGCATATTTTATCCTCCATCTTGTCCATGGTTATCCATATTTTTTTATGCTCTAACAATATTTTTGTTCCTCACCTGCTATTGAACCTATGTTGAGTGCAGCGCCTGGTACAAGGATGAGATCCACAGAGGTAGTTCCGCCTGCAATGTCAGCAACATGTAGCATAACCACAGATGTGATGGCAACACCTACTATTGGTAAGTAGACTCCTCTTTTTCTCTCTTATTTATCATGTGTTTATTTCACTTGAACTATATATTCTTTCTTAGGGGGGCATTTTATAATATTGGATTCATTTTATATAGGAGGCGATGACGCAATTTATGGATGTACTCATGTTAAATGTATGAAAACAATACCGTGTGATCAATTTCTCGTGAGCAATGAAGATGGACTTCCTTGAGAGTAGCCTAGCTTCCAAGTACTGTAAAGACTGATCCTTTCTTTTACTATACAATATAATACTCATAATGTAATGCACTAACCTCCTCTGTGGTCCCTTGCAATAACTAATTATAATAATCTCATAATTATCTTCCAGGGAATAATCTATTTTATGAAAAATTTAATGATGAATGTTTGCACATTTTCGGGCCGACCATACGCACATGGTATCATATTTTGATTTCATTGCAAGATTAAATTTCATTTCATCCCTTTCTTCAAGTATATTAAAAGATAGTTTCACTTCATTTATGAATCTAATAGTTTTTTTTTCTTAAAAGGTGGTCAGTACAAGATAAAGGGTTAAAGAATAAACTCATTGACTCTATGACAACACTTTTTGGACCCGAAGTCTTTCATAGACTTAGACTCGACAAAGCAAGCACTATTTTGAAGTATATTAGGGACAACTACATAACCCAAATAGAACACAACCCTTATTACGAGTGGCCACCCTATATTCCTATTAATGAGTGGGAGGATCTTAAAAAGGATGCACTTGAGAGAAGTGCAAGACATAGTAGACGAGTAGTATCACCTGAGGAAAGAAGGTACATGATAATGTTAATAATAAAATTATGTACTATTTACTCTTTGTACTTATGTGATCTAACATATTTCAAACATCACATAGGTTTCCTGACACAACAAAGGAAACAATAGCAAGAAAACAAAAGCATGGCAACACAGGCTTGGCTTGGGTGGATATTCAAAACTTGTTGCACGAGTTGTAAGTATTAGTAAATGAAAAATCATATGCAAATATTTATAATTAAATTGCAATCAATTTATTTTTGATGAAATTCACTACAATAAAAATTCATGATACCAATAAAAAATGTAGGCCTTGGAGTTCAAAAAACCGATTATAGAAGAGGACAAAAAAATAGGCTACAAACAAGGCTATAAAGTCGTGGCTGAACGATACCAAGCAATGAGTGCACAAGGTTCTTTTGCTGGATCTGTTGATTAGGTAAATAAGCCAATTGATTTTTATTTCAAGTTGAAAACTTTTACCAATTATTGTATTTGATGTTAAGTTCCAACATAAAGTGAATATATTTGTTTTAAGTAAGGAAACATTGATTATATATTTGTTTAAAACTTTAAAGTGAATATATTTATATGTATTAAACTAAATGATTAACATTTCTCAGTATTTGTCTTGTATTTATATGTATATATTGTGGATAAATGCACTAATTATTTACATTGGAATGCAGCATGCCAATATTGATACTGCACCGGCCGAGCACGATGAAGGCATCGATTCTAATGTGAATTGTAGTACTCAAGGTATACATTTTCTATTCAAATTTTGATTAATGAATATTTAATACAAGCAAACATGTTAAATTGAATTTGGCGTAGTAATAAAAATTTAATTACAATGTATTGGGACTAATAAAACATTTTGTATTGCAGTTGCAGGGGATGTAGAGGACATTGTTCTCAATGAGCATGTTGAGGTTCAAGCCGCCGGGCAAGATGATGTGGTTGGACAAGGTAAAGAGTGTCATGTTTATGTTTTTTAATGTATTGAAATGCTTGTAACAATAATGAATATATTTTTAAATTAACCCCAATTATGATAATATGTTTTTAATTGAAGCCTTTTATTTGTTATTTTAGAGGACCCGACTTTGCAAAGGATAATGAGATCAAGTGCACGACCGAGAAGAAATGATGCTCTGGACATGGATAAGCCTCTACAACAATATAGGGAAGTAGAAAAAAAAAAAAAAAGTAAAAAAAAAAATCATTCTCGTTTATGCAACTTATTTGATAATGACTGATGTTTATTTCTCGATGTTTATTTGATAATGACTGATGTTTATGTACACGTGTTTGAGCTTAGTGCCATGTTTATACACTAAGCTTCCTTTTATACACTATTGTAATGTTGGAGGGGTTTTCGCTAAATTTTAGTGGATTTCATATTTTGGGAGAAATTAGTATTAGAATGTTCAATGGGTTCTTTTCTAAAACACAATACTTGAACAACAACAAAACTTGTAATACAAATGCTGATTGCAACTACCAAGTTAGAAGCTTCACAAAAAACCTTAAATCATCATCTTGTCTAGAATGGTTAATCAATTGTTTAAGGTGGATTAGTTGTGATGATGAGATGCATCATTTAGATGTTAACTATGATAGTCTCTTGGTTTCAGGAAATGCAGAAGGAGATGCCTAGTTCAATATGCAATCTCAATTCATATACATAGGATATCAGGTGGAGCTGAAAAACACAACAGGGTTGCATTTTTTATAGAGGTTTTTAATTGCGTATTTTAAGTTGTAGACCTTCGCGAACATTGTAATTTTGACCTATTAAAAAAATGTAAAGGTGTTGTCTTTTTTCAACTCCATCTGCTATCCATGCATATTCTTCTTGTGTTGCACACGCATTCTCGATTCAGAGTGGGAAAAATCATATTTTCAATGCAAGGGAGAGAAGCCATACACATAAGTGATGAAGTTGAGGGGAGATGAAGGAATACCAAATAGTGAATTTCAAAATTTTCATCAAAGAAATTTCAATGGAGGTCTGATCAATAGAGAAGATAGTAATGACCGCGGGAGAATGAATAGTGGTTACAGTTGTAGTGGGGAAGAAAGTGGAGGCCATCCATGAAGAAACTTGCTGACAAAGATGGTGTACAAGAAACAAAGGAGACTAGTGTACTTTTTAATAATAACAAAAGTTCAATAATGATTCTAGATGTTAACTGTGACAGTCTCTTGGTTTCAAGCAATGTAGAAGGAGATGCCTAGTTCAATATGCAATCTCAATTCATATACATGGGATATTAGGTGGAGCTGAAAAACACAACAGGGTTGCATTTTTTATAGAGGTCTTTAATTGTGTATTTTAAGTTATAGACATTCACGAACATTGTAATTTTGACCTATTAAAAAAATGTAAACGTGTTGTGTTTTCTCAGCTCCATCTTCTATCCGTGCATATCCTGCTTGTGTTGCATGTGCATTCTTGATTCAGAGTGGGAAAATCTTATTTTTGATGCACGAGGGAGAGAATCCAAACACATAAAGAACATGCAAATAAATATGACAAGTACAAAACATAAATGTAGGTATCACAACAGCTAAGAAACATAGATGTAGGCATCATGGTCCCAATTGTTTGGAGACAGAACATAATTGAATGCTACACCCAGGCGATGCAACACAACCACTACTCCTGCAATTTGAAGTGGACACTGTGGGATCCAAAAACCAAAGATACATGTAGTGTCCACTTTGAACTACAGGTATCTTTGGTTTTTGGATCCCGTAGTTTCAACTTCAAATTGCAGGAGTAGTGGTTGTGTTGCATCATCTGGGTGTAGCATTCAATTATGTTGTGTCTCCAAACAATTGTGACCATGATTCCTACATTTATGTTTCTCATATGTTGTGTCCTAGGACCCCTTATGACCCTTTATGTCCCCTTTTCAATCCCTAAGAATACATCTTAGAGGTCTTAAATTGTCATAAAGGGTCATAAGAGGATCCTAGGAGGGTCCAGATGAGCTTCCACCTTCACGTGGTTGGCCCTATTAAGTAGATAATGTTAAACAATTATCGAAACAAAGAGAAGCTCAATAATTTAAGATCTCAATCAACGTATGACAAATATATATTTCTTTTTAAAAAATAGTGTGAGTCATCAAAATTACAATGGAAACCAAAGAATAATTGATGACAAAACTAAAAGCAACGACTATCTTTCGGAAACATCAATCACTTCAAGGAGAAATGATCACTTCAACTCACCTCAAGAAGTCTTGACCCAAGATCAAGTCATATTGATCCATCTCAATGGATACCAAAATCAACAGATCTCTGCCAAGAACCTAGTCGCAAAGAAACACCACAGACCGCACCACGAACCCACTGTGAAGAGGCATCCAATGTCTCGTAAGTCACATCAAATGACCCACTTTTTGTAATCCAAGTCTCTCAACTTGGTTCACCTAGAAGAAGACTTCTCTCAAGTCATCACGGACACCATAGTGATCTACAAATCCAAGTCTCTAAACTTGACTCAATAATCTTTGAGCCACTACCGAATCTATTGCAAAGTCATCTTTGAATGACATAACCAAATCTGCAAGAACACCAATTGAGTCAAACTCGATTGACAAATATATATATTTTTTTAAAAAAATTATGACTTCCATCGCAATTACGATGGCACTAGAAAAGCAACGACAATCTGTCAGAAATTTCCAATGGATAACCATCTCATGAATAGCATTTCCATCGGTAAATAATCTACCAATGATGGTTTGATGTTGGAACATTATGACGGTTAACTGTCGCAGGTATAGCATTTCCATCGATAAACTAACTACGTCCGACGGAGATCCATCGAAAGTGGGATGGCTACAAATAGACCTGACGGTGTATTCGTTGTGTTGAAACCCCCTTTTTGTGATGACTAAAGATGTCGCAATTACGATGCCAATTGTAACCGTCACTTTTTTTACTGCATAACTACAACACCTGGTGGTGTCGCTTAATCGACGATATACTATATGAATTATGACAATCCACCGTCGGAAAAAGGTCTCAAATGTACTAGTGTGTGTTGAATTTTTATGGATTGTGGCCATCTCCCCATTGGAGTATTTGGTCCACCTTCACCCCAACATTGGGTTTTGTGTGACCCATGTGAAATCCTTGGAAGGGATTTATATGTTGTTCTTTTCATTTTATGTTGCTGATTTGGATTGGGTTTGAGTGTAGCCATGTCTATGTGATGGTTCCCCAAGCTCAGGGGTGGCTTCTTAGAAGCCTAGAATGGGAGGTGAGCTTCCCATGGTCTATCCATATTTTTATTGTAGATTTGAAGCAATGAAGCTTAAAGAAGAAAGTTTGAGGATGCATTCAGATTTGTTGTGGATCACATTTGTTTGATTATTGTTGTTATTGTAAGGGAATCTTAAGGATCCCTTGAGCTCATTGTTATTATGTAATGGAGTTAACACTCCAAGTCTTGTGGTTGTATCAAAGTGTTGATGTATTCAAAGTCATGAAGTAACGTCTTGATTTCCTTTTTGGATAGATTTATGTTCTTATGAAAATATTGTATGATGCTCAAAGGAAGATGCTAGTGTATTCATATTATAATCAATAAGGAAATGGACAATGTATTTTATGCATTAAAAAGTAAAGTTCTAGTTGGATTAGTTTTTGTGAAGACATTGTGTATTTACCCAATGATAATCTATGTATGTCCATGTTGAAAACTATGAAGAAGAAGAGTGATTGCAATCCATTATAGTTCATTGTAATGATTCCATTTGAATGAAAATGTTAATAGTTATGAAAAGAATTGTTTAAAAACACTCTCTCTCTCTTTCAATGCAATTGTTCTTGATACTATAGTGGTAGTATTTTTGTTAAAATAATAGACTCAAAAGAAAATAGTTATATAAATGTTAGACAAAATTTTATTTGATCATTTGGTCACTTCTTTTAGGCAATTAGTAATTTAGTATACAATCAATAAATAGATCTAATCCTATTACCTTCAGCAAAATGAGACAAACAAGCAATAAAGTGTGTGTAGAGAAAGAGAAAATAAAAAGAGAGAAGAAAGAAAACAAAACTAGTGAAAAGTCAAAAAAAAAAAAGAAATAGAGACCTATAGGTCTCTGGAAAATGCATGGGAAAAGTTCCCATACATTTTCCAATACCACGGTCATTATTTAATTCAAAAAAATAAAACTCTACCACTTGCTCAAAAAGAAAATGTTAATATATATTATTGCCAACCAATTCTATCATACCCTTGAGCAAGACCTAGTGGGTGGGACCCACCTGGGTCGCCACCCAAGAAGCCAAGAGAAAGCTTGCTTTAATATATATATT